>AP028256.1:17032500-17632500 GCA_030269945.2 Trilocha varians
AGAATATAGTTTCAATTTATGCATATCTAATTCTTGGTATATGATGAAACATTTTTGATGTGTTAATAAATAGTTTGCATTGCAGTAATTATATATGAACAAAAACTCGTTTTTTTTTACGAGCGGATAGCTGCTAGATAACATTCGCACATGGGCCTTTGCAATATCAAAATATAAGAGAATGCCGCCAAACACCTACTGCACATTAATTGTCTAAAATCATATATATTATATTTTCTACTGCACAGGTAACAGAAAAGAACACAACGGTAGAAAAAACGCCATCGCTCGTGAACAAGTCCTGCTATGGCGAAGGTTGGCTCTTCCGCGTCAAACTGTCTGACAAGAGCGAGTTACAGGACTTGATGGATCAGTCCGCTTACGACAACTATCTGAAGGACTCCGGTCACTAATCAGAACTTATTTAATCATTTATCAGCATTAAAATTTCTTTAAGTCCCAGTGTAGTCTCTTCCTCATTTTATAACATATAAACTGATTGAATGTTTCTATATTGGCTCACCAACATCTAATATACGCAAAAACGATGAAACTATATGAAACACCGTTTGACAGTTAGCCAACCAGTCGTCATTTGCGCGCATTGAAAGTTGGCGAGCCAATATGGAAACGCGGGATTACGAAAATACACCAAAATAGACAATGACTATCTCCTATTATTACCCTGACAGGTTTAACTATTCTATTCTTAATAATATTATGTTATGCAATAACAAGACGGTAAGTATATCAACATAATATGCTTTTACATATCCATGATACATATTAACATTTTTTTTGCTTATCAATTATTGTAGGTAACTTTTCGATTAGTTTTTCATCTTTAGTTTGAACACAAATTTAAAATCAGTCAATGCGATATTTTTTTACTGTTACATAAAATAAATCTTAGCGAATAATAGTATACTTTTAGTTTTAAGAAAATATTGTATTTCAACTATATTTTGTACTATAATCAACATAAAAGATATATTTCAATATTATTTTTATTTATTGCGCATGACGAGGCACGAGTTGTTTTTTAACTGTTGAATCCATTTATACTCTGTAGGTAGTAGATAGCATTTACGAAATGATATTGAGAAACTGATTCTTTACAACGATTTTAAGCATCCATTTTAGTCAAGATACCTAACTACTAGAAGAAAGATATGGCAAAGTGTTGACATCATTTATTATTTCACTACAACACCAAACGCAGTTAATTATTAATAAATTAGCGATAAACAGACGTGTCCAACCTTTTCGTCACTTCAAAGCCGCTGCTCCCGATATGATTTCAATGAGCTCCCTCGTAATGACGGCCTGCCTCGTTCTGTTGAAGAGCAGTGTTAGTTTCCTGATCATTTCTGCAGCGTTCTTCGTAGCATTGTCCATGGCAGCCATTCGGGCAGACTGTTCGGAAGCCGCGCCTTGTTTTAGCGCGTAATAGATTAGGGCAGCTACTGTCCACTCAGCGTAACACTCGAGCTGATCGTCGTCAACGTCATCAAAGGCGTTCATGTTTGGTGCTGCCTAAAAAGATAATACTATTTGTTGATGGAATATTAAAAGTTTTAAAGATGAAAGTAAGCAAGTAAGTAAGCGGTTATTTTCCCTGTAATGCAAAATGTAAAGTGCTTTTTAAGGGGCCTTGGCCCTAAGATACATCTCATACATACCTACAGTGGAATCTAGCGGAACCATATACAACACTGCCCTGATAGTGTGTGATACATTTAACTACTGCGCTGTAACTCCATATAAACTAAGTTAAGTCCTATTTGTGCAAGTTTTTAAACAAAATAAAATATTATTATACCAAATGCTTGCCACGTCCAATATATTACAAAATCTTAGGAAAGGTAATAATTTAAACCTCAATCTTGACTTTATTGAAGAACGGCACTATAGATAATTCGTATTTGACCGGCGTGAAGTACTTGTTGTAGTAAATCTCTCCGATATCGTAAGTGTAGCCTGACTCAGCAACAGCAGCCGCGATATTTGAAGCATCAGCAAATACAGGTGCTATGCGTCCGATCTGGGGACAACAACGCAAGATCTTACTTCATCATGTATAAGTTTTTAGACGTCTTGCACATGTCGAAATATTATTTTTAGTGATAAGATAGACTAGACTACCCATCTGATGGTAAGTGGTTAGTGTCGCTCAAAGACTCCTGCAATGTCAAAGCACACTGTAGTGCTGTCAATACGACTCACCGTATAAAACTCATCTCGAACCTCAGTTTAAGAAAAACAAATCACAAAGCAAATCTTCATTTTGTGATGTTTATCGCAGCTGTCTGCGGTTCAAGTCATTGCAAGTAGATCAGACCAGGGACTAACAGTGGATACTGTTTAACCAATTATATTATCTTGTTCCTAGTAATCTTACCAATATTTTAAAAGATAAAGTTTTTACAATGATGCGTGAACTTGATTTGATTTAAGATTTGAATAATAATATCCAGATTAACTTAACACATCGTACCCGATGATTGATTTTACCTGTTCCTGTTCCTGTACCAACCCATTACTGCCCACTGTTGGGCTCAGGTCTCCTCAGAAGAGGGATTAGGCATAGTCCACCACGCTTGCTCAGTGCGGATTGGGGACTTCACATATCTTCAAAGGATTTTTTTAGAAACTTTTTCCGACATGCAGTTTTCCTCAAGATGTTTTCCTCCACCGTTTTTAGCCAGTGGTGTTGTGAAAAATTGCACATAAATCTTTTTCACATTTAGATTTAAGGTACAAGCCGGCCGGATTGAACCCGCGACCTCCCGTACGGAAGGACGCGCTTCGACCACTCGGCCACCACGACTTCGATTAAACATCAATATTAAATTATTAGATCAATATTAACTTCTTTAACGGTGATCAGCATACTAGTAGAGTATGTCCTGCGCAGTAAGGCTCGTGATTTGTCCCCGACACAGACGAGCTTATGCGTCGGTCCTTCAGCGTTCCTGGCGTTCATCTCGCGACGGATCCGACGAGCTACGCCGCTGTGGACACCACCACATAGACCTGCCAGGGATTTTTTTATAGATTCTTATTATAAAAAGATATGAAAAACAGTATCTATAATAATTATTATAAACTAGATGACCCGCGCAATTTCGTC
Organism: Trilocha varians; assembly: GCA_030269945.2. Lineage (NCBI taxonomy): Eukaryota > Metazoa > Arthropoda > Insecta > Lepidoptera > Bombycidae > Trilocha > Trilocha varians. Next base: position 17,035,634 of record AP028256.1, read on the forward strand.
TGCGTCACGGAGGGATATGTAGTAGCCTTCCTCGATTAATGGATTTTCCAACAGTAGAAGAATTTTTGAAATCGGATCAGTAGTTCCCGAGATTAGCGCGTTCAAACAAACAAACAAACTGTGCAGCTTTATAATATTATTATTATAGTATAGATAAGTATAGATCTGAAAAATAACAAATAATGTCACAAATTTACTCATCCCACTTGATATTTGGTAACAAAAAAGCCCAAATACGAGTGGATTGTTAATGCTTATAGTATTCAAACGACCTACATTGTATTTTGGATTAAATTAGAGGCCACTGGACCTTAATCATTTTTAAATCCTTGGTATATATTGCTACAATATACCGTCAACGCCATCTAACATAATTCTGAGATATTACAACATTATCGTTTACTCGTAACCATTCAGTTTATCAAAAGCAACATGAAAATAGTTTTCAAAGCAATACACAGAGGGCGTTATCGTACAATATCTCTGTAGATTTATGAATAAGTTTATTTCAACTAATATTGTAAATAGAGCTTGTTTGTCCGTTTCTAATTTATAATTTTATAGATAAGGATTTCAATAAAACATGTACCTAATTAAATACGTTACATGTGCCTCATTTCAGAGCGTATTTATTTATCGGAGGCAGAGATCAAAGTTTAGCAAACTTGTTGTATAAATAGGTATCTAGATTTTGTCCAGATTTTGCTACAATCCTTAATTGTCCGCTGACATTGCAGAGGTCCATGAGCAACGGTAACCGCTTACGATCAGGTGGCCCGTTAGCTCGCCTGCATACAAAGCAATTAAAAAAAAAAAAACTTCAAAATTAAAGTGGCGTAGGTGTGAAACAACTAAAAATACAATATTGAAGCTCATTGAAGTTTTTGTAAATTTAGTAAAATGTGTCTTTTGATTTTGTTTGATTACTCTTTGATACATAGAGCCTATTTTCCAGGGTATTGTACTATAAAGACACATAACTAGCCAATACTCAGTTCAGATGTCTTAAGTAGAACAAGGAAATAGATTTGAGGACAGTTACAGAAAGTTACATATTTCATAAGCCTTGAAACATCCAATATAAGGTGTTGATTATGGAATTGAAGATTTTTTGAACACAAGTTGGTAGAGGCACCTAAATTATGTATTCTGCTAGCTTAAATATGTAGTAAGATAGGTAGGTCTAGTACAACCATAACAATTACTCCATGCATACACACAGGAGCTATAGTGATGGGCCGTGGGAATAAGAGGTGGACAAATACCAGTTAGGTAAGCGTAACGAACTGAAGTTTTGAATTTAACGTCGTAAAATTGAAAACTGCCTTCAGATTGATCAGAAAATAGAAATAAAATCAATAAAAATTGGCGGTAAATCGCGCCGTTCTACAAACCATATACTCCGCCAATGCAACGTAATTAAAGTTTTTTTTTAGTTTATTATGAATATTTAGGAATTTCATTGTCGTACTCGACAATTGATTGAGTTTCAGTTTTCATAAACCTCACGACGATTTAATTTAAAATTCTTCAGTACAAATAGTTTCAATTGAATCTTAGGTAAACACTGTCGATCCATGATCCCCGATAACCTTTCCTATCAAGACGCGAGCCATCAGCGCGCGAACTTATAATCATTTTTTATGACTGTTCCAATTTTTACGGCATTGACATTAAATTATATATTTTGCGATGTTATTTATTATCGTAATAGGGTTAATCACTTTAAAGAAGATTAATGCGTAAAATTGTTTTATAGCTTTTCTTGGTAATGTTTCGTCAAATTGCGTGCGAGTTTGTTTTTAGTTGAAAGAACTACCATTTACGTAATATAATAAAGTTACGCTACGTGTTACTTTTTTAGCTGAGGGACTGTAGAAAGCTAAAAATATTAAGGCATTGTCTATCCCACTTGTTGTTAAAGATAGGTAGCAGTGTCCCCTAATATCGCATAGACCATGACCGACGGAACAGGTGGTTCGTCGGCATACATGAAAATAAAATTGTTTATAATATAATTGTAGAGTTACTAAATCAAAAAGCATTCTATTTCCTACGTTTTCCGTCGAGCTTCGAGTTCTAATAGATTACCTCTGTCAGAAGTCATAGCTATGTAAATTCTTTTGAGTTTCTTATCGGCCTCTTTGTCCTCTGGTTTCTCTTGAACGGGTTCAGGAACTTTTGCCGCGTCTTTCTTATCATCTTTCTTGTCAACAGCTCCTTTCATAAGTTGTGAGGATTCGTAGAATTTTCGAGGTCCATAACCGAAAGGTCTGGCAGCTTGCAGTTCACGTTCTGCTTTTGTGAACCTAAAGATATATAAGTCTGTTTCACTTTTATGAAGAAAAATACGTAAATACTTGTATTCGTTATGGAATATACATGTAATAAACTGATGGATGGGTTTATCGCGTGGTTCAGTAAACAAGACACCTGGATAAAGAATAAGTCCTACTTCATCAGCTGATTGATTGAGTTCTCATCGCTCAACTGTTTAAGCTAAATCTAAAGTCTAGACTCCTACTGGGTGAGGTGAGGTTTAGGATAAATTAAAGAGAAACAAAACAATTACTTGCTGGCGGAAACCATTTTCATGGTTTTTGTAATCTTCTGTATGTTCTTGATTGATTTCAATCTCAGGGAAACTTGTTTTAACTGGACCATTATTTATTATTCTAATCTCACAGAAATGCAGAAATAATGTCGGAGTCATAATATTTTTGTCAGTAATAATTGATAAGCTGTCATCATTTTGCATTTATATGGCGTTTATAAACTTCAATGAGTTTTAGTAGTCTATGAACACATATTATTAAGGATTTGTTCGTTTCTTTTTTTAATACACTAGAGTTAAAATTAAAAGGACAGAGAATAAAGTATAATTTTAACGTATTTGTTCACCACCTTCTGAAATATTGTTCAGAAGGTGGTGAACAAATGTTGGGAGCGTAATACACAAAAAGTCACGTGGCAAAGCATGTGCCTGTTTTTAAATCATTTCAAGTAAATTATTTCATTTCAGTTTCCGTTGCGAAATTACTTAAGGCATACAGACACCTATTCAATGTTTATTTACTGTTGTTTTTTTAAATAAGTTAATAAGTCATTCAATTTATCAATTTAATTGAGTTCATTAAAGTAATATTACGCATAATAAACGAGATATTGTAATAGCGTCTGGGTTCCCCGATTATTCATTTGTTATAAAAGAATTCCAGTCCCTATTTTCCAGTAAGCCATACTGAAGCATGATAAGGTCACAATTCACTTTTATCAGATGATTCATGAAGTGCTGATCTAGGTATTTATTTATTTATTATTTTATTTATTTATATATTTAGGTATATTCCAAATAGTAGTGTAGGACACTAGAATCCGTTAATATTCGATTTTAACCCTTAACTTTACTAGGTGTTAGGTTACTTCTTTTATTAAGTCAAGAGTCACTAACAGCAGTCAAAGTTTATTAAAACCTTATAACAAGATGTCTGTTCGATGTCCAAAATGCAATAATCTGTAAAAGATAGCATGATTCTTCAAACGAAGATTTAAAGAAACTCAGATTGTTATTATCTCTAGTAATACTGACAAACGAATGATATTAGATGCTTTGTAAACTAAACCCAAATTCAATTCAAGTAAAGTCCCGTTCATTAAACCCAATTCAACTTTACCGTGCATTTAAAAATTTAAACATAAATTGTCAGCAAAAACAAAAGGAGGAAAAAACATGTTGTAATTGTTGTTTGCGGAAAATATCAAAAACAACTCTGCACTCATACTATAGGAATACCTACCATAATTACCTGTATTATAATATGTGTATAAGATGCAAAACCATTGACTCGCCAACGTCCAACACAATTCTAAAACAAATGATGGTGACGGTCGACCAATGTGAAAGCTGGATGTTGACGAGCCAATGTGGAAACGCGATATTAGGCTTCATCACATTATTTCTCATAATTTCAAGTAAAATATAAGAGGTAATGAATCGGGAACTTTTATTTTTTTTTATATATATAGTACGATTTTATATAAACTTATTCAGACTCTCGCGGTTTACTATAATACGGTTTTACGTAGGCTCGTTTATCTATCATGCAATAAAAAAAAAAATATATAGTTGTTCTTTCTTACTTATAGGCCATCGTTTAACTTGTTTTAAATCGTTTTACTATACCATAATAAATTATAAATTAAAAAATCTTTCGAAAATGCTAGTATTATTGCGTGAACCTCATTTTAATGTACGGCGTCTACAACTATTTTCCATTTGTAATTTTATTTTGTGTATCAAATATACTTAATCATAATCAGAGTAATCCTGTAAAAGTATATGCGTCACATTCGTTGGCAAAGTGTTTTATACAATGACACATCGAACATACCCGGGTTATACTGAGAAAACGTGTGCTTCTAATTACTTGTGGCACGCAATAACCACAGAATAATCATAATATACTAGAAGAAGAATTATACACTGTTTAAATTTTATGTATAGTGTTTTGGTTTGTGTTTTTGTAATGTTACTTGAATTATGTGTAATACTGTAGGTACTGCTGGTTTATCAAATATAAATAAATATTATTGGTACGAAGTTCCTTATCGCGCGTTATCGAAAGGGGGCTAGACGAAAATTCTTATGAAAAAGTAGTCACGACACTTTTTTGTTTTAGATGATTATCGCTAGATGGCGGTGTGATTAAAATCTTTTTAATACAATTCCTTATTTTGTTTTATATGATTAATGCTAGATGGCGCTGTGATCAAAATATTTTATTTAGGATATAATAATTAGTTTAAAACGTCTAAATAAGAGAGAGAGAGACATACGTTTTAAATAAAATTTTATTACAATTCCCTCACTAATTAATCAAAAGGAACTTCGTTTCATCCGGGTGTCCCTTGACACCTCTCAAGTTTATACCTACCTATTGTCATGACTATGGACATTTACATTAGTGTTAACTTTCTAAATGTAACTAATTCTTGTACCTATTTTATGAAAGAAATTATTCACTCGCTACAAATTCGTTCGTCAGTTAGAGATGCAAAAGTCTTATACTTTTCGTTTTTGTTACTTTTCATTAAGATTGACTTCTGCACAATAGTTGTTTTGTGCAACAACTAAATAATTAAGGTTTAGTTTTACGTTTTCGATGCACTTGATATCGCGCGTCGTAGTACAGTCATAGGAACAAAAACTTATGACCTTGTTGACCGCTAGCCCGTTCGTTTTCAACTAAAAAATGTAGCAGGTTCTATCTGAAACTAATTACTTGATTACTACTCCTTATAAAATAATAGTTTTTCTGTATAATAAATATGCACTTTATCCTGTTCAAAAAATGCGAAAACTCATGTCTATTATACCTCAAACTATTATGCAACTAATTAATCTTGTAAATTGGAAAATTATTTTAAAATCTCTCAAAGATATGGTAAGTCCCTATCTCGTACTAGCCTTGCGTAGTTCACTATACCTGATTCGTCTACTAAAGACACCAGATACCAAGAATACAGTTACTACTACTACTACTACTACTAGTTTGGGAAGTAAAGGAGAGTATTGTTAATGCATAAAACTTATATGCCTTATCATAATAACTACTGGAAAAATCTTAAGCGGAACTCCAATATCTTCAAACGCAACTTCATAAATCTATTGCAACGACAAACTTTTTTCTACACAACAACGATGCACTAAACACAACTGTGTTTAGTTTATGGACGCGCTATTCGATATACTTGCGTTTTTATTTTATTGCTGAAAGACGAAGATGAAAGGCGAATTGAAGTCTTGGATACAAATAGGGTAGGACCAGTCGTCGTTTCGAAATTCGTTGGAGGCCTTTGTCCGACAGTGGTCGTCTGCAAGCTGATGACAATTTTAATGTTGATGATTGATCGAAATACAAAAGTGTGAATTGTGATGAATGTCTATCTAAAGGAAGGCAGTAAACGTCGTTCTGAATGAACATATGAATATCTTTAACTTTTTTATTGCCAGTATAACATCTAAAGTGAAATATTATGTGTATCAAAATAACACACAAAACGAATAATACGATCGGTTTCCACGTAGTTCTGTATAATTAATAAACTCAATTCGCAAAAAATAAAACACTTAATATCAGGTCAGCGGTCGATACAGATTCTAAACAGCTATACGTAGTATATACCACATCCACATTTTACGAGTTCTCGTGACGTCAGAGCACTCACATATAATAAGCTGGTGAACGAAGCTGGTTTGTTTACACAAGTCATTCACGCTGAGAGCACACGCCTCTGTCGAACAACAACAGCCAACATCCGCCAACAACAGCCAACAATCGCCAACGACAGTCAACAACAATGGACATCATATCGAAGCAGATCGAACAACCAACATCTGGCTCACCTCCTGACAAGGTAACCATTGAAGTCTTAACTGATTATCATTTAATAATGTCTGCTTCTTTGTATGATTTTTAATCACCTGTGCATGTCAATAATTAATACATCATTTAATTATTCTAGTGTTATTGTATTTTTGAATAAATAAAAAAAAACTGTTTTGATTAGACAAGATCTAACTGCATTAATTCATTTAATATATCATGTGATTTAAATATATATGAACAACAGACCTATTAGTTATTACTTATAATTATAACAGTTGAATTTGAATTATTGAATATTTTCCTGCATTTTTACTTGTTTATATTATATATTAATGCATGCTTTTATAAATTTTGATTTAATTCTAGTGCATGTGGGACGCCAATCAAAGCATGACTTCAAGAAAGGAGGTAAACATTTGTATATGTTATTTTATATGTTATGTAATAAATAAACGAACTAACTGTTCTGACCCCAGGTTATCAAACATGTCACAACTCGTTTCAATTACTGCACTGTCTTATATTTTCGAGACATTTGTTCAATAATATCTAAAATTATAAGTTTTAAAAGAGTTATTGTAATTTGAAAATGTATTTTGAGCACATTGTTTTTGGTTTGGATAATATTGTGTGATCTTAGAAAGTCGAGTACCTACTCTATTATCAAAAGCTTTTCATCGTCCAACAGTCCCTTGGATGTCTTAGTCTGCTCCAGCCAGACCTCCGTCAGACCTCTCTTACCAGAGACATCACACTCTTTTCTCTGATTCCTCACGGCGTTAATTCCCGAGTTTCGGTATCCTATCTTGATCTGCCCCTACTTTGACGTTCCTCTTGTATCAGAAGTTTTTGGGAACATGTTTTCTTCCATTTCAGTCCCTTACTGTAATTTACTGTATTGTTCCCCATTACTGCTTACAATTGAGGTCTCGTTTAGTAGAGATATAAAGATTCTAGTCTCTTGATTTAAGTTTGCGTAGCTTACCTTAAAATGTTTGATTTTTTTTTTTTTTTTTTATTGCGAAGTAGATAAACGAACATACGGCCCACCTGATATTAATGGTCAGTTGTTACTGAAATTGTTATATTATAGTTATCTAAATAATAACTTATCGAGCAGTTTGAAATGAGTTAGAACCGTTTAACAATCACCTATAGTAATTTATATCGAGCAATGTCTTTGATTAACCTTGTGCTAACAGTTTTTTTTCTTACCTTGTCTACAGAATAATTTACTAAACAGAATTAAAACTAAAATATAGTTTGTATCTGAATAAAGTTATTAGAAAGCATTGTGAATAGCTCTGCTGATCTAATATGTGTGAAACTTTATTTCTGTATAGATATTCTGTGTATTTGTGTGGAATACAGAGTTATTTGAATTCAACGCTAATTTATATAATATTTGATTCAAAAAGATTCCTTTCATTCCACATAATACTTATTTATGCTTTGCTTATAAGGATTTTATGCTATTTCATATAAGTGCTTTAGCGAATGCTTAGATTACTAATTTTATGTTATTTCTCATACTCATTATCTGTTTAATTTTAAGTTTTTAAAGGTTTTACCATAAACCTAACTCAAACGTACACTAAATTAAACTATGAGTTGCGTATATTAAAAAAATAGTCATCAAAATCAAGCTGCTTTTACGACTTAATATAACTACTTTAATTTAGACCAACATGATGGATCATAATACTGCACATAATAATGGATTATTATGTGCTCTACTCTACTTAGAGCTTCGTTTTACTATTCATTCTTTTTTGCTTATTTTAAACCTACCTATCATAATATGTTAAATGGTTACCATTGCTCATGAATGTCCGGACAACTGCAAGTTCATTTGCCAATAAAATTAGCGTGACTTTTGAAAGAACGTCAGAAAGAAAATCATAAAGTGTACATTTCAAAACGAACAAATCAGAAACCAAGAGTTTTTTCGATCGATTTGAAAAGTCCTTTAGTATTGGATGATCCATTTATCGGAGAAGGCAATCGTCTATATTCCATTACAAAAAAAGTGTTCTAAAAGTCCAATAATGTAACCCAAGCTATAATGTAATTAAACAAAAAAAATTGCAACTGCTTTCCTTTATGACGCCGGCAAAGTTGCTGTACCTACTGTGCTTATAAGTCTCCAAAACTCATGATACTTCAAAATGTGATACAAACGAAGTAACAAGATCCATTTGATTTATATCAGTGATCAATAAAACTGCGCGAATTTAGTTATTTATCAATTAAGCGAGCTAATAGCAGTTACAGAGTAACACAGACACTGACCTCGCCGACCAGGGCTTGTTTCCTTTTTGTTAGCGAATAATACCACGTTATGAACTAAATAAGGCTAACAAAGTAATACGTGTGTTTTAGCCGTAGTAGAGTTAGCTCAGCTAATCATTTGAATACCGTCTTGGCCTAGGTGGTTTGGTGGTTGTATAAATGATGAAACTCCGTACACAGTTGGTACACACAAGGCTAATTAACACGTTTGCTGCGTAACAGGCCGATATCGGCCTGCCGCGGTACTTCAGCTGGTGCGGACGAAGAAACCTATGTCCCTCTCGCTTGTGCGAAACGATTACCTCAGGTGTTTGTAAATATTTATTTAGAATATATATTTCATATTGTGGTCAAAATTGTAGGTGTTCCCCTTCAAAACATAACGGCAGGCTTTTATCGACCTACCATCGCACTTACGATGAAAAACATCCACTGAGTGCGGCAGCGGGCCTCTTTCGGCCCGCCCCCCCACCAGGCAGCTGGTGACCCGATACCGCACAGAGCGCGCGCGCCGCCTGTTAGTGTTGTGCCATATAATTGATCTGACGTTGCATTCGTAACTATTGTCATTATTTTGCATGGCCTTCGTGCATGAGCTTTATGCTGACTCCACTATTTTTCTGCGAGCAACGTATGGCGTTTTTTGCACTACTGCTTCTATTGTGGTATGTTATGGCACTATTTATTTTACACGGCCAATTTTTTTCTTTCTAATATCGACCTATGTTCTTTGGGGAAAGTTGTTCAGTGACTCGGTTGCATCTCAGGAACCACGCTTCATACTTACTACCTTATTGCATTATATTCTTGTTTAGACGTTTATTAAGTGAATAATTGTATTCCTACAATGCGATTAAAATGCTAAGCGAACAAAGAGCCGCCACGCCATCTTGCCATTTCCATTGGTCAAACCTTGGTCAACAACTTCAGATTTGTTTTCTCACTCTCTCGCACTTATTGTGTTAGAAAGAGACAGCAACACTTAAGGGAAGTTTGTCACTAACGCCGTTAATAAATGATTTTGATTTTTTTGACAGTTGTTCCTCTTTTTTGAGATAATTTAAGAAAAAAAAAAATCATTTCAGAAAATGAAGTAAAACATAAGGACAATGACCATATCCTTGAGATGAGCGCTAAACGAAGAAATTGTGCAGGGTACTAGTACCCAAGCAAAAAAAAAGGTTCAGGAAATGCAACCAACATCTTTGCGTAACATGTTTCAAAGACAGGCATGAGTAAATAAAAACATTTTGCAGTTCTTTTACGATAATTCTGTTTTATTTTCGATATGCCCTTATTTTTCTCCGTCCCATCACTACTAAAAATACTTTCTAGTGCGGTTCAGGTCGATACCGATCTGCCGCTTTTCCTGCTTTATTTCTCATTTCCTGTTTGGCAGATCCCGGGGCGAATCAAACTTAAGGAAGTTGGATTCAAGGTCATTCTAACAATATAAAAAAAAATTATGCATTATGTTTCCACAAATTTATAGCAATTATCAATCAATCTTAGTGCTGGTGGGTCTAGAAAGACCTGCCACGCACTGGCGGAAATATCATTGGGGGCGCATTTTGGCCCGCCACCGCACCAGATGAAGAATTATGATTTTACTTGTCGCAGTAAACGTGTTAACACAGTACATAGAAGGTAAACAGAGAAAGAAAGAATATAAAACACAACTTTTATATTCTTGAGAGGAGATTTGTCGAGTGGAACAGAGAAAATCCAGCTTCCTGAATAACCGTTACTAAGCTAACCTAAAAATTGTTTCTATTGGTTCATTGAATCCTATGCATGCATCGCGACGCCACAGTGTAATAAGAGACCAATTTTCAAGTGTTTATTTATTCACAGAAAGCCGTAGTGCGTAACGCGTCGTACCGAGACTTATGACCCACCTGATTGTAAGTGGTTACCGTCGCTCATAGACATATTGTTTCCAGGTCATGATTTTCCATGATAATATCTATGTTTAAGTGACAGTACATTTTTGTTATGATTATGGTAAAAAAAATTACGATTGTTGTGACGTCAGTGCGCAATAAATCGATAAATTAAAATAACGAAGCACTACGCAATAAAAACAAAACATTGCTTTTGTTATTAAAGACATTACGATAAACCGTATAATTGTTTCTAGATAAAATATTCAATTAAATCATTATCACAAAAACAATTTTAATGGCGAATTTTTTTCAGTGTCATTTGCTTTTTTAGCGTGATTTGTTAATTAGAATTATATTATTACTAGATGACCCCCGCAACTTCGTTTGCGTCACAAAGGGGATCAAACAGTACTCACAATGTTGTCGCGACATTATTTGCGCGGCCCGCGTTGGGTTCTGCGTGGTATTCATTGCGTTTATACTCGTGATAACTTCTCAACGAAAAGTCCGATTGGAATAAAACAAAAAGTAATTTACTTCTGCATTAATACTCTTGATAACATAATACTTAATTTGGATAAGGATTGATATGACGATACTATTTTAACGTAGTTTCAATCTTCAGACGATATTTCTTTTATCGTGAACATAAAAGCGGTTATTGTGACTAAACTATTATAGTTAGATACTAGCTGCCCCGCGCAACTTCGTCTGCGTCAATCTCAATTAAAAGTCAACTATTCGATTTTTTTCTCACTGTAAATACCATCCTTGAACTTCATCGAGAATTAAAAAAAAACAACAATTTCTAAAATTATTATAGCCTAAGTTACTCCTTATAACATAAACTATCAGTCATTGAAAGTCAGCCCGTCCGAATCGGTCTAGCCATTCCAGAGATTAGCCAGACAGACAGTGGCCACCTTCCAGCTCCATCATCAGACCTTGACATTCATCCTCTACGCAAAGAACTCATAAAGACGCTTCATTAGAGTCTAAACGCGATGAGGTTATCTTGCTTATTGACAGAGTTCACATAGCCATCTTAGAGCTCCATCATCAGACCTTAACATTCATCCTCTACGCAAAGATCTCATCAGGACGCTTCATTAGAGCCTGAACACGATGAGGTTATCTTGCTTAATGACGGAGTTCCCATAGCCACCTACCAGCTCCATCATCAGACCTTGACATTCATCCTCTACGCAGAGATCTCATCAGGATGCTTCATTAGAGCCTGAACACGATGAGGTTATCTTGCTTAATGACGGAGTTCCCATAGCCACCTACCAGCTCCATCATCAGACCTTGACATTCATCCTCTACGCAGAGATCTCATCAGGACGCTTCATTAGAGCCTGAACGCGATGAGGTTATCTTGCTTAATGACGGAGTTCCCATAGCCACCTTCCAGCTCCATCATCAGACCTTGACATTCATCCTCTACGCAAAAATCTCATCAGGACGCTTCATTAGAGCCTGAACACGATGAGGTTATCTTGCTTAATGACGGAGTTCCCATAGCCACCTACCAGCTCCATCATCAGACCTTGACATTCATCCTCTACGCAAAGAACTCATCAAGACGCTTCATTAGAGCCTAAACACGATGAGGTTATATTTCTTAATGACGGAGTTCCCATAGCCACCTTCCAGCTCCATCATCAGACCTTGACATTCATCCTCTATGCAAAGAACTCATCAAAACGCTTCATTAGAGCCTAAACACGATGAGGTTATCTTGCTTAGTGACGGAGTTCCCATAGCCACCTTCCAGTTCCATCATCAGACCTTGAAATCCATGCTCTACGCAAAGAACTCATCAAGACGCTTCATTAGAGCCTAAACACGATGAGGTTATCTTTCTTAATGACGGAGTCCCCATAGCCACCTTCCAGCTCCATCATCAGACCTTGACATTCATCCTCTACACAAAGATCTCATCAGGACGCTTCAGTAGAGCCTAAACATGATTGGCTGGGTCGATTTGGATGGGACTTTCAATGGCCGAGCTTATGTAATAAAGACTAACTTTTTTTTTTCATTTGTAGTAAATCACCGGATATGTGGGAGTTGAACCGCACTAAAACCTCCAACCGCTCACACTCATCGTCCAAACCCCGGCTGAGGCCAGAACCCAGCACGGGGTTTGTAGGGACGGCGCGATGCATTATGCGCTCGGCACTCTTTCCAGTCGAAATACGAATTACTCAATATAACTGGTTCAGCCGGCCACTTTAGTCAGAGCTCCAGTTGCGACGATTCACCATATAAATTGGAGATCTCTTTATGTTGGCACTTCCGAACGTAATACCCATCGACGTTATTTCGCTTATAACTTTTTAAATACTGAACCGATTTTGATAAAACAACGACTAAATGTTAAGTGAGACTTGCCAGAATACATTACAAAAAAACCCAACTAAATTGGTTCAGCCGGTTCGGAGATTAGCGTGCACAAAGATACAGACAAACAGACAAACAGATAAACAGACAAACAGATAAACAGACAAACAGACAAACAGACAAAAAAAAAATCTAATTGCATTTTTGGCATCAGAATCGATAACCAAACACCCCCTGCTAGTTTTTTTTTTGATATTTTCAATGTACAGAATTGACCTCTCTACGATTTTATTATAAGTATAGATATGCTCTCGGGGACTTTTTTTACATCTTAATTAGAACTAAAAACTCGATTGTACACCTTGTGTTACAAATTCGATATTTTCATACGGATCCCTAATTTTTTTGAAAATAAAATATAGCATATAACCTTCCTCGATAAATTGATTTTCCAACAGTGAAAGAATTTTTGAAATCGGACCAGTAGATCATGAGATTAGCGCGTTCAAACAAACAAACAAACAAACTCTTCAGCTTTATAATATTAGTATAGATATCATATAGGTGATAAGTAGATGTCTGTTATAATTACTTTAATAGAATACATTTAATAAAAATTAAAATGAATTTGAAATGTTGATTAACTGATCTTTAAAATATACCCAACATTTATTTTGATAGGTTTTAAAAAAAGGTTAAGTCTATAATTTCGGCAGGATTTGAGACATACACGTAGTAAAAAAGAACTACTCTATAATTTATATCTCATCGAGACAGTTTCTAATCTCTTCACATTAGGTTATCACAAAAAACATATTAAACCATTCCTATTAAAGATTTACACACAATTAAAACATTATCCTTCATTAACAATAACTATTAATTGCAAAATAACTTCTATAAACCCGATTAAGGCAATTAATACTAGTATTTAAGATATGTAACAATGTTAAGAGCTATGAATCGGTCAGTGATACGGCGCTGTGACGAAAGCGTTGAGGTTATCGAGATCTATTCCAGCTTGACCCACAAGAACTGGTACAGAACCTTATCTGTCTAATAACAAACTCACGATAACACCGGATGTTCTGTTCAATTGAGCATGTCATACTTCTTCATCATCTAAAGCATTTATAACAAAGAATGTGCAAAACGCGTTTGGAAAGTTAAGCACAAAAGTTTTTGAATGATTTTTTAGGAATAAAGGTATAGTTACACATGCTAGTTAGTAGCATGCTTTTTAGTACGCTAATTAGCATACTTGTTTTAATCACTTGTATCATCTGTCTGTCTTGTCTGTGCTCATTATTAGCAATGTTTCGACACACGTGTCACTAAGTAGCAATTGCTCAAAAGTAGCATGCATTAGTGCTACTAACTAGCATGTGTAACTGTACCTTTAGTGCTGTCCATATACGACAAAGGGTTTTTTTAAATAGTATAACGTGATTTCAATTAAACGTGTATCTTCAAGGTTTACACCTAATAAAGTTGCATTGTCAGAAAATCTTGATATCATACTCCTTACTTCATAGCATTTCGTCGCCTATAAAGAATAAAATTTCCATCCGACTGGTAAAATATTTTTAAAAATATTCAATTTTAAAACAATAAAAATCTCATTTCAATTTTTTTCTCAACACGGCACTTAACGAATATTCCGTGCTTGTTTGCTGTCTCCTGTAAAATTTGCTCGAGTGCAGATTGGCCAAACAAGCACTGAGGCGACGATTTATAACTTTCAGATTTAGGTAATATTATAGAACTTATTCACCAAATTAATGCTTGGTTCAATACGCTTTGGTATAAAAGTTTACTAATAAACTCACATTTCTCATTCAGAAAAAAAACATTAGAAGATAAACGTATCTTTCTCCACAGCCCAAATTGATGGAAGGCGGCAACTACATCCGCGAAGGTCGTGATTCTACTAAATCAACATGGCTGCTTATCTCACCAGCCGCTCCCGATGAAGCCGGCGCCTTGGCTAGATATTTGGGCATCTTCTCTTCATACGGCGTGAATCTGAGTCACATTGAGTCCAGGTCTTCCACCAGACGTCCAGGGTACGAGTTTATGGTGGAATGCGAGCACGGATCCGGAGATTTTGGATCGGCACTTGAAGAGTTGAAGAAAAACGTCGGATATTTGAATATTATTTCGAGGAACTATAAAGATAATAGAGGTAATATTCTGAAGATTTTTTCTTATAAATTTATTAAAGATGACTTCAGGAAAGGAAGTGCTCATTTTCATTAAAATATTAACATTTTTAACTACATTCTTAAATTATATCAAGTCGACTTGTCCGAATAAAAGTTTCTTTATTTTTTAATTTATCTTTTAATATTCCAGCCGCTGTTCCATGGTTCCCTCGTCGTATCCGCGACCTGGACCGTTTCGCCAATCAAATCCTATCCTACGGGGCTGAGCTGGACTCCGATCACCCCGGCTTCACCGACCCTGTCTACCGCGCCCGCCGCAAGTACTTCGCTGACATTGCCTACAATTACAAGCACGGGGAGCCGTTACCATTTGTAGACTACACGAAGGAAGAAAAAGCGACTTGGGGAGCGGTGTTCCGACAGCTAACGGAACTGTACCCGACACATGCTTGCAAAGAACACAACCACGTCTTTCCCTTGCTCATTGAAAACTGTGGTTACAGAGAAGACAACATACCGCAGCTGGAGGATGTTTCTAACTTTTTAAAAGGTATCTAGCCTCTTCGATTACCTAAAAAATAGAATGATTTGTTAATGTCTATCAATTTTGTATATCAGCAATAACTGTTTAGTCCTTAAAAATATGTCTATATCCTACGAAATACACTTTACCGTGAGCTCTTTTAGTACCATTTATTCGTGTACTTTTATACACTTAACACATTATTGCGATAGCCAATCGTCTTATGCTTAAAAGGAGCTACCGATCAAGAATATTATTTGCAAAGTTTCTTAGTTTTATCTGGTCTGTGATAAAACATTGAATCATTAACTTATTCTATTAACTATTCTAGATTGCACCGGTTTCACTCTACGTCCAGTAGCTGGCCTGCTGTCATCCCGTGACTTCCTAGCCGGGCTCGCGTTCAGAGTGTTCCACAGTACCCAGTACATCAGACACCACTCAAGGCCTCTTTACACTCCTGAACCAGACGTGTGCCATGAGCTGTTGGGTCATGCTCCATTGTTTGCTGACCCTGCCTTCGCACAGTTCTCACAAGAAATAGGATTAGCGTCGCTTGGAGCGCCTGATGATTATGTCGAGAAACTGGCTACGGTAATTTTAAAACTTTTTGCTGTGTTTTACTATGTTATAGAATTCACCAAATAAAAGTAACAAGTGTTGCCGAATGTTGTCAAGTGTGCGTTGGTATGATCGAGAGTATTCTAAGAAACTTTTTACTATAGGGTATGCATATTTATTTATTTATTTTATTTGGATCCTCAACAAAGGTAACACATACACAGAACAAATTAAAAATACAGTACATATTAGATACCTGCGCACCTTCAATTACAGAGGACCACATCAAGCATGTAAACTCTTTAGGTACTAACATACTACATAATTATAATAATTATTCCTATATTGCGTAATGCTTAGTTTTAAAGAGATTGATGTGTCTGCCAATTGGCAATAAATAAAAAGATCAGTATTGATTAAATTCGATGTTTAGAGACCGCTAACATTTGTTAATTTTAATCTAGTGCTTCTGGTTCACCGTGGAGTTCGGTTTGTGCCGGCAAGACGGGCAGTTGAAGGCGTACGGAGCGGGACTTCTCTCGTCTTTCGGAGAGCTTCAATACTGCCTCTCGGAAAAACCTGAGCTCAGAGAGTTTGACCCTGAAACCACCGGTGCAACCAAATACCCTATCACTGAGTACCAGCCGGTCTACTTCGTTGCTAATAGTTTCGAAGATGCACAGGAGAAAATGATGTAAGTTTCAAAATGGAAGCTTTATAATTCCTAGATTTATTATTTGTAGCAGGAAAATGTAAAACTAATATTAGATCATAGTTATATGTGCGTTTTAAATGCCACAGTGTGTCCTATGAAAAAATGGCACTCTACTATAAATTCATACTAGATCTGCTTCGTTACATAAACTATCTTTACGTTTTCTAATAATACAACTTATAAGAACCCAAACTATCGAAATATTCCTCTTTCAATTAGTGATGAGCAATGCAAGACCAAGACTGCAAGACCAAGACCAATTTTGATCATCACTACCGAGGACGGGAATCCATTCCAAATCGGAATTAGAGATGAGCAAAATTGGTCTTGGTCTTGCAGTCTTGACTTCGACTCGCAAGAGCAAGACCAAGACTGTATGGACAAAAACAAGACCAATACCAAGACCAACTATGCAAGACCAAGACTAAATACGCAAGACTTAACCAACATTTTTTTTCACAGTAATAAAATGAGATAAAATATTTTTAACAGCGTCAACATATGCTTTTCTTGGAACAATATTAGTTGGCATGTCGAATTGTTACTTTATTTTTACTAGTGATGAGCGAAATGGGTCTTGGTCTTGCAGTCTTTGTCTTGCATTGCTCATCACTACTTTCAATCGATCCAAAATTCTCAAGAGACCAACAAAATTCATATTCTCACTCATCAACCTATTTTTACAGAAAATTCGCTCAGACCATCCCTCGTGACTTCGGTGTTCGGTACAACCCTTACACGCAGAGTATAGACATCCTGGACTCCGCGAGGCAGATGAAGGTCCTTCTTCGCCAAGTACATCAGGAAATGGAGCTGCTCCTCAACGCCATGGACAAGTTGTAGACTTTATTATCATAGAGTTTAGGTCTATATTTGTATAATTTAGTTTTATAGGTCGTAGTGTCATTAAAACCATTAGTATTACGTTTAAAAAGATTAATTAAAATTGTAACTAAGTAATACCAATCATTATGTTAATGGTCACGCGATAAAATAATGAACTTCATGTAAGAAAAGAATATATTTTACTTTAATTAAATTTAAGTTATATAATTTAATTTAAGTCTAACACGCGGAAGGTTATATTAAATACTATATTATTGTCATAATTATGTTACGTTTATATATTATGTTTTTTATTTAATTTTATTAAATATTGACAAAGTAGCTCCAGATTACTGAGTCGGTAGCTACTTTGTTGTTCGTACAAAGAGGGTAAATATGTATATAAATAAAATAATATTCTAAATCAAACAACAATTTTAACCAACATAATATATTTAATAATCTGTTTAGAAATAAACTTAATTGCCTAATTAGATAAGATGACGAAATAACGAATCGTCTTTATATTATTTATATAAATAAATCGAAATTATATTACATTAATGTGTTTTATTTACAATATATAAATTATAAGGGCTTTTTATAGATTATCCGAATAATATATTTTACTCATATTAGAGGAGATTTTTTTTTATTGTGGTTTTTAGAATAACAGATATCTAAGTACCTACCTAACTTTATTACAATGTAAATGGAACCGATAATTTACTTTTATAAATACATCCTATTAATTTTGTTATATTACTAAATATTCTCGTGTATAATAATATAATACTTAGGTGTATAATAGTGACTAATTATTATACTTCTTAATTTTTAATAACGGTCTTGTACAGTGATAAATTATCACAATTAAAATTGTGTAAAATTTACGTGTAACAAATGATTTAAGATGTAGATAAATGCAAAAGGCTATAAAACAGTGTAATTTCTAAGACTCTCAAAAACTATTGTAATTATTATACTTCACTGAAAATTATCGTCATAAAAGTATTGTAAAATAATTTAATATAAAATATCTTGTAAACTTCATTACTGTAATCGTCTGAATCCTAAATCTAGAGTTCTAACTAGCGTTGTACCTACATATATTCTAGATATCTAGTACTTATTTATCTGGGTTATAATTGACTATTTTTTATTGACTGACAATTTATTCAACCTATGAGGTCAAAATAGTGCCAAATGAAGTATGCTTATATTCACCACCTGACAAAATGTGGTATCTCATTTTTGTCATTTATAGTAATTAAAAATACATGTATGGGGTTTTTTTTTATTGTGAGATACATAAACGAGCCTACGGCCTACCTGATGGTAAGCGGTCACCGTCGCTCATGAACCTCTGCAATGCCAGGGCAATGAGGGGCTGTTATCTATCTATGTATGGGGATGTATGAGAAGTATTGAATTAAATTAGTTCATATTTATTTTATTTTTTAGTGGTTTTCAAATTTTTTGAGCGATCATGAATGGAGTAACTTGAAGTTAGTAAAATCACCTCAAAATGTATCATGCTATCTTTTCTACCTATTGTACTAATAAAATAAAAATCATATTTTTTTATGTTACGCTAAACTCAAAGCGACTCTTTTTCAGAACTGAAAGCACTATTTTAGTAATTAAGTGACGATGATTGGATATCTTTGCCTCACAGTAGACAAGTATGAAAAAAATATAAAGTAGTATAATACGTGTTGTATAAGGATTAAAAAAAAATAATATTATAAAACTCAAACATCCAACGGAAACCTTAAGAAAGCCCTTAAATATCAACTACTTCTAATTTAATTTAATTTTAAAATAGCTTAAAGAATTTAAAATTCTTATTTTCGATTAAACCAAAAATAAAATGTACAAATCTCAATTAAAAATAAAACAAAAACTCATTACGTCTAACTTTACATAATATAATATAACTTACAAGTAAATAATATTTTACGTGATATGGCATCTATTTACAATGACATTATTTTTACAAAGCATTCGTCCTTCTGTTCTTAGAAATAATTAAAAACAGAAAGATAATGATTGAAATATTCAGTGAAAGTTTGTACAAAAAAATATTTATAGAATCTTATTCCTTGAAGTAGAAAACTAAACCTTCTGCTCGCTGTGGATAGATGTCGCTAGTAGTCGCTAGACAACATAACTCAACGTTTTTCTATTGTTTAATAAAATGTTTCAGCACATTGTCTGCTATCAATCGCTTATTACAAATACTATGAAACTTTCGCTGAAATTTATATGAAACTAGCGTTTCATAAAAACAAGTCTTAGGAGTACCCCATAAAGATGATTTTTCAATGCACGACCGTTCATACTTCACTCTGCATGCAGTGGACCGAAGAATCTTCAGAGAGCTCATCCATTGAAGAGTCGGTGAAAGAGGTACCGTCTGAAATACACAGATACAATATAAATAACATTTTAAATTTATTAGAAAAAATACTATGGTATTCGTTTAAAAACAGAACACTTTTATTTACCTTTTTTTATACTATTTTACTTTGTAAAAACTATAGGAAAATATCTCATATTGAAAATACTTCAAAATACCTATGACCTTGGAGAAACTGAAACAACTTTGAAATAGAATAGTTCGTTCGTGAATAGTATTTTTATTTTCACAATTTAAATTACCTATGGGCACGAACGGAGGTTTGTTCTGGAATGAATAAGTGAGGTGTAGGTTGATGGGCCTGCCAAACCCCACGGCATCACCTTCCCTGGACATCACTGTGGACAACAGAGAGGTACATCTATCATATTATTATCTGGCCACAACTTTCAATACACACGCTTTAGCCAAACGCATTGCTACTTCGCTTGTTGCTCATGACTTCAGAACTATAACGTCTTTGGAATCGTCCTTATAGTTCTCAAGTTAAGGTATAAATTAGCTTGACAGTATACTCACATTGGTTCTGTTTCCCTTTCCCTGTGTGCTGGTGTTTCTTCTGCCTCGCGCGACTATTTTGGAACCAGACCTGCGTTACTCTCTTGCTGAGGCCGG
The DNA here is from genome assembly GCA_030269945.2 of Trilocha varians. NCBI lineage: Eukaryota > Metazoa > Arthropoda > Insecta > Lepidoptera > Bombycidae > Trilocha > Trilocha varians. Next base: position 17,056,373 of record AP028256.1, read on the forward strand.
TGACTTGTGCGATCCTCTCCAGGTCTTGCCCGTCGGGGTTGGAGTCCAGCTGGAAGTTGGCTTGCAGCACTTGCAGCTGTTCCTCGGTGAAGGTCGTCCGGACTCTCTTCGCTTTGCTCTTGTGGTAGCCTTCTGAGTCGCACCCATCTGAAGTTTAGAATTAAATTTATACAGACAAGGATTTCTGGTAAAGACTGATATTTAGATACCTATTGTTTAATACTGTCTTGTGCTTCTACCTGTGACTATAATCTACTTTATTCTAATTTGCATCTAATTAATAGGATTACTAATTATATTCAATTCCTAAAGAATCAGCATTTACTTACTACAGAATATTGACTAATAAAACTAACATTGTCACTCACCATCAGACGATATAGAGCCTCCATCCAATGTCTCGAGGTAATGTGGTTTGCAGAGTACCCTGTCCTCATGCAAGGCAAACTGTTCGCCCGTGGACAGCTGCCGACCGCAGGCATCGCAGGCGAAGCACGCGAGATGGTAGACCTGCTCCCTGGCCTTCCGCACCCAGTCTGATGAGGAGATGCCTCTGCAGCATTTCGAGCATTTCGCGCCGAAACTCCTGTGGACCGCCGCTTCGTCCAGTTACTCAAATACATTCTGGTCGATTATGGTACAGTGCGTGTTGTGATGTGCAAGCAACTGAAGTACTTGTAAGTAAAATCACTTACTCTCTTCATTTTTATTGTACAATGTATTTGTAGACAGTTCAATTTATAGACATTAATTTAATTTACAGTAACTTTTCTTTAAAACGATGAAAGAAAAAATGCAATAAAAATTAATGAACTCGAGACGGGCCAACATTGTACCACATTACATCACGCACACGACGGCAAAAGGATTAGTCGCATTGGCCTGGCCAGTCATACCCGGCGAATTATAGAAGACTTTCAATACATTTGTACCTCGATCAACGTTAGTCTTCCACAATTTGTCCGGGTTTTATTGAAAAAAACAACGTACAGACAGTACGTGTTCGCTCAGCAATATAATTCGCATTATGGGAAACACATTTATAAAATTAAAATGATAAACGCTATTATATCATGGTTAATGTATCTTGTATGTAAACTAGAACTATTAACTGGACTATTATAAGAGTGGTGGTCAGTCACTGCGTTGTAATAAGGCTATAAAGGGTTTAAAAACTGTGAGCGCTTGTTCACACGCTTAGTGCGATCATTTTTCCTGCAATAAAAGATTCTAAAAATGCCAATCGGTGAACTTGAACTAATGTAATTGTATCTGCAATTGAGAATAGGTACCTACTTACCTGGTACATAGAGAACTAAACAAATATATTTGATTTTTGATTGAGTCATTCATAAACAGCTCATGTTTCAATGGTAAGTACATACTAGTTCCAAATAATGTTCCAAAAACAGCTGCAATTTTAACATCGCGCACTCAGTTTTTAAATTATACATCGCGTTTCGAATGACTCCTGCGCACATAAGTTCCAAAGTGAATGCAAATTAATTTAGTCGAGTGTCATAATGAGATGCGAGGCGGCAAACATGAAACACTACCACGCGTTTCAAGTGTTAAGATCTGTCCGTGCATTAAAATCATGTAACTCGTTTGTGAATGAAAATATTTCAAAACGATCATTAAATGTGTAGGTATCTTAATTTTGTGGATACTAATATAAATATCTTGCTTAGCATTATCATAAAATATTAGTTTTATTTTAAACAAATGGGTGAAATCGGATGGACAAATGGGTCCGTGCTGATCGTAAAATTAATGTGTTTTAAGGAAGTAAGACACGTGACACATGGACAAGTAAAACGCGGCCTCTTGGTCTAACCAGATTTACCGACCGTGTGTTACTTGGCAGGTATGTTTGGATTCACTAAGACGACTGTCTTGCCAATGTGTCACCTCTTTAATTTAGTACCTACCTAATGGTGCGTTCGTAAATCATCGTAGTGAGAATTTGTGTGAAACTTTTAAAAAATAAACACAGAATGCAGAAGTTCCTCTTCACACTCTGAATTAGAAATGTACATGTACAACAAACAATAAAAATAGATCTTTGTACAGAAATGTATCGTTTATTAACCACCAATCTAAAAGACAAACTATTCATAGAATAAATTAGATGCATAATTATTAAAGTCTTCGTAATAAATCAGTGATAGACCACCCGAGGTCCTCGGTACAGCGTTGAATAGTAAAATAAGAACCATTTTACATCTTCATTACGGCCAGTGTTAAAACCTCTTACTTAATTATAAGTTAATTGATGCGGCGACGAAATGTTTATAAAAAAAGCAAAATTTTCATCGACGCTGCTTTTTGATATGCAAATACTGTAGTGTAGGAGATAACGCTGAGTAACACGCGAGTTTGCACTCTTGGAGATCTCGGTTATCTGTAGAAGTGATACGAGGCGATTCTAGAACGTTCCTCTTTATCATTCTGTTATATTGCGTTTACTGCGAGGAATTCGCGTAGGCTACTGTACAATTCATTTGTTTTGAGATATTTATTTCAAATTAGGGATGTTGCGTATGTCGATTTTTGGACATTCGCGAATCCGAATATTCAATTTTGACACTTGGGAGGACGCAGGTACCCCCTGTACTTGCATAATTGTAACACCACCAAATAATTGTAACACGCCTCGCAAATTATATCTTGACAACGAAAGGTCGTAGACCCATAGAGCTCGAGCTCATTTTAAGGAGCATTTAGAGGCCTTGATTTTGGCTCAGTCAGATTCCCTCTATATCCACACAACGTTTTGTCAAAACATTCGCATCATATTTTCGAATGTGAATGCGAATATCCGTTACATTTCAAATACCTATATTGCTTGTTATTTAAACTATTATTACCGGTTATTGACACCAATATTATATTTAAGATTAATACAACGTATTGGTTTGGAACTTTAGTTTATACAGGTAGGTGTGTGCCGTGACTGCAACATCTTTAAATCCAAAATTGTATAGGTATGCATAAGTTGATTTTTTGCTTATAACGCCGATTCCCGAAGTACCTTTAGCTAATGACACTGATATTAATTTAATGTTAGAAAGTATTAAATATTTTCGGAATCTTAATCATAAAGAACATTCTCTTCATTAATATATCCGTCAGCGTCGATCAACATCAAACACATAAAACATTTCGAAATGGAATTGCTAAAACGCTCTAAAAAACCAATAAAATGTCCATTAATACATTTTCATTAACATCTAAAATTGGTAATGTTTATTACAAATATTCTAATTTCTAAGCGATGGATTCGTTCGTAAATCCCATATATCTTGATGGTGTTTGTTTTAATAGGTTGAGTCCAAGCGCCGGTTTCGTTTGCCCGAGGCTCCTTATAAATCCTGGCCAGTTGATTGCTTTTCGAACCTTGCGACCTGGCAATGTCATACAGCTATAGTAAACAAACTTATTTGAAGTAGAAGATTAGTTTCTTTTGACTGACTTCCCAAAGCGGATTATCGAGTTGACTTTATTTTTATTAGTTTTACTGATTATTTTTCCATTTTCAGCTGAATATTAAACCAGTAGTTGCCAGATTACCGTATTTTAAAGATCTTTCTGGAACTTACCTAAGCTTAAATTTAAAATGATACCTAACATGTAGTTTTTGATAAACAAGGTTTGTGTTTGCGGATTTATCTTAGGGAGATTTACAGTTTCTAATTAAGATTTGTTTGTGATATTCTTTTAAGCCTGACTTAATTTTATAAATATCGTAAAATCTAAATACCATACAAATTTGATAAATATCGGACGAGTGGTTTTTCCTTAATTTTAAATTGAATAAAGTATCAGAGATTAAAATATAAGTAAAACGCTTTGAAAAAGATCATACTATGGAATGCGCCGGAGTTCAAGTTTTAGTTCCAATTCAATCCAAAGACATGATTTAAGTTATTTGTTTTACCGACGCGTTCACAATATAAGTTGTAGAGCTCAGGACGGTCACCGTTCGCCTCCAGCCGTTCACCATTACGATAAAATTATTAATCTTGGATGGTTCAACAATCCATGTTATCATGTAAGCTGAACTGTGTGGAAGAAGACAACTCGTAGATTATATAGATATTTTAACGAAAATTATCTTTTACTTAGAAGTAATGTGATTACGTATGTGAATTATAGAGACGATGTAAATTAATTTAAATACCTACTAATTATATCAATATACTTATGTGTGGTTTTCAAAACATTTTAATTCTTCAGCCCGCTATATCGAGAAAAAAACGGTATTTCAGATTTTGTACCTTTAATTTAGTTTAATACTAGCTGGCTCGCGCAACTTCGTCTGTGTCACAAAAAAAATCCCGGGTATTTTCTCACCGTTTAAACCTTCCGTGGACTACGACAAACATTTTAAAACCAAAATCAGCTCAATCGGCCCAGCCGTTCTCGAGTTTTAGCGAGACTAACGAACAGCAATTCATTTTTATATATAAGATATAGGTACATATGTGATTGCTCTCTTCTTCTTCGTTTATTTTTTACTAAAGACTCATTTTTCGTGGATATACGATCAAGAAGCATGTTCTTTTTAATGTCACTTCGATAAATTCATATGCGTTTTCTCATCACCAACCATGAGATAAATACTACATTTAAAAGTATTTATGTAATAATTTTGCATTGTTTATCGGGAGCCCCAGCTGATCCGGTTTATTTATGCGTTCAAAGATTAATTAAAGAGAGTGGACAAGGCGAATTTACATAGGACATGTTGTGCGCATTTGCACCGGCGAGGCGTGGGAGGGTACACGACCCACGTCTACTGCCGTCCCTTGATAATTCACTATTATCCACTGTAGGCTAACGAAAAAACATTTTATAGCAACACTATGCTGTAGTGGTATGACTACAATGCTGTAAGATGTAATTTTCTTGAGTATTCAATCAAAAGTACCGCATGTAAATTGATGCTAATTATAATTTATAAACGATGACAACATTCAGAAACTCATTAAAACAACTAAAATGCATTGTTATACAATTGTTTTAGCGCTTTACTTAAAATGCAAAATCGACAACTAGGGCAATATCGGTTAACGGCATTAAATTTACCTATAGGTAGGTACAACGACAGTATGCTGTTTAAAACAATATTATTGTATTGCTACCTTACCAAAAAGTTTGCTGTAAGAAACTTTTATAATTGCCATGAGGTGACGAGTCACTTGATTGTAAGTAGTCCCAGATACCTAATTCCAGGTAGTAAACCATCGCTCATGGATTAGTGAAAAGTAAAGACTGTGACTTACGAGTTGCGACATCACGCCTACTTGAAAGGACCTTTTTGAATTACTGTAGGTAACTCAATTAAACTAGCTGTAACTGTCATTCAATTTATAATTTTGACTTTCCATCGTTTTATTATACGTTTTGTTATATTGATAACTTCTCGAGCTAAGTACATAGATGACGCGAATACATTATGATAACGTTTCTTATCTGTTACTAGTTTTACAACTTATGTGTCTGACTATAATTTAGCAAAGCTTACACAAATGTATAATGAATGAAACTAATATCAAAGCCCCTAAATAAAGCGAGTGGTACTGCGTGCTAACCGCTCGATCGATACTCAGCTGGTGTCGATTGAATTAATTTAAGATAAAAACTCGTATAAGTACTGAAGTGATTTTTTTACTCACATTTACAGTGGCTTTAAATATATCTCTCGTTTATATCAATGTTTTAATTAAGCTCGGTTCGACCCGAAGACGTTTCTTGTGTTCTAGATAACGCATTTTTACAATTCTGTAGGTACTGTTTTACTACATTAGTGTGAGATGAATGAGTTTGTTGTTTTGAACTGACATGCATTTGGTGTGTGAATGGATTCAAATAAAATAAGTGAATATGGGAGATTACTTACAAGGGTTTTTAAATGGAATAAATGAAAACTTAGAAAACAGCAACATTTTTGAAGTTAGGCCTACAGCTATTGGTAAAAATGTTATCGCTCTCGATATGTGTCTATTATATTTTAACTATTAAATATATTTTTTGACTGTGGAATATGAAACTAAACCTCAAACTATACCTTATACCTTTAATTTTAATTTACGTAAACCCGTTCAATAACAGCATGTGAACCTTAAGCGACACAAAAAAATGCCACAATACGGAACCGACACGAGGATTAGTGTCGTAATAGAAGTCAGGAAGCGGACGCCTCTTTACAAACCATCTTTAGTTTAAGCGCACTTGTGCCCACTTCAACAAGGTTATATTCAAACATCCTGCGTGAAACAAAGGTCTGAAGGGCGGGGTCTGACGCGTGCCAGCAGCTACCAGAAAAAAGGCGCTTAAATAAACAGTAACTACGATATATATCAAAAGAAAGCAATTACTGAGAGGGCCGGCGGCGATCTGATTTCAAACTTACAGTGTTCGTTAAAAGAATATTTAAATTATGACACGTTACGATTGTGGGTGCCGTCCAGTTAAAGATTGGCAATTTATTTTATGGGCTTGTTAATAAACTAAACAAAGTCGAATGAAACCTACTAAGTACTTAATCTTATCGATAAATTATTAAAAGGTTTAACTATAACTGTTTATTTATATCGCTCAGTAATGAGCTGTAATCAAGGTACAAAAATAGTATCTAACTTTCGCTATCAGAGAACTGTAAGTAATTCATATGAGTAGCTTTTGAGTAGTAACTAAGTAGGTAAAATTGCGGGTCCTTTGAATTACGGTGGCTAAAGCTATACAAAAAAATTGGTTGCCTGTAAAGTCGGTATACGGGCGAAAGTTTTACGTGACAACGACTCGGGCATGGTTAGCCCGCCTAAGAGCGAGAGAGACAGACATGAAAAGTGAAAGGCACGCGTGCCTCTCACTCGCTCTCATTGTGAGCGCATATCGTGAGCGGAGCGTAACGCAGTTTCTTGAAGTGTCTCCCGGCAAACCAATTTATAAGACGTTGTCACGTCAAAATAATTAAATCATATTATTTGACCTTCTCAAGTCCCATTTGAACAGAAAATGAGAAACTTTAGAGAAACGTTATTTTAGCTACTTTTGTATCAACTGAGCTGAGAAATTCTTAATTTTAATGCAATAGCAGAAAATTCTCTTTCGGCGTCTATTGTTCCCAAAAATGGTCGAGAGATAGGTATATAGTGATGGTGTTCAACAAAGACTCCAATTACAAATTAAATATTCGTGTATGCTGTATGTTGGTTACACAATCGTCGATGGATGAATGCCAAGGATGGACCGAAGCTTCATAACCACCATTGATATTCCGACTGTGACACCGTCCTGATCATTTTGAGTTGGAGGAATCTCTGACTTCCCACCCTCTCCAAGGGATATGTGAGGGTTGATCTCCAAGAGCTCACACTCAGCGTCCGCATCAGTCAAAACCCACCACGACGTGTCACGCACTACGGCATTCTTTACAGTCATGAGACACTGTACTCTAACATTTGGATTTTGATATACTTATGCCTGATTAAGAGAGCAAGTAACAAAACTATCATCCCGACCAAAATAAATTAAAGTTCTGCAGCATCTTTAAATATAAAAGTTAAAATTAACTTTCGATTGTCATCATAAAAATACAGGGTGTAGATTTTGGCCGACATTGTTGGGTCCATTTTCAGACAAACCAACCCATTTACGAAAAATCTTTGAATGCAGTATTATTTAATATCAAAAATAAAATGATGTTTCCTTTCAGCAAAACATCCTATCTCTAATATTTAAGGTACTTCCCGTTCATGTCGCATAGTTTTGGGACACCCTGTATATTTGGCATTTACTAAACTACGGATCCTGAGTGTATTTAAAACTTAAAATAAAACAAATCACAGTCTCACGTCACACCACTTTGAAGTTGTAATTGTGGTGTTGTTACAGCACGGTGTAAATAATGAATGTTGGCCACACGTGGTCATGAAGGGTACTCAGTATGTGACAGCGTGTGACCTTACATTTACATTGCTTTACAATTAAAACCTTTGATATCACATACAATTGTATTATATAGGAAATATTAATAAAATCTCAAGTTGTTTCCAAGATCACTCTTACAATATTTTACCTAGTGGAATCTTTTAGAAAAATTGTATACAATACTATCGTTAAGTAGGTAGGTATATGATCTATGGGTATAAATTTTTTTATTGCTATAGTAAAAGCAAAATAAAAATCAATTTGAAAATAAGAATCCCTAATAAATATATAAACAAAACTATCGTATAGAAAAATTGATGCACAGAAAATGTGCTGTCCTGATTTATTTACAGCATGAGTATTAAATTAAGCGCATAATGTTGTTATTGCCCAGTTTACCTACACATACATGATGCTCGATTGCCACAATCAAAATAAATGACAAATGGAAACAGTGTTGCAAGTCATCGCCCGGTGCTCGGGATATTTTCATTCGTTGGCAACATTCTCAGACGTATTGTTGTCTAACTGATTCAAAAGAAAAAAACCTTTAATTCCTCAAGAAGTATCTTAAAGATGATTTTTTTATCAAAAGAAATTCCCACCTGTTGACATGCGTGTTGATATTTCTATAATATGATGTATTTAGTGGTCTACGCGTGTTCATGTCTTAGTTGACGACACGACTCTTGCTTAAATTATCCATCAAGAAACTTGTAAAATATCCACCATGAGTAAATTTACGTGTAATATATACTGAATTCCAAAGCTTAAAAATAAAGATGCACGACTAAGAAAGGTTTCATTAAACTAAAAAAGCAATCACAGCAAAAAACGACGATTATAAATATCTTCTCGAACTTTCAACAATATTATTTTTAAAATTATAATATAATAACACCATTGTACCATAACACCGTAGTTTATAAGACAAGTAGCTCGGTAAAACAGTAGTTTGAACCGTGTAGTAATACATATTACATTTTCGCACTTACATGACGAGCTCTGTTAGTCCCGCATCAAAACTGTAGGTGCAAAAACTATAGCGTGCGTCTTAGAGTCGTTAAGTGCCAGTTTTTACACCGAACGGCGACTAGCTCACCGACACCGGGTGCAAAAACCATGAAGTGTGAAATAAAGTTTATCTTGACCTAACCGCTCTTAGTGCTCAACGAATCTGATTGCTATTTAACAACGTTGATGGGAATCAAACATGTATTTATGTTACATCTCAAGACAATTAGTGAGAGTCAACTCTAGATCAAAGTTTTAAAGCGTGAGAAAAACTCAAACACGGTCAAAAAAACCGGTTATCATCGATCTACACTAAAATACTCAAAACAACATTAATTTATACAACAAACATTCCATATCGAAACTACAAAAAGTGTTCGTCAAAGATTGTCATCGGTTCGTATCAGAGACAGGCGGTAGAACAATGAAAGGTGCGCACATATCGACGGGCCCAGCGGTCGTCGTCAAAGGACGGTGGTGGACGACGGCCGCCACACAACACGAGGTCGCAGGTCGAGCCTCTCCCTTACAAGTACCACCATGACTGCGTACATTTATAACTTCTAAGGTTAATTGGACGAAGCATTCCAATAGATACAGCGCTCGACTAAACGATTGTGCGCATAAGAAATTGATAGTTTTGGTTCCTGTCGCGTTTTTGAATTGAAACCTATCTTCAGGATTTTTTTCTTAGATAATTGTTGAAATTTACCCAATTTTATTATGACGAGAATATTACGTTACATGATGATGTATTTGACCTAAAGGCTTGTTAAAATTGGCAAAATAATCATCATCAGCTACTTATAATACCTACCAATGAAACACAAACTAAATCTATCATTCATATCTCCCGTGTTGCGATTTTATCACAGATTACCATAGTTTAACTGACCTCCAGGCTGACGATCAGCCTAATAGATTTACGATTTACATAACAATTCCCCACAGGCTTCACCGGTGAGCGTTATCTAGAGAATCATCAGGTACGTGAAGTGATCCTACACTTTTTGCTTCGAGTATTTGCTTCGTTTTGGTTTCGTGTTCAAATCGATTTTGTACTGAACGTTGTTAAATGAATGTAATGACTCAATTATACAGTTTTAGAGAATGCTCCATTAAGGTTTCGTACATGTGATGAGCATGTCGAATTGTGATAAGCGCGTGGAGACCACACGTTGATTGTGTCTGTTAGCTTGATTGAGGCTGGAAACGTTACCGGTGCCGCCATTGAGCCGGTCCTCTCCATTAATTGCGTGTTTACTGTCTGATGAGACCATAAAACGGTCTGTAACACTATTGTAAAACGATTCTTCTGTAATTACGATACAATTTTTTTTTTTTTTTTTTTTATTGCAAGGTAGATAAACGAGCATACGGCCCAATACAATTATAAATGTGTTGCACTCCACATGTGCTAGTATAACGAATGTGTTCGTGTATTGCAAATTCGATTTTCAATCATAATTTACCTTATATTAATGTAGTTTTTATTAAAGTTTCTGAAGGTACCTTTTAAGGTTTTGTTACTTTAACATTCTTAATTTTGGTACATGGAATTGCTTCCAATATGATAACAGGTCAATTATATTATTTAAGACGCACTAGTTCATCTTATTACCTATTTCTATATCTTTTAATAGCTGCCCTGCGCAACTTCGTCTGCGTCGAAAAAATAAAAAATTTAGTGGTGGACTACCCTAACATTTAGGGGGATGAAAAATAGATTTTGGTCAATTCTGATAGATACCGGATAAGCACAAAAAATTTCATCAAAATCGGTCAAGCCGTTTCAGAGGAGTATGACAACGAAAACTGTGACACGAGAATTTTATATATTAGTACCTACTGATTTTTTGTATGACCTTCAAGATTTTAAATAGTGATTATGTTTTTCCCTCATTACTTACCTTGATAGCAAAAAAATAGAATGGTAACATTACTAAACGAAATATGTTAGTATTTCAAGCAACTACTGTTATATTATTTATAAATACACAGTATATCTGTTTACCTAACATCAAAAAGAGAAAATGTGCAATAAACAGCACTAGGTAAGGTTATTTTACAATTTCGGCATCTAAACAAACACCAAAATAAAATTGTAACTCAAGCATAAACGTAAATGATGTAATATTAAAAGTAAAGTAGGTACCTGCGTAATCGTAAATTTCAATAAACACTGTAAAACTCATCTAAAAATTCGAGGACTTACCAAAATACTACACAAAGCGAATGACCTACTTTAGCTAAAATGACAAACATGTCGTCTTATTTTCATCTAATACTTACCAAAATACACAAAGCAAATGATATAAAGTATGATTATTAATTCCAATTAGTAAAAAGAGAACTTGTTTTTATCTGTGACAGTTGCATTTATTATTCTACTGACTGGAATTAACAGTCGTTCTTTAGAAGCGATTTAAACATGTACAACTCACTTGGCATAGTCCTGTTTGCAGTAGACCTGCCTGTCCCTGAGGAAACAGGAGGGGTGTCTGTCGAGCTGCACGGCGCACACACAGCATCGCAGACAGCCGGTGTGCCACGCGCCGCCGCCCACCTCCAGCAGGAAGCGGTCGGCGATGGGCTCTCCACACGCACAGCACGTGCGGTGCTCCGTCTGAAATGTACAGTAATACTTTATTTGCCTTTTAGTACTCATAACTAGTTTAATTACAATGTTTTTGTAGAACTCTAACCAAGCTAAAGACTATGTTTGATCAACGAAAATCAACAAACAAACAAACAAATATGGTATAATCAGAAGGTTTTCGAAAATAGTGGTCGGGCTACCTAATGTGGACACGAGGCATAATTAGCATAGGCTTAGTTTACCTTAGTTTAAAGTTATATTATGAAAAGTATGAAACAAAGAAAAGTAAGTAAAAGCTGGTTCTAACTAGCAAATTACCTCAAAATTTTAATAACGGTTGCTAAAATCATGAAACATGCGGTCATTTTCATAAAATTATTTTTATATAGTTTTATTACATAATACACAGTTGATGCGGTAACGACTTGTTTTTTTCATTAGATGATTGATTAGATGATTCTTATTATGATGTAGGTATTTTACACCATTTTACAACAAGTAAATCCAAAAATCTTGTAAATCGAGTTAGACTTAGCGAACGAAACCAAACATAGTGTTGTATTAATCAAATTTTCCACAAAGGGTGGAGTTGAGAAATCCCGTCATGTGCGTTCATAATTGCGCATTGTATTCTATTTATTAAATTGTACGACTCAAACCAACGTTTAATTCAATATTAAGACTGCTATTTGGTTCGTTTCGGGAATTTAAACTTTTCAAAATTCAATTGTGTTGTGGGTGGGAAGGACACTACAAGAATGGATTACGCAAAATGTACTGTGTGCTTTTAAAGAAAATAATTTTTGTAATATTTATTTCAGTTAACTTTTTTATGAAGTCAAACTGCGTCAAACACCTTGGTGCTTAAAATTCGGTGAAGTACCTTCTCAGCTGTTATGTGTTCTTGGTACTTTATCAAAACGTGTCACAAATATGAAATCTCTTGAGTTGTGATGCGCTCCTGGTAGTTTATTGTTTTACTTCACAAATTTATGAAGAATTTATCATGAATTTATTAGATGTTGATATTTTTTTTCTTTCGATTACGCTAATTATGACGTTGAAGAATATTTACCTAATCGTAATGAAAGCATTTTAGTGAAGAACAACGTATATAAATTTTTATATTTTTTTACACTGGTTATTTGAATTTAGAATAGGTAGGTAGTACCTACTCATAGAGTACCTATAATAAATTGTTTTTATTTTAAACAAAATGATACAATGAGATTGAATTAATTGAAGACTTTTAACACACGTACAAAAATCTGTTACATTTTCCCCCCTTTACACAACATTAGTAATCCAATTACCATCACTAGCTGGGATACTAGACTGTATTGCATTGTGTTAAGGTTAAAAACTCTATAGTTCCCGCTTCTATGGAACAGGAGCTCGCCTTTCACACATCCGTTAAATAAATAAACAGAAGCTTAATTCGCGAACACGACATTTTGTTGTAACTACATTACATTACTACCCCGAATAATTATGGTGTTTATTTTATTGATAAATTATAGAGTGTTACACATCGTCGTTCAAAATACCTTCTCAGTTGTTATGTGCTCCTGGTACCTTTATCAAAACGTGTCACAAGCAAATAGGTACATTAAATAAATCTCTTCAGCTGTGATGCGCTCCTGGTACTTTATTGTTTTACTTCATAGGTTCACAAATGTATAATAAGCATACTGTTAGTTTTAGCTTCTGTAGGTTTTGATCTAATTTCTTGCTTCAAGAATGTGAAAGTTACAAAGGCGGTATGGCATTACTCTAGAGAAGAAATTTGTTCTAAGTTAAAGTTTAAAATTTGAGGTGGAAATAGTATAAATTATCGATCTATTTATTTGGTGTCACATTTAGAGAAAAATAAAAACACTGCCAATGTACGAAGATCAAGACAGGACGTAATGATACTTACCAAAAAAAATGTGTTTGATAGGTACTTGGGCCAATGAGCCTACTATTCCATTTTTTTTTTGTTTTAGTTGGAGGAAATCGCCGGGCGGGTGGGGTATGTGGGAGTTGAACCTCACTAAAACCTCCAACCGCTCACACTCAGCGTTCGAACCCCGACTGAGGCCAGAATCCAGCACGGGGTTATGCGGGGTGGCGCGACGCGTTACGCACTGCGGCACACTTTCCCGTCGCGACACCCCAAAAAAAAACGTTTGGTTAATAGTGCCTTAACCAAATTATGTGTTCCATCCTTGTCAAGGGGAGTGCTAACCGTCTCTCCTTTCAATAGACACCTACTATTCCATAGTCTACTCTACTCTAGATTAGGTTTCACTAGATTAAAAATCATGAGCCAAATGTCACATCTTTATTCATAACTACACAAGAGTAACGCCCATCGAATTGACGAACATCATCGAAAAGTCGTTACAAGCTCATAATTATAAATCAATTACAAGGGTACATGCGTTGTCAGTTCGCAACATTCGTGCACATATTGCACCGCCGCAAACCTTTTCAATCGACACACAAAAGTGTAGTCATTGACTCCAGTCGCACCCGGCCGATCAAATAATAACAAACAATGCGCCACGACATTAACGTTTAGAGACGGCTCGACACCCCAAAACAAATCCACTGCTATAAATACCAAACCTCACATAATACGTATGTGTGGAGCCAACTGAACAATGCACAGCCACCTATCAAAAATCTTCATAACAAATTTCTTGAGGGTTCCATTGATGATAGTGTATAATAGATCCCCGGTGGCCACAATGTCGCCTTCAGCTGATGCTGTTTTTGTGCCAGTTTTTCTGTGCGGCCCAGCAGCGAGCTACTCGACTATAATGACGTTGTTTGATTGCATTTAACGCGTCATTTCCAAAAAGGGGTTTGTTTGTTCTGGACTTTTTCGTTGAAATTATGCAAATATGGATCGGGTCCCTTTTGGCGACGTTTGATTCATTTTGGTGGGATCTTAAATATATAAAAGAGGTGAATAATAAAAGATTGTTACAAATTTCATCCGTTACTATCACCTACATAATAAATGAAGTAAAATTGTGGAGAACCTAAACGATTTAATACTCGTATAACATTAAAAATGTGCGAATAAGCTCTCAAGTTTGCAACATAATAGATGTAAACCCACCATAAATAATGAATGACAATAGTGAGTTCATAATCGAGAGTGTAAAATGTAATGGTATAGCCGGGTGAGTGTCGGGAGCCGTGTGACAGGCGTGAAGGGCGTGATGGCGGACATCGCCCCATTGTCCCGGCTTCCGACTGCTAGCTCGGAGCCTGGAGCTCGGAGCACGCAGCCCGGGATGAGAACAGTAAAGGTGCATCACGGCGCCTGCCTACGCCATTGTCACGGGCTTACGTTTGCAAATCCGCTTTATATTTGAATATAATTGACTTTCGGCCTCGTATCAGGTACCGAGCTCTTGTATCTCATTGTATTCGACTGATCTCAATGGCATTTTTATCGGTTGAACATGATAAATGTATTTAGAAGATTAAGCGCGGGGGTGGGTGCGCTGCGGCCGCGGTCGGTCCCGTCTGTTCACGGATTCCGATGCTCCGATCCTATTATAAGTGGGTCATAATTTTTAAATCAATGCGTTGCACGATTATAATACCGTTACAGGCGTAATACGAAGATTAAAGACGTCACGGACTAAACGCGAGGGCGTAAAGTCAGATTTATGGTGAAGCGATGAAACTTATTCGCAAAAACCGAACACAATAGCTGCAAACGAGCGAGTGCCGAGTGCGGCGCTCGACCACGCTCCAGACAGGTCGCTCCTCCCGTCCTCCTCGGCCTTGTTTGTATTCACAGAGGAGACGAGTTGTGGTCCGTCTCAGGGGTGAATCTGTCGCGATTTACACTATTTACTGCTTTGGAACTCTCATACGATTGAAGGCGATGCCACCCGCGCTCGGTATCGACTATCGAGGCGCGATACTTTTATTTGTTTTCGATGTGACTCAGAATTTTTTCATCGATCAGAGATCAATGTTCAAAACCAACTGGCTGACAAAAAAGCACGGGTAACAAATGATGCGAGTACGTCAGCGATGCGCCGCGTCTGGTGGGCTCACAAAGCGAGCTCGAGAATGGCTCAGCGGGAGTCTGCGTGGTATAATACCCACCTAACCGACGGTTTTCACACCATTCATTCGACGACCGAGTGTTTTTTCACCTCCATCCGTCATAGCGGAGGACAGCCACCACGATCAACGTATGCAAATACAAACTGATCTTATCGTTTCATCGTGTTTTGATAGTCCTTTTCATCGAATTCATAGAAATTCTTGCCTTTTTTGTAGATCTTCGTATAGATAGTGAAATAGTGTGTTAATAGTCTAGCAGCGATTGAATTGATGTGGTAAAAAAGTTATTCAAATGGATAAAAATTATTGTTTATACTGTTTTATAAATAAAAAAAAACTCATGAAAATACTGCAAACTATTAGCATACATCGACGTACGCTGTACACATGTATATGAGATCTTATTTACAAGAGAATATTGAACAAAAAACACATCAAAATTGTAACACATGCACATCGAAATTCAAACCCGCATCAAGTAGAAGCAAATCCAACAAACGGGCTTACTCTCAAAGGCGGATTACTGTAATTCTATTACGGACAACGGCGTGTATTTGTAGTTGAGACGATCGGTATACGCGCGATGTGAAATTAGCACCTTATGCCGATGTGATAAGGTTTACATTAGCGTGAACTTAGAGTCGGGGCGGGGTTGGGCGTGGCGGATAACTACCTTTTGTCGATGTGACGTCACCGATAGCAGTCCGCGTGTGTGCGTGCGTGTGACGTCACGCACACACTAACACGATGCAGTGTAGACAATTCGACATATTGTCATTACCATGCTTGAGAATATTTTAATATATTATAGTGTGATTGGTATTGATACTCCTAAAAATGTTAGGTTTAAATTTATTTTGCTCAATGTTTTACTGAACGGATTGTGTTCTAGAGCATAAAAAATGATGTATTTCAGTATTTTAATTAAACACTGCGCATGCGCATAAAATAGTTTTTTTTGCAATGTAGTTTCTTTGTAACGACAATATTTGTCTAGGTATTCTAAATGCGAAAATATTCTCTATGTGACTTTACAATGCCTAAACCAAATTGAACACAAATAATGAAATGAACATTTGGATAACTAACAACCCGAAGACACATTATTACTTACTCACAAATAAAAAAATGTGACACAAACGAATTAAACCTGTCAACTACTCTCACAAACTTTTCAGATACATCCCTACCTATTGCCAAATGGGATAACCATTCAGTACTTAGTCAAGTTGTACTAACAAGTTCATGGAACTATCTCTATATTACTGCAGAAGTTCTGGAAGCTAATTGGTTAATTTGTACGTCGAAGCAAATAGATTTAATATGTTTCGGAGTTATGTAAAATTATACAGTTCGAAACTATCCGTTCAACGTTTGAACGAAGTCTGTAAGCATCTTGGAAAAACCTTTATATTAGAGGAAATTGAAGAAATGGAAGCATAGTAATCTATTTAACAATTGAAGGTATATGGCATGGAACATAGTAAAATATAAGTTATAATACTACTACTACTACTAGTTATAATACTCCTACTTTAGAAAGTCATTCTAAAATACTGTGTATTCCGATTTGGAATGGACTCCCGTCCGCGGTGTTCCCGGAGCGCTATGACATGTCCCTCTTTAAACGAGGTTTAAGAAAAGTCCTGTATAGGTAGGCGATAGATAACAGCCCCTCATTGCCCTGGCATTGCAGAGGTTCATGAGCGACGGTGACCGCTTACCATCAGGTGGGCTCGTTTATCTATCACGGAATAAAAAAAATTTTAAAAAAGTTTCTTCTGTAGTGTAAACTGGAATATACAAGTATAAAGTAATTTAGGAGTTGTAATTTTACTAGTTATTAGTAAGACAGAGATTTGTATTGAACTTACTACCAAATGTCTGCATATTATTATGTAAATTTCAAATTATCCCATTTTAGTAGTAAGTCGGCAGCTAATATATAATTTTTAATTTTTTTCTCGGTAAACACTATTTGATAAATGGCAAAGGTCATTATAAATTTGTATACAAAAGAAGTTCATGAATAACGGTCACCACTTAATATCTAATGGGCCGTAGCCTCGTTTTTATTATCATATAGGTAGACAAGTTTACGGGCCGCCTTATTGTAAGAGGTTCTCGTCGCTTATGAACCATTACAATATCAGAGGACGCTACGACCAACCTTTAAGGAAATACTTCTATATTATAAAAAACGTGAAGTTTATAAACATAAATTGTATTTTAAACAATACTCATTCAGTTCAGAAACGTTTCGGCATACCCTCTCGAAGGCTATACAGACCGAACATTAAAAAAAGTTATGACCATTTTAACGAGCGTACATTTTCGATCTATTAAAAATTATACGATGATAGACAACCCATTAAAACATCTTATTAATAAACTCGTCTAAAACCAAACGGTATTCGAATAAAAATACATAAAAACCGAATCGATCTTGAGTCGGTGCGTTCCCAATAATGTTGCTCAACCTTAGGGCAATCTTATTAAATAGAACTTTTCCGATACATTGGACCATCGACCATATTAAGTAATAAACAGTTAATAAACTTGAGATGTGTAGATGGCATATGACAGGGACGCATTCAGGATTCTCAGCCGGCTCTTGACAATCTTGTGGGCATGGAGTTACCAATCACAAGACAACTGTGTAAAGATGTTGTAAGTTAGAAAGTGAATTTGGATATTATTACAATTAAGAATCAGTTTAAAACGTTCTTGTTGAAATTACGCTATTTCTCTTTATCTTTTACCTACCATTACTAGAAAGAAAAAATAACCAATCTTTCTGTAGTCGTTCATGTTTATAGAGTTGAAATTGGCCCCCCAGCCCCAGGTCGTAAGACTGAGTCCGTCCCTGTCCTCTACAAAGCATAGAGCGCTAATTACAAACAATTAGACACCATGACGCCGCTCCCCTACAGTTATTACCTATTTATTGCATATTGGAAACAAAAAAACAAGATCTTAGACAGCCATTATGAAACCGATTCCATTTCTAAAAACTGTTTGATGTTGTTCGACTCTAAACACATCCGACGTTTTTTAGGCGAAATGTTTTTCAATATCTTTGTCTTTTAACGTTTTATACAAAAACTATTATAGTGACTGTGTTTTTTTGTTTAGATTCAATCAGCGAGAACTTTCGTCTTAATCAAAGCAAGATTATCAAACGTTACAATTAGTGCTGTTTCAATTATTTATGAATTGGATTACAATTTACCTATTGCAAAAATTACAAAGATTATTCTATATAGCACAAAAGACATATTTATTTTACTGCTTACTCTTCTCTTCTTAATTTAGAGTTCCCAGGGTCTCGTCGTGGGTTCGTAATACATCGTTGCACCACGGAGTCGGGAGCGGCGGACATCACTAATGTCACATAACTCACATATTAACGGGCGCGGCTCTCCTTGTGCCAACTATTAAATACTACACACATTTTACGATAATGCCCGCCGCCCAACAAATTCTTATTGACGTATAAATTGTTAGGCGTTTTTTACCATCACATACGGCCGAAGGCGCCAGGTCTACGCGCACGCTTAATAGCGCCACGCTTGTTCTCTGTTCCTGCTTTAATTACGTTACGATAGCGGACGCCGCGAGAACCTCGATCCGATACTACTAAATTAAACGGTCGGCGTACCCTTTTAAATATTCATAGCGTTATCAAACAAAATTTTTAAACTAATTAAAACTTGTTGTTAATATTTTGTATGTTATGAAGGGCTCGAGGCTCTCGGCCGCCGTCTGTTTGTCCACGAGGTACCGGACGCAATATATTACAGCCTGCTTACGCTAACAACGCTATCAATACAAAAACTTTTAATTTTTATTAATTCTCTCGAGCATCCCTTTTCACGGAGTACCGTTTTTCGATAGCTTTCAAGTAATAAAGTAGTATTACAATATTTTATAAAATTGGTTGCGTATAAACGTGATTCGTTCCGGCTTCGGAGCGGTTTAGTGGCGCCAATACTCCAGCACTCATTCCATTTCTATTCAATTAAAAAAAAATAACGATATGAAAGACCGTTTTATATGAGATTTCACTAAAGTAAAGGTAGGTTATTCTCGTAGTCGATATGTGCATGAATCTTAACAAATAGATATATGAGTTTTATATTTTTAATATAGTTTTCATTGGTGATTTTAAAATATATTAATGTCCATGTAAGATTCTTACTCTGAACTATTTCATATTATTTCTGCTTCTAATTTTATTTACTACCTGAGTAAAGGGAGATACTACCAGCCGGTAAAATTTCGCGGACCTACATTTCTACATATTCCATTTAAAAGTTTAAAACAAACATAACATGTGAGGCCTGCCTAAATCCCAATAACTTTTAACAATCTTTGACTCAAAACAAACCTTAAAGTAGGAGAAACCATGAATTGAGTTCTTCAAACTATGACTTTATAAAAGATCCTAAGTTATACTATCATCTAACCAAATATAAACGATAAAATATTATTTTTTTTCCTCATGTTATTGAACAAGTCATCATTGTTATTGTGGGTGGAGTGACATTGCGGTGTGTTGATTCAACTGTTCCTTTTGATGTAGCGATGGATTCCGAGTAGACAGCGCTGTGGAAGGATTTTCATTCAATCACTAAACAGAATGACTGAGGATTTCATGAAGGTCATGATATTTAATATCCATATTCGAGCAAAACATAAATTTATAGTAAAGTATATTTTTGGAACGAAGTTGTCACGACACTTTTTTATTTTAGATGATTATCGCTAGATGGCGCTGTGATTAAAATCTTTTAAAACAATTCCTTATTTTGTTTTATATGATTAATGCTAGATGGCGCTGTGATCAAAATATTTTACGTTTTAAACTAACTAATTATTATAACTTAAAAAAATTAAATTTTATTACAATTCCCTCACTAATTAATCGAAAGGAACTTCGTTCCATCCGGGTGTCTCTTGACACGTCTCAAGTTTTTTTTTTTAAACAAGCTTTTAAGATAGGTAAAGCAAGCCTACGATCAATCTATTATGTTTTGTTCCCAACTACTACAGAAGTTCTGGCTTGGACTCCATCATCAGGGGTTAGCTCCATGGCGCTATATTATTGCATTGTCATGGGATATATAATGTTATACATAATGTTATTATGCGTACTAAATTACAATCGGGAAGTAGATCAAATTAACTACGCAAGATTTCATCCGAACTTACATAGTTACATCCAATGCAAATTATTATATTTTGCTTTAAATTTCAAGTAAATACTGTATTTCAATACTAAAAAACCCAATGTAGGTTTTCTAAAACTCCTGCAAAAATATGAGAATTCGTCATTGTAGTACCTACTTTTTGATCCGGTATTTTTTTGTATATTTTTCGAATATCTCACACTCTTACCTGCACAGGTCTATGTACCTATATATTTCAATCTTGAAATCGTATACTTAAGACTTTAACAATCAAATCAGTAGATTCCGTATGATCCAGTGACTCTATAGAGTTTGATGCCGCCAAAAGAGTTAGCGGTTAAAACATTTAGTGGAAAGCATCCATTAAATTTCAATTCGGAAATACCCTCTGAGAAACATGTTTGTGATCGTAAAATCTGAATCTTGTTTTGTATAACACTAATCAACAAATAGTTTTATTTGTAAAGCTCGATTCTTTGATACAAGCAGGTGTGAACACAGCCACAATTTATTATACTGAACAGATGTAAAGCTTATGTGTGTCCACCCTTCATCTTCCGTTTCCATATTGGCTCGCCATCGTCCAACACATGTAAAAACATGATGATGACGGCCGACCAATATCTAACGGGGTTCTGTATGCATTGGCCGCCATTGAAACTATAAAAGACCGTCCAATAGTGGGCCTACCAGATATTATTTGCGCGCAGAAAGTTGGTTAGCCAATATTCAAACGCGGCATTAGGTACAGTTGACACTTACACCGTACTTATTAATCTACCTTTTAATTATTATTTTTCAAATTAAAACTATATTCCATGTTGGAGTCTACATAGAATTTCGTGTCAGTGAAATGGTGAAATCATTAGAGCCATTTATTGAAAGTTTCCTTTCTATATTGTTATTCTGTGATAGAACCTACACATTTATAGTGTTGTGCCTTCAAATTGTCGATAAATAGTCACATTAAAATACGTTAAGTTAAATCCACATTTATATAATTGTCTTTATATTCGCGACGGTAAATCGTTAACATAATACTTATCAGATTAACAATGAATCAAAGTAATAAAATATATCTGACATTAATTTGTACATACAACTTTTATGTTCATAATTTTATTATCTCTATAAATATACTGTGTATTGTTCTTTGTTATAATTTCGCATATTTATTTTTCTATGAAAACAATTTCATTACTGACTGAATCATGATCATTTATAATACATTAAATATCTCTTAACCTCAAACTTTTGACAATTATTATTAAAGTTATTGTAATAGTAATTAAATAATAGTCCTGTAAATGTTAACATTATTTTATAATAGTAGTTTGTATATCGAAGTGATTGTTAATGTTTCTTTACTTTTATTTATATAGAGGTTAATTTTATTAGTCTTATAATGATTTAATGCCATAACTAAAGTTTTATGAAATATTTTGAAAGATCAAGTACGGTGTTGTTTTTACAACTTAATTTATTAGGTTTTTATAAATACGGTTCCTTGCTATTTTATCTAATGACTAGATGACCCGCGTAATTTCTTCTGCGTTACAAAGGGGTTCAAACAGTACTCGCAATGCCGTCGCTATATTATTGGCACGGCCCGCAGTATTAATTGCGTTTTATACTCGTGATAACTTCTAAACGAAAAGTCCGATTGGAATAAAACAAAAGGTAATTTACTTCTACATTAATACTCTTGATAACGTAATACTTAATTTGGATAAGGGTTTATATACGATACTCATTTAACGTTAAATTCAATCTCGGGACGAAATATTATTTTTTATAAACACAAAAGCGGCTTGTGACTAAACTATGATAGTTAGATATATGCTGTCGCAAACTTTTTTGTTTGTCTTAATAAGACCTAAAAACGCGTAGTACATCATTTTGTTCTATTGTCAATAGTTTTTGCAGCGTACGTATAAATAGGTTCTCGATTTTTCACCTTGTGTTATATATTATATTCGATATTTTCATACGGATCCCTATTTATTTTGAAAATAATATAATAATATGTATATAAATAAAGCCTTTAACCTTCCTCGATAAATGGACTATGGTTCCAACACTGAAAGAATTTTTGAAATCGGACCTGTAGTTTCTGAGAGTAGCGCGTTCAAACAAACAAACTCTTCAGCTTTACAATATTAGTATAGATAGATTTTAGAAGTGTAATAGGACGTAGGATTAAATACACTTTGACAGTCAAAAATGTTAAATGCTAATTTATTTATTAGGAATAAGTCGATAAAACGTGGTACTGCACTGCTTTACAAGTGAGATTATTACAGTGGGTACATGATAGTAGTTGGTGCAGTTACAATTATTAGTCTGTTTCTCAATTTTTTTTTATCATCCTCGCTCTCGTCTACTTTTAACTAGACTTGCACTTTTAAATCCTCAATAAACAAAAAGTTTTATACGTTACTCGTAATAACTGCATATACAGTAACGGTTATCAAGTAATATTATCGACAGACCGTAGGTATGACTGTGAATCTCCCAGCAGGCGGTATTGTGGCTCGTGCTGTGCCCACACCTGCTCGCCTGCTCACCCATTGTCCGACATCATTGTCTATCAATGTTTGAATATTAGCTGCGAAATACTGCATCATTACTATTACTCATACGCTTGCTATGCGATTGTTCTTGTATTATAGCGATTGTGTATGAGATGAAATGCATATAAGCGACTGAATGTTAACAAACATTATAAAGGCAAAGGTACTAACGACTAAAGCGCCACCTACAAATAGTTTTATTAAAATTGATTAAAACCTCTTTTGTAAAATACTTTTTAAATGTAAGATTTATGTTGGCGCGCTTTTATTTAAATTTCGAATTGGTGTAATACAGATTGCGTCATATTTTTTGCTCTAACTTTTTTATTGTTTTATTAAATTTTCTTGTTCTAAGTTTTCTTTGCACTGGCAGCCTTTGATTTCCTACAATAATTCTGGTACAGCTTGTCTATGCTTAAATCTGTAAGTTTGGTTGGATTTGCTAATTTCATCAAAGTCGCTTACCGCTGTATACTATAATAAATTATAAATAATATTTTATAACGGTTTTTAAAATAGATAGAGCAATTCTAGAGGAAGCTTTATGTGTCTAAAACATTGCATAGTAAAGTAGCGAAATACTGGTAATTTTAGATGTTTAATGTGCTAACACTTCATCGTACATCGCAATCAGAATCGAAATGTCAGTTTGTGACGCAGACGAAACTACAATGTTATGATAATATTATTTTCGTAAACAAAATATATTTGACAAAATGGTACCAACCTAAAGGAATATAACTAAAAGCGATGAGAACTAGACTAGATGTAAACATGATTATGTTGGTAGCTCTGATTATTGGCATTGATAAATGTTGACCAATCTAAATGTAAGGCAAACATAAACAAAACCGTTTGTGGGCCGATTCTCCGGCTGTTGACATTAAGTTATGTTTAAAATTATTCGTATCAATAAAGTTTTACGGGCCCAATGGAACTGATTTTTGTGGTCGTAAACAATCGGAGAGTCTCATTTGTCTTCCATGTCGTTTATGGCTTGGCCCGAGGTCGTGTTCCACTTACCCTGGACATATCGACACAGAATAATATACTGAACAGATGTAAAGCTTATGCTTATGTATCCTTATGCTTATGTCTGTGTTTCGCTTCGTCTCGACTAATTTGTGGTGGAAACTGGAAATTTCTGAAAAATTGTGTGTATTTTTAGCATTAGTATTCATAAATATTAGAATAATCATAATATCATTTAATCAGAAATAAAGGAATGTCTAAATTGGTTTGTTCATTTATGCCAAATGTGTGACAATAATAGTCGTGGTGGCCGAGTGGTTGAAGCGCTTGCCTTCCGTACGGGAGGTCGCGGGATCAAAACCGGCCGGCTTGTACCTCTAAATCTTAATATGAAAAAGATTTATGTGCAATTTTTCACAACACCACTGACTAAAAACGGTGAAGGAAAACATCGTGAGGAAACCTGAGTATCGGAAAAGGGTTCTAAAAATCCTTTGAAGATATGTGAAGTCCCCAATCCGCATTAGGCAAGCGTGGTGGACTATGCCTAACCCCTCTTCGTAGGAGACCTGAGCTCAGCAGTGGGCAGTAATAGGTTGTTACTGTGTGATAATAGCAAAAATACATCATGACGTCATGTCAGTTCTAAAAAAATATTTTTTACATCTTATCATCGTCCACGAAATCTGAATTATGGAATTTACAATGAGTTTTTGAAACCGCGGGACATTTCTTAATACCAGAATTTCATATCGTTTGCCAGAGCATTTTGTATACAGTTTTCTTTCTGTATAATTATTCTGTGGTATCGTTAAGAATTTCATCTAATTAATGCGTTAAATAATACAACCACTCTCTTACAGTTCGGTAGTAAAATGCATTTTGTTTGTTTTTAATTGCCTGTATGACGTTCTTTTACATAGTCACGCTTAATTAGAACAAACATTTAAATTTTAATTTTAAAGGTGTTTTTATGGCAATGTTATGTAGGTGAGGTGTTTTTGAGTAACTATTAGTTTAGTTCGTGGACTCTACTGGCGGCGTCTTTAGGGTAAATTTCTTTAAACACTCGCGGTTATCTTCATCACTTACACTATTACTAAACGGGTTCTTACCACGATTATTTTTAATTGAGAGATCCCGATATTTCAGCACTGTTTCAAGCGCCACTGGAACTCGAACTCACATTTCGACATACCACACTGACAGTACCGGCTGCTGGTATCGGCAAACGAACGAGAAAGAGGGTAGACAGATTTGTCTGCTCTTAAATTATCTACCCGCAGTTCTTCTCAAATCTCAGTGTCTTTTCAAGCTGAAATATCGGGACCTCTCAATTAAAAATAATCGCAGTAAGAACCCGCTTAGTAATAGTGCAAGTCTTTAGGGTATTTACCCGCTTCTGACTCTCACCACTGTAACTTCTATGTAGACAGGATTTACAGTGGCGTCTATGTTTTACTTTATACATACAAAATATACCCAGATATACCTCTAGATAGATGAAGAGGATCAAAGTATTGACCAAAATCATTCACTAATTAGCTAAACTCATCAGCTGCATTTAAACAATTTTAAATTAAATGTAAGTTAATTCGAAAATCTATGGAAACTTTCTTCATAGTGTTAACTGCGCACTTCAATTTAAACCGTAAAAACGCTCTCATACCTTATTATTTTATTGACGGCAATGACTTGATCGAAAATAATGCGAAATGGAAGTAGGTAGTATTTAAATGGGTTTATTAAAAGTTTATGAAGGTTCCATAGATAAATATTTACGATAGGGTAATGTTACACTTAAAGCAAGGTGCGGTTGTTGCACACCTGTGGTGTAACTAACACTGCTGTAGAGATATCACCGGACCTTTAGATATTGCCGCTTCAGGGAAATTTAAACTAGAATAATATTATGTGTTGATGTTTTAAATGAAAGTTTGTGTGTATTATCTTCCTATTAGAAAATGCTTTTGTATGTGATTTTGGCAAATTCGCACAATAATTAGTTATCGAATCACAAACGCAAACTATAGTAACCCAAACGAACATAATAAATAAAAAAACTTTAGAGGTGGGTGGGACACCCGAATAGAACGAAGTTCCTTTCGATTAAAAGATATCTTATCATTTTTTTTCCTAACGTAACGAGCGACAAGGAAGTGTTTTAAAAGATTTTGATCACAGCGCCATCTAGCGATAATCATCTAAAACAAAAATAAGGAATGTGTTTTAAAAGATTTTGATCACAGCGCCATCTAGCGATAATCATCTAAAACAAAAAAAGTGTCTTGACAACTTTTCGTAAGATTTTTTTCCGTCTAGCCCCCTTTCGATAACGCGCGATAAGGAACTTCGTTCCAATAATTATTTAAATACAGCTGAAAGAGATTTGTAAACAGGACAAAGCTTGAGTGAAACTCACTTCAGGACTTTATAGAAACCCAAGTAGACTGCTATTAGGACATGAATTTGTCATCAAACAGCACAAGGTCATTCCACTTGTAAATTCAGAATTACAGTAAAGCTTTCTATTAATTAAATGATAAAAATACAATATCATTAGGACTTTATCGATTTTAATTAAGAAAAAAAAGAAAAAAAACTTGAATTTAAACTAAAGAGTAAGAAAGATCTCATACGACAGTTAAATATTTCTTAACATTCATTTCACTCTCACAGAACTGTTTTTTAATCATATTTACTTCGGCAACTGTTTACATTAAACACAATAACATTTTCTACCCGTACAAATGACGGATAAGAAATAATAACGCGAATTTATCAAACAAAACCATCATTGTTTTATATTTGATTACGGACACCATTCCTATACCGAACTCATTGACACAGGTGAATATAGACTTACAACAGCAAACAGACTATCAACATAAAACATGCACTCCAAAAATAACCTTATCTTCATTAACATAAGGGTGTTTTCTTTTATTTTAAAAGAGCTATTATTACCTTTTAAATAATGTAGTTGGATAATATAGATGTCATTTTGTGTTCTCAAAATGGTTTGCGTTTCACACGGGTGTTTGATAAATGTGCCGCCGGCCTACATCTCGCCTACACACGTACATAGGTGAATAACTTCATAATAAATATAGTAAAAAAACACAAAAAATGCAGTCTTATTCAGTGGATTAATAAAAAAAATATTAAGAGAAAACTAGAGTTAAAAATCAGTTATATTAGATTAGCCGATAATATTCATAATGTCGTTAAATTCATACTAACAACAAAAGAATACCTAATTGTATTCTGTAATGATATAGCTTTTTTTTGCGTGACAGATAAACGAGCCTACGGCCCACTTGATAGTAAGCGGTCACCGTCGCTCATGAACGTCTGCAATGCCAGGGCAATGAGGGGCTGTTATCTATCGCCTACCGATACAGGACGGATGGGAGTCCATTCCAAATAGTACGGAGCAAAAATGATCTTCTGAAGCAAACCATGGAAGATCGCAGCGGTTCCAAGTAAAGTTGGCTTATAATAAGTTTGCAAATAAAACTCAGCTTTAATACCTACATATTATTACTATAAAAATTGCAATGATAACTTTTCCTACAGTCACAAATGCGTATTAAGTCAAAAAATATAAACATTCTATAAATTACCAACACTTATGCTTTTAATTAATGTGAAACTACATTAATCATATCTTTATATCCTTAACTTGGTACTTAAAATGCACATCAAAGTGGCACCCAAAAGGCCACGAGTGCCACGTACCTACTATTGACAAAGTTCAACAAGCTCCTAACTGTTAACGAAGGGCGACTCGAAATGCCAGCCTATTTAAAAACGTAGTTTTATATATTAATGTGCGTGCAACACGAGTATTTACAACATTTTAAATTAAGACAGTTTTTATTTGTGATGTCTAACGTAGAAGTCAACACGCAATAAATGGTCATGAACAATACTCTCTCGAAAACATGTCATTGTGATCTATATAACATGTTTACACATCCAAAACACATGTAAAGATAACCGTTATCACATAAATAAAGAAAACATAAAACTTTAAAAAGTTATCACGTGTTGACATCTAACAATACAAGCCGATACGATCACGATACTAATTTATCGAAAAAAAAAAAACTAACGGCTCGCTTACGATTGTTCAGAACTTCAGAACATCGATTCCGTTCGAAAACTAATCTATTTTACTTGGGCAATAAATAAACTAATATTTCTGGATTATTACGTATTATATTAATCTTCACATTCGGGAGATAATTAAATAAATCAAGTCGGACAGACTCATTTGAGTACGAGTGTACGTGTGTCGTCGTAAATACCGTCCGTCGGCTAATGGTTTGTAAAACAAGCATAAAAATCGAAAATCGATAGTAAAACGGAGCCAGTTCTTTAGTTTGTAATTAAAAAGAATCCACGTTTAAAGAAATTGATCGTCTGTCGGTCATTTCTAGTGATTACGTATTTGGCGAGTCGACTCTATCATTCTTATACTATAGTTTTATTATGTATTTTTCTTTAGAAATATTTTATGGCATGTTATAAAGAATATTATTAATATGAAAGGCGCTGAGTTAAGTTTGATATTAGAATATGTCGGTGTTAAAATGAAAAGAGTGGATTATAAAATCGCAATAGGTTCTCACCTATTAAGATTGGCAATTAAGGTTGATAGATAAGTAATATTTGTCATGTTATGACAGCCGACCCTCTGAACTAAATATCTTGAGAATACTAATTTACTAAAAAAACAAAACCAACTAAATTCTAAGTCTGGAGTTCCTATTAATGTAGTAATGAACTGAACTTACATGTTTGTCTAAATGTTTGTTAACAAACAGATTTATAACCGAAAACATCGAAAACCACAGATCAACTGGTTTAAACAGTGTTAAAATTTCATTCGTGGTAAGGAACAACATCGTAAGGAATCAGGAATTGATAAATTATAGAAAAGACATGCTTAATCCTCGGGGAATGGTCGTTTACGCATGGATTACACCTCTAACATTGAACTATTACATCTGGATACAACATCATGAACAACAGAATGAAACTTATGTACGCCGAACTCATACATTTAGCCTTCGAATCTTAGCTACCATGACCTTTTTTTTTGTGACGGAAGGAAATCACCGGACTCTCACTCGCCCCGCGAGTGGGGTATGTAGGGGTTGAACCGCACTAAAACCTCCCGCCAATCGCGCTCGACATCCGATTAGTAGGGGTGACAGGACGCGTTCGCGATTGTCGCTCACGTATCGCCCCGTAGCTACCATGACCTAGCACGAAAGTATGCCGTACGGCACGACGCATTACGTTATTTTAAAAGACTACTTTTCTCACTGGGTTATAAGCTGATCTTAGTATTCGAAACCGATATGGGAAAAATGAACTTCGCCACTGTCACACTTATAAGATAAATAAATAAGTTTTTTGAAACTTCACTGTTGTTCATGATGTTGTTTCCAGATGTTTTGGTTCCATGTTCGCGGCGGTTACACACGGTCGGCTGTATTAACGCACCAACGTGCTCATTTGATGCATAGCCTCCTTTATACAACACCCTCATACATGGATGTTATACAAGAATTTCGATTAATCCCAGTAATATTGTCATCTTGTGAAATTGTTCGGGATACAATTCCGTAATAACGTGGACGTCTATAGGCTGATGATGTTGGTGATGATAACTGGCTTTGCTTGATCATACTTTTTTATTGAAGGCTTTTCTTTATTTGATTTCTTCCAAAAACACATGACGGAAAAAAATAGTAAAAAAAATAAATTAGTTTTAAAAAATAAATTATTTATTCTTTTTTTTTTCATTGCATTCTATGAGAGTTAAATTAAATCTACATAGCGAATTACAAGTTTTGACTACAATTACATCGTTTTGTTTCACGTTCATAATATTATCTAAGATGTTCCCACAGTATCTTTTCAAAAACGAAATTATTGTGTGTAGGAATAAGTTATAACAAAACGTATTTAGTCAAAAGATTCAAGGATTTAAGAAACATATAAAAGGTATCCTTATTCATGTGTGTATAATTCTCATAGTGGTATACTTTTAGTTTCTAATTAGGTATATTAAAACTTACATAGTATTAGAGACTGATAAAAATATATTACTTATATTTCAAGGGAAAACTTCAAACCAGCATAAAGCAATTGTAATAGTCTTTGTATAGTATAGTCGTGGTGGTCGAGTGGTTAAAGCGCTTGCTTTCCATAAGGGAGGTCGCGGGTTCAAAACCGGCCGGCTTGTACCTATAAATCTTAATGTGAAAAAGATTTATGTGCAATTTTTCATAACACCACTGGCTAAAAACGGTGAAGGAAAACATCGTGAGGAAGCCTGCATATCGGAAAAGGGTTCCAAAAATCCTTTGAAAATATGTGAAGTCCCCAATCCGCATTAGGCAAGCGTGGTGGACTATGCCTAACCCCTCTTCGGAGGAGACCTGAGCTCAGCAGTGGGCAGTGGGCCCTAATGGGCTGTTACAGTACAGCAGTAATAGTCTTCGTTAATCCTTCTTAAGAGATAACCCAAACTAAGGTATTATTCGAAATCCGATTGACTACTTTTGAAACTACTCTTTAAAATGTAGTTTTTGAAGATACCTAATATTACAAAAGTGGCACTCCGTGTCTGCGAATAAAAATTTTCTGTATGTACCGATTTTGATGACGTCTTTTTTAGAAAGCAGATACTTTGGACATGGTCTAAACAAATATAGTCCAGAACTATAGAAGGCGGTCGTTATCATTTTCGTAAAATCTTACTTGTGTCTCATATATATATGTATGGTCTGTGTGTATAACGTCCATGCTGGCTTACATTTGTAACTTAACTTCCAATAATAAGTTTATAGTGAAAAATGTGTTGTACAACTGTTAATATTGGTATTACTTCGAGTGCGAGCGCATGATCTATACTCGTCTTTGTGCTTAATCCGATCTGAACACATATTATGTATCGATGTCGATCTATTACTGTATTATGATTTAACTAATATTTTTTATCGTTGATATTCTGTGGTAAAAAGTTTGTAATTTCTTTATTGTCGTTAATAAATACGATAGTTAGTTTATTATGCTTTTTATTGTTAGATTAGCTTAACCTTGATGACATTGAGTATATTTTACTAATTGGTAATTCCTCCCTGCTTTTCGATTTCCACTTGATTGATGTATTTTTTTATTTATTTATTCATTCTATTTAATTTTTCATAATACAATTTACGTATTATTTATTTACGAGTTAACCACCATTGTTACATGTAAATTTTTACCTATGAATTAAATACATAAAACTTGATATTTTTTAACTAAAAAATAGTAAGAATATACGATTTAAAATGCAATATAAAATCCCCAGAATCTAAATTCCAAGAAAAATAAATAAAGAAACTGCATAAATATATGATACATGATAACCATATCTAATCCTGATAATCATTTAATGTGAACCGCAATTAATCTTATTTAATCTCATTCGTTCACACTCAACGAAGAAAAAAAAACGTATTAAGATCATCTTTTCAAAGCTGTAAATAACAAATTTAATTTAAATACATCTTGCGCTTCAATACGTTGGATATACTTCAATATTTTAGATACAGTTTATTACTAAAACACGAACAGGTAAAGTGATGTTTTTAATGACAAGATAACCACTAGATACTACTACAGACAACATGAGTACTGTTTTATCTCATACATACAAAGTTCTCAATAAAACATGGTGTTAAAATATAGATTTAGAAAAAAAATGATGGTATAATAAGGTAAAAAATGATGTATTAGATGTATTATGTCACCTTTAAGCGAGGCTATTGAGGAGTTGCACTATGGCCTGCATCTGTTTCAGCATTGTCTAGGGGGCCAAAAGATTGCCTGTGCCAAATTTCATCGAGATCGGTTGAGAGGTTTATGCGAGAAAGCGTAACAAACAGACGGACAGACAGTGTTACATTCGCATTTATAATTTTAGTAGGGATTATTAGTGATAATGCATTTCAAGGAAATTAAATATTTTTATATTCATTTTAGAAAAACCACCGGCCTATTCGTTTCGTTATTAAAATTAACATATCTACATTGCAAAGAGTTCAGTGTATTTTGATGAAAACTGCTAAATACTGCACACTTTATTGCATACAGTACAAAACTTAAAGCTACATCCATCGTAACTCTTTATAGATGGTAATAATTTTGATGTGCCTATAAAATAGTGGTCGTTAGCTCGTTCAGTCTAGAATTTAAGTATATGAACTTTATAATACCTAATGTTACTAAGTTACTTACTATATATACTAATTTAAAAAAATACATTTTGAATAAAAAGCTTTAAGTTTAAAGCCATTGTTTTCAGCTTTGGAATTGATTTTTTGACATTAGTTAAAAATATTTATCTGCGTCTCAGGACTAAAGCATGGTTAAGTTTTAGTAGAATTTGACAGCAAAACATTAAATACATAATTTTTGAACGACAGATAAATACTTAACTAATGTTAACAAAAAAAAAACATTAAAATCATAAACATCATTTACACATCTTCGGCCATCAAAGCAAAAAGCATGAAATATTTGTCCATCACAGAACCGATTTCACCTCAAAACAGTACAATCAAAACACGTTAGTCGATAGATCAGAGGTACCGATGGCGCAGATGGAGTGGCTCTCCATGGATCATCGCCATCGTATATTAATGGTGTTTGGCCCTACGATGATGTCCATACGCCACCGAGGACCGGACTAAGGGTGCTTTTGTAATACAAAAATGGAAATATCACTACATAGTTCTAATAATATTATAAAGGCGAAAGTTTGTATGTATGGATGTATGGATGGATGTATGTATGGATGTATGTTTGTTACTCTTTCACGTAAAAACTACTGAACGGATTTAAATGAAACTTTACCACAATATAGCTTATACATCAGAATAACACATAGGCTACAATTTTTGAATCCCTTTGTAACGCAGACGAAGTTGCGCGGGTCACCTAGTTTATCACAAACCTGTATGTATGCTTAAATATTTAGTACCTAATGGATTGTGATGCGGCTTTTTTTAATAAAGTGATTCAAGAAGAATTTTTATATGTGTAATACATGCAACATATAGTAGAAACAATAATAATTTAAGAGGTTGTGATGTAATGTCGTATTATAATTAAGCACATTTTTGTGCTTGCAACGCAAATGCCATGACTAATTTTTACGGGTCAGCTAGTTATTATTATTGGTTTATGATTTAATAACAAAAGACAGTCAGTTTGATTAAATAGGAATATTCCTAGTTAACACTAACCGCTTAAGACGATCACGTTTAATAATGAAAAGAGTAAATTTGGTGTTCACTGTTTAGTTTAAGTCAATTTAGTAGAAACTCGAAAAACATAATTTATATTTTGATTAATAAATATTATGGGCAGAGAACTTCATGAGATTAGTTTGCGAAAATATAACAAATTGCTTTGAAATAAACACAAAAATGACAAATGATTACATTTTAAAACCGCTTCATCATTTTAACATATCTAGTATCAATTTGACGTCGAATTTTATTATAAATGCGGTCCCATTCCTTGCAGTCCGAGTCCGTCCACACTCAGAATGTGGGTGTATTAATCATAGCGACTTGTATTGTTGCGTGGTTCACTCGCGATCGCACCTCTCCACTAATGCCGTGTTTTCATATTTAGATTAAATAAATAAACAGATGGTACACTTAGAAAAGCATAACACTTATATTGGATAAATGTAAGTTTAGGATCGGATATGGATGTCTTGCGAATTCGGATCAACAAACTACGTTGGTTTACGATACGAGGTACGATAAGGATCGAGGTTGGAATACGTTTTATGCTAAAATAAATTTAGGTAGTTCTTCTGAATGATGTAGTCAATTGTCATGGTAGCAGCTTGAAAAACATAAGATTGAAAAATAAATCACCTATTTTTAATACAACCCTCAAATTCTAACCAATTATTTGTCTTGTGTTTGTTTCATGACTATGTCACAACAAACTTTTTAAATTAACAAAGAATCAGTATTACTAATTTAAAATACTTATTAGTCATATTTCACGACTATAGCCATTTATAAAACTAAGATTAATGCCATCTACTAAATATAATATTCTTTGTAATATTAACAGGAGGTGTTAAATGTTTACAAGTTTCGAAGTGCCGTCATCTGTCTCTGTCCAAACACATACAGACGGACAACTGTATCGTTTTTGTATATATCAATCTAAGTAACTGCGGGCGTCTATCGTTATAGATTATCGACTTTTGAAATTAGACTCATGCGCTTGTAGAGACACCTTGGTCACTTATGAGCTCAATGTGTGAGCGTCAAATAATGTTGACTTTGACAGGCTGTATATTAACCTGCACTGGATGTAACTATGTAAGTTTGGGTGGAAATTTGCAAGCAAAATTGGACAAACTTCCCGGTTTTCGATTGAGTTGACATTTTGCAGATGTAAATTGCAATGCAAAAATGTGACTAAATGGCGCTGATCTGAATGGATTCAGAGGGTGGTCATAGGAACTGTTGTGCTTTACAAGATAGACCCGTCGTGTTTGGGCTCGTTTTATTTGTATTAGCTAGCACTCTACTGCTACATGACATCGAGGAGCTTAAACTCGTGTTTTCAAAAAGTTTTCTTTGAAATAGTTTATTTAACTAAAACCAATGTTGTTTATTCGGTAGAGAATAGAAACAGCACAATCTGTTGAGTTTGCAGATTAGTTTTGTCGAGAAAGTTTATGTGTATTAAGATTTTACAATTGATATTATGAAATTGAATAATTGCTTATAAGACTAATTTATTAGATCACAACGTTACGATGTCGCAACACTGGTGCTGCAATGTGTTCTCAAAATTTGTTTTATAAGAAGTATTGTATGATTTAATTTTGTAAATAAATTAGTATTGTAAGCAAATTTCGTACACTACATCTACTTTGTGAATCTATGAATATTCACAGTGAACTGAATAATACCTAAGTTTGTTTTCTATAAAAAGATACAAATTTCTAAACACCTAAATCTAGTTTCATAAAATCGAACACATTCCGTTTGTACATTCAAAATACCGTTGTAAATACATTATCGATATAAACTACAACCAATAATTTATCATTTAACTATTTATTAACAAAAAATCGTAAAGAAAAATCCTCAATCAATTAATGGCGGGCGATATTCATAAATAACTTTATCATTGTATTGAGTTCATCGCGTTCTCATAAAAAAGCTACACAAGTTGGGTTTTGCTTTTCTTTAAACGTTTTTTATTTTATTTCGAAGTTCTGTATGACCTTCTCGGGACAATCGATTGGTGACGTGACCGATGCCCGGCTTATTAAAAATATATCTTGTCATTTAGTGCGTTTACGTCTGGTCAATTTATATGATGGTTCCGTACTAATATATTTTAAGAACAACGTTAAACCTCTACTTACTAGATTTACAGATGGAAGTTAGAGGTTTATTTCTCAATAAAAAATAATATAAAGGTAATAAAAATTGCATGGCTTGTACAACTTTTGTTTTAATCGACATTCATTTTAATATGGCCAGCTTTCGTGACCATATCTGGATTGAAAGCACGAGATTCAGCAGTGCTGACGAAACGAGATTTGAAGGAAATTCTTAAAGGTAGGTAGCGGTAGTATTTTCTGGTATCGTAGAGGTCCATGAGGTCTACTACGCAATAAAAAGTAAGTTTATAGAAGTTTCCGCGGAACCCTATTCGTTCGTCTCTAGAATGCCACCCGTCATCCCAGCACAAAGAAACAGAGCCGCTCTTCTCCTGTTTATTCAATAAACAGTGACTCCGCCTCGCGATCCGCCGTCATCTTCCCTCGTATTATCCCTTTTGGGCTGTCACCTGATGACGTGGACACGGTAGCCGGAACGTTTTGTTGTTCATCATCACGCGTGCGAACTGAACTTTACAAGGGTGGGAAAAAATTGTACAAGTTTAAGACGCTTAATATCGGTCTTGAGTTTTAGATGGGTCTTTTATACGGGTCTATATGTAATTGTAATCAGTTTTGATAGACAGGAGTCTCATTTATATA
Organism: Trilocha varians; assembly: GCA_030269945.2. NCBI lineage: Eukaryota > Metazoa > Arthropoda > Insecta > Lepidoptera > Bombycidae > Trilocha > Trilocha varians. The sequence continues at coordinate 17,092,841 of AP028256.1, forward strand.
AGGCGAACTTTCAGGCCACTTACAAACAAGAATGCATAGTTGTATAGGTAAGGCTACAATTGGTACTGTGGCGACCAATAATAACGCGCGAGTTACATAATACTAATTTCAACGTAGTATTCAGCTAATAAAGTTAAAAAGAGAGTTTTTAGAAATTAATGCAGGCCTACCAGGCCATATCCATAACTTGTCATAGATAATCAACAAAGCAATGGATAAACTAAATATTCATTTAACATATTTTTCCATATATTGCCGGTTGTTCATCACAGATTACCTACATAAACTCCCAACCGGCGCAATATCTAACATACACCTTCACATAAGAGTACCTATACTCGTGTTCGTAAACTATAAAAACCCGAAACTACCTTCGTTTATAATCGCGAAATCGAATTTTACGAAGTCATAAATATTTTAGTGGCGAGCTCGTGATGGACTGATGGATACATATTGTAAGAGATTCATCTGTTACAGTGTTGCCAATGTTACGGTATGTGTGTTTATTGCCTTCGATGTGTATTGGACCTTTTTATCCGTTTTTAGGATCCTTTCCAGTGAGCCACAGAACACAAACGGTGGAGAAGTCTAACTGCACACAAACGTGCAAGCTTCCTGAGTTTGTATTAAGTGTTAGTCTTTGTTACTTGTAGAGTACATAGTTATTGTTCATTATACATACAAGTAAACAAGCTAAAAGTTCACCTGATGGGACGGTTACTGTTGTTCACGAAACTTCGCAGCGCGGCAGCGCAGAAACCTGCCGTTATCTAATCCCTAGTGAAAAACTTTTATCAAACCTCATCTATAGAGTTTTTCTTTAGAGGAGGTCATTGTGCTCGGAAAATACCTAAAACAATATTTTAAAGCGAGTCGTGGTTTACCGCGATAACAGGAAAATTTATAGAAGGTGAACTTAACGGAGTGTGTACCTACTAAAAATTAAAACCTAGATGACGGAATACGGCATTCTCCATGGAAAAGATGATGGATGCAAAGAACACTCGTGTACTTGACTTCTGCACAGCATTCTGTGTCTTATGATCATGCGGTGATCGCAACGCTACTATAAACTAAGGGAGTTGTAAAAACAGTATTTAATGTTGTATTATAGCAGCGTATAAGGATGAAGATTTAATTGTAGTCGTATTTCAGCTTACGGTGTTTATATCTTACGTTTTCGAAACAATGATAATCGAATGTCAACCTTAATACTGTAACAATATTGCTGGTTTTAGTTAATCTTTAATAGAAAATGACAGGGATTTATCTTTAAATAAAAAGCGATTGCTAGAGAAAAGGGAAGGTAAGAAAGAAACATTTAATAACATGAAATGAAATACTTTATTTTCAACATTGATGACGTGCTCATTCTTGTTGACGTCAAAAGTTAAAAGCTACCACCAGTTCGGACACAAAAAATAATAATTATAGCCACCGCCCTGAGAAGAATTGGCAAGAAACTCAACGGGTATGTCTTTTTTTTGTATAATGAGCATTTTCTTTAAGTATTTGTACAGTTATACAATTTTACATTAACCTTAATTAATGAATGGTCATATCGGTACAGAAATGCAAACACTAGACACAATTACTTATATCTTGTAATTAAACAAGGAAATTGGTTCTATAAAAACATAGGTACTTCAACTCAGCACATGCTATGGCAGTGTTACTTATGAATCCAAAAAACAATGTCTATTTCCAATAAACTGAATATCATCGGTTCGAGAGACGGTGTTTTAAAACCCTAATATAGCTTGTTCTTCTTAACGTTGATTATCTCGTTCAGTGATTAAACGATAAAAGACAACATGCCGTGAGAAAATCAAAAAAAAAAGACTAAAAAATCATTACAAGTTAATGTAAAGTTCAAACTTAACCAGAGCGCAATAGTGGAACGGAACAGTAATTTCTCTAGTGATTGCAAATGAGCACTGTTTCTAAATTTAGATTAATCTAATTTTAAACTAATAATTAATTAGTTTTATATCCAAACCGTTATAAAACTGAGTATTTACAACTACGCTGGACTAATTTTAGAATCACTATCTCTGAACAGATGTTTTACATTTTAGTAAAATAATATAAAATTGCACTAATTATTTTTACATTATACAAATGTGATTACAATTTTTGCATTTTACGATTTTTTTTACGACTCTGTATCATGATTTATCGTTTTTAGGCATTATTATTTGTTAAATATAACAATGAATTTAAATGTAGACATTTATTATTTTAATTGCATTTTATATTATATTATGAACGCTAACATTTTAAATAAATCTGGAAATTACCATTAGTACATTCTGCGAGACAGACAAAAACAATTAATGAATAAAACTATTTTTAACTGTTTTAAAAATTTCGAAAAAGATATAATAAAAATAAAATCAGACTGTGACGAATTGTTTTTGAATTAATGATTTTAACAAAAACAATAAAGTCAGTAGATAACGGTTCTTGTGTATTATAATGCTTTCTTATCTAATATCATAATAATATTATAAAGGCGAAAGTTTGTATGTATGGATGTATGTTTGTTACTATTTCATGTAGAAACTACAGAATGGATTTGCATGAAACTTTACCACAATATAGCTTATACATCAGAATAACACATAGGCTACAATTTTTGATAATACGGGACGAACCTGAAGTCCACGCGAACGAAGTCGCGGGCAAAAGCTAGTAAAAATATATTTTCCCGACACGTATAATATCTATAAGTTACCTAAGTTAGTTGTAAGTTAATAGCATCCTTGTTCTTCTTTTTAATTTTGTTTTCTTTTAATTGTTATCCTTAGTAATCGCTAATATCAGCTAGATAAATAATATTTTAATTTAAACTACATGTCTGTAATACTTGTGATCTGATTATAGAACAGAGTTAAAACATAATACCCTAAGTAGTCTTTTATTCTTTTTTGCGTGTAACTTATATAAAGATAATAGAAAAAGATAAGGATTGAAGATTGAAAATATTTATTCAACCAGAATTTGCAGTGTAATATACAATTGAACATTAGATATTGAATATTGGCGAATCATAAAAATAATAATACTTAAACTTAGCAGTAAGTAATTGTAACATTCATAGTTTAAGGAGGCAATAAATGATTTTTTATTTATTTTATTTAACCCTCTTTGGAGGAAACCTGAGCCCAGCAGGGGGCAGTAATGGGTTGTTACAGTGCAGTATAATATCTAGGCCCTCGAAACCGGAACTCAATATGCTACAATTCAGGACGTACTCATTAATATGTTATATATATCGCATAATTTTTATTACCATGTTACTAATTATAATATTTTTACGATTCCTACTCATTGAATTAACAAAACATATTTCATGTTGTAAATTTAATGTTATTTTTATAACTAGCGTTCGGTAAATATTTTACGACATTTGTAGAACAAGTACAGTTATATATTAATAACGAATAAATATAACGAATATATTAAAACTGGTATTATTGTGCTGAACTTTTATAATTGTTTTATATTTATTTGGTAAATAGCAATAGTTATTAGACAACGTTTGCGAGTGTTCCGATATATTTAATAAGTTTTCTGTTTATTAACAGGCTGCCATTTACTTAATTATCTCTTTAATCTCGTTATCTAATATATCTAATATATATATTATAAAGGACAATTTTTTTTTGTATGGATGGATGTATGGATGTATGTTTGTTACTCTTTCACGTAAAAACTACTGAATGGATTTGAATGAAACTTTACCACAATATAGCTTATACATCAGAATAACACATAGGCTACAATTTTTGAACCCCTCTGTAACGCAGACGAAGTTGCGCGGGTCACCTAGTATTACATACTTTCCGTCTATGTTTCTTTAACCACTGATTTAACATAATTATTTTCTCATTGTTTTTGTTTCTGTCAACAGAAGGTTCCTCTGAAAAAGTACTAAGCTTGTAAAATTGAGTGTATAATAGTAAAATTCTAATTATAACAATAAGTTAAATAAAATATACTAGCGTAGTTACCAGTTCGCTATAGCTCCGTCAAGATAATTGCCACGAAAAATATTACCTATTTACCTAGAATTATTATAAAATACGGTGACCCGCGCAACTTCGTCTGCGTTACAAAGGGGTTCAAAAATTGTAGCCTATGTGTTATTCTGATGTATAAGCTATATTGTGGTAAAGTTTCATTCAAATCCATTCAGTAGTTTTTACGTGAAAGAGTAACAAACATACGTCCATACATACAAACTTTTGCCTTTATAATATTATTATAATTATGATTATTATAATTTCTTATCATTCTTAAAATACCTACTCTATTTATATCTAATTAGCGTGTATGTTGTGAAATCGTTTTATAATATCTCTGGTTCGGTCGACGCGGCGGGGCGCTTGCGACTTCAATTTAGCCTACAGTCACCGCCATCGCGCAGAATAACTATACAAAAAGGAAGTATTTCCAAGTGGCTTCATACTCGGTTTCATATACAGGATGTAGTAACATTAACAAGTATTAATAAGGCTATATTTTGTGTTATATTACGACCTATAAACGATTACATTTAAATTCAAGAGAATTTTTTACTTTTTTATACAAAAATTATCGTGTTAAGCTTAACATGGTATACTCCTACTACTAAAACCTTTTGACCAATTAAATATATTAAAAATATATGTGATATTCGTCATTCGATGCTACATCATAAATTCTAATCAGAACACTTTCACAGTGCACAAGGGCAAAGTAATAAGAAGTTTTCGCGTATTCAGTAAGATGATTTTTGAGTGAACTCCCTCTCTCTAAATATGTAATATTTGACTCCAGTGCAAGTATAAAAGATCCTATCAAAAAGGTTCATCCATATTCTTTATGCTTTGGCCCTCGTGTGACACACAGCACAAGTTTTATGGAATAAATCGTAGGATGTCCAGAATGGTAAACGCTGCCACATTTCCTCTCGTTATTCTGAAGGTTTAATGCATTTGCAAGGGTCCTAAGTTCAGCTCTACTTAAATTTATATTTCAAACTAACTTTGTAGGATGACGTTGTGCAGTTTATCTTAAATTGGATCAATTTGTTACAAATTATTGTAAAATATTCCTGGTTATTAGTTAAATATTACCTACTAGGTGACCCGCGCAACTTCGTCTGCGTTTCAAAGGGGTTCAAAAATTGTAGCCTATGTGTTATTCTGATGTATAAGCTATATTGTGGTAAAGTTTCATTCAAATCCATTCAGTAGTTTTTACGTGAAAGAGTAGCAAACATCCATACATCCATACATACAAACTTTCGCCTTTATAATATTATTATGATTTGCATTTACAATAAAAACATTTTAGTTTCAATTGTTAAACACTAAGGTATTATACATCAAATAAATTGAAATTTATATCCATTTAATTCTATATTGATTTATTAATCCTTAACTTAATAAAAGTCAAAATAATAATTAATGGAAAAAAATTGTACGCGGGTGATCGTTGATGTCTTTCATACAGAAACGCAAAAACAGAAAGACTAATTGTCAAAATATGCTAATTTTTATAATAAATTATTATTTTTTTATTTGTCAAGTAAAATATAAGCTAATGTGGTAATATGTCATGAAAACACTACGACTTGTCCTTCTTCGAATGAGCCTGAAAAACCCTTAAAGGTATTTAGTAGGTAACCCCGCTTATCTCCTGACATTGCAGATACCCTTGTGTCTGAACAACGGTAGCCACTTACAATCAGGTGGCCTGTTAGCTCTTCTGTCGACATGGCAATAAAAAAGATGACTGACCCAATTTGACCACCATTAAAAAACAGAAAAAGACCGCACAATGCCAGCCTACATTCAGTACTTTTACCCAGATTATCAGCTGTTGGTTAAATTAAATAAATCAATCTCTAATAGTAATTAATTACAGATGTAAGATGTTTATCAATTAATTAAGTAGTCTACACATTATACCTTTACAAGTGATATGTTTTGCCAATTTTTTTTTGCAAGATAGGCAAACCAGCTTACAATGCAATTAATGTACAATTTTAAGTGTGTGTGTTTGCTTTTGGGTAGTGCCACTGGAACTCGAACTCACATCACGACACACCACCTCACTGTATCTACAAGACTTTCTGAATATGAACCCTTAGTGACTGTTGTGTTTAGCACTGATTTCCACATACTCGATAATCTGAAGCCGTCACCCCTGTTAAAATTACTATGTCTTGAAATCTCGATAGCTTCTTTAACCATCCTTGGTACTACCCAAAAGCGAACGAGAAAGAGGGTAGACAGATTTGTTTGCTCTTAAATCGACCCGCAGTATCCAGTCTTCTCGTGATCATGACGTTTGCAAAAACGTTGAAATATCGAGACAACTCAATTAATTAAATATCGTGGTAAGAACCCGTTGAAAATGCATGAAAGTATTTTTTTTTATTGCCTTGTAGGCAGACGAGCTAACGGGCCACCTGATCGTAAGCGGTTACCGTTGCTCATGGACCTCTGCAATGTCAGCGGACACTGCGGGGCTGCTACCTACGGCCTACCTATTAAGGACTTTCTTTATAGAAAACCGCGAGTGTCTGAATAAGTTTATACTTCATTACTACTTCAAAATATGAATAACTAAGTGGATTAACTTGAACACTGGAGTAACCTATGCCTCAATAAAGTAGGTTAGATACTAATAAGTTGTCTTTTCTATTATAGTAAACAAACAGACTATTTACCGTAATATACTCGTATATACCTAATGTTTTTTTTTGTCAACAAAAACCTTAATCCCAAAACTATGAAACCATCGAACGTTAAATCCTTCCCGTAATAATTATTATCGTTCAACCAGAAACGCCGTCTTTAGATAAATAGATAATTTGAGATTTAACTAAAAGACTTAATAATGAATAACTTAAAATGGTATTATTTTTTTATGTACAAATGATTTTTATTGTTTTTAATGATTTTACAAATACACTTCTCTTACACATCTGTAATTAGCTGAGGCGTATCTTCGCCTGTGTCACAGAGTAAGACTTAAAAAAGTGTTTGTTTCCGACATCATATATCAACAACCTCTAAAATTATCAGTGTACCTGTACTTTTATGCATTTATGTAAAACCGCTTCTAAATCCGTTACATAGGTTTAAATATTTAACCATAATTCCATGATGAAAGACGGTAAGAAACGACTTTGTTTTATTTCTATTGATATTACGACTTTAAAAAAAACACGCAGTAAAAATAACTCCTCGCTTTTCGACCAGTAGACCTAACACCTTGGAAATACCTTAATTTTGATGACGATGACGCAACAAATATTTATAATCCAACAATAATTAATCAAGAATGTATACAGCAATACTATTCGGTACATGACCAAATTAGTCTAACTATTTATATGAAAGAATGTGAGTGTTCCAGCTGCAGATAAACTATTGAACGAAGACTACTATGAGTCACTTCGGATCGTGTTTATAAAGATAATATGGATTAATCATCTCACTTAATTCTTAGAAAATCTTACGATGCATGATCTGGCATTTATAAAATTTACTAAACAATTATTAGAAGGTATCTATTGCATGCATAAGTACTTGTTGTTTAACAACATGGAATCTTCATAATAAAAAGGCAAGATAAAATATAAATAAAATGAATAATTGGTATTTAGAATGGTATTTTCTTCATATAATAATTCCTTAAAATTATAATCCTACTTAATTTAAAATTTAATCAGGCATAAGTTTCTAAATTGTGAACTTATCCCCTGAAACGTAGATCTATCTGTCTATTGTTGAAATTATAATTAGATAGCAAGTAGATACGAATACTTAAGTAATATCTAGATGAGGTCAAAGAAAACATAATAAATTTAAACTCTACATTTATTATACCTTAAAAAAATGTTAATATACGTGCTGTATGTTTTTCAAATGTTATATATCTATGTTTTTAAATATGGTTGATATTTTAGTAATTAAAACAAGCAATTACAACGTACAAGAAGCAAAAAATTAAGTACACAACAGACGTAGCTTTGTTTTGATATTGAAAATTTTGTTTAAGCATTTCTTCTAAATAAAACTTTTGTAATTGTAATAATAGAGAGGAACTTACCTTCATTTCTATTTTAACACCCAACACTTTGCCGGTTATTTTAGGTCACATAAACAAAACAACATCTAATCTGTCCAGCACTAGTTTTATCTCGATTGAACACCCCGGCTACTTGTACACTATAACTAACATTTGGACATACGGACGGGCACGCAACTTCACTCGGCGGCCGTTGAGTTTCGACTAAGTTTTTACAGAGGTCGAGGCGTTGCTCTGTACAAGCCCCAGCAGTACCCGAACCGGCTATTGGACGATCAGAATCTACGAAGGCGTGGTCAGGGGGCCTGTAGTCTACACCATCTATGTACGAGGTCGTGCAACAAAAACCCCCGTCAGAATAATACTCTTTTAGCTACATACCACGTTTTTGCGTATCAATGTCGGGATTCAATTATGACGATGGATCGTATAGAATTTTGTCAGTTTGTGAAAGCGGAAGTACCGAGCTCGACAGAGAGTCATCAATTGACTGAAACTCTATTTTTGTTAATCGTCCTTTTTGTGGTCGTTATCACATTTGCATTGTTGCTTGTTTAAATATTTTGCAACTGATATTTCTGGTTTAGTATTCACATCATGTCACTTTTTTCACTATTAGCTTTGAATAATGAAACTTTTATGATTTTAAAACAAAGACAGATACAGAATTTCAGACTTTATTCCTAAAATATACATTTTAAGTATGATAAAAATAAACGTAGTAAGTCACTAGTTTTAGATCTACATAAATTATCAGTATGGATTTACGCAGTTGACATTATACAAATTTACTTTTGCATATCATATTTATTTATGACAATAAAATATCTATAAAGTATATTTGTAGCAAAAATGTTAACGAACTGCTTTTTAGCTAAATTGATACATTTCAATCAATAATTTGATTATACGGTAATATATTCTAAGACTTAAATATAACATGATTTGGAATGAGCTATAATTACATTAGAAACAACCATTAGACTCATGTGGAGATGAAACGATGAGAAATATTCTAATTATGTCAGCAAGTATTAAACACGAATTAATTTTATTATAGTGATTTATTGAGAATTTGGTATATTTTTTTGTGTTTTATCTCTTTTTACACATAATAGTGGATGTTATACAATTCAAATCACTGAGCAACAAAATAACTGAAATAAATATGATAATGCCAAAATCGAAAAAAAAAAACCACTTACTAACTACACTAGTAACTGAAGTAGTAGGAATTTCTATGATATTTACCTAATGTTGTTGCTACAACCATAATAATTTAGAAAATATTTTAAAAGAGTTTAATTTTTTAAAAAAGATTTCATTAAATTTTTGTAAACTTTTGGAACCCAATCGTGAACTACTTATGGAGTTTCAAAACCACTTACAAAGTAATTAGCAATTTAAATACAATATTTAACACAACAAATTAACTAAAAAGAAATGTTTGTTGTTAAATTACTTTGATTTCTATAATCATAATAATAGTATAAAGGCGAAAGTTTGTATGTATGGATGTATGGACGTATGTTTGTTACTCTTTCACGTAAAAACAACTGAATGGATTTTAATGAAACTTTACCACAATATAGCTTATACATCAGAATAACACATAGGCTACAATATTTGTACCCCTTTGTAACGCAGACGAAGTTGCGCGGGTCACCTAGTAATATTATAAAGGCAAAAGTTTGTATGTATGGACGTATGTTTGTTACTCTTTCACGTAAAAACTACTGAATGGATTTGAATGAAACTTTACCACAATATAGCTTATACATCAGAATAACACATAGGCTACAATTTTTGAACCCCTTTGTAACGCAGACGAAGTTGCGCGGGTCACCTAGTAATATTATAAAGGCAAAAGTTTGTATGTATGGATGTATGGACGTATGTTTGTTACTCTTTCACGTAAAAACTACTGAATGGATTTGAATGAAACTTTACCACAATATAGCTTATACATCAGAATAACACATAGGCTACAATTTTTGAACCCCTTTGTAACGCAGACGAAATTGCGCGGGTCTCCTAGTAATATTATAAAGGCAAAAGTTTGTATGTATGGATGTATGGACGTATGTTTGTTACTCTTTCACGTAAAAACTACTGAATGGATTTGAATGAAACTTTACCACAATATAGCTTATACATCAGAATAACACATAGGCTACAATTTTTGAACCCCTTTGTAACGCAGACGAAATTGCGCGGGTCTCCTAGTAATATTATAAAGGCAAAAGTTTGTATGTATGGATGTATGGACGTATGTTTGTTACTCTTTCACGTAAAAACTACTGAATGGATTTGAATGAAACTTTACCACAATATAGCTTACACCTACATCAGAATAACACATAGGCTACAATTTTTGAACCCCTTTGTAACGCAGACGAAATTGCGCGGGTCTCCTAGTAATATTATAAAGGCAAAAGTTTGTATGTATGGATGTATGGACGTATGTTTGTTACTCTTTCACGTAAAAACTACTGAATGGATTTGAATGAAACTTTACCACAATATAGCTTACACCTACATCAGAATAACACATAGGCTACAATTTTTGAACCCCTTTGTATGCAGACGAAGTTGCGCTGGTCACCTAGTTCAATATAAATTCCAGGAGTAGTTATTCAGAATAGTGAGTCTTATTCCAGTCCCAAGTCCTTGCTAAATGCTCTCTCAAGTTCATTACTGAAGTCGAAACCTCGCATAATTCCTGGAATCATTTCCACGAACTGCTGAGAGTGTCGATTTAAGGATTTCAAATATTATCATGAAGGCACATTGAGTGCATAACAAACTTTTAAATTTGCAAGTTATAATTTTGACGTGACAACGTCTTATAAATTGGTTTGCCGGATGACACTTCAAGAAACTGCGTTACGCTCCGCTCACGTTATGCGCTCACAATGAGAGCGAGTCTCTCACTTTTTATGTCTGTCTCTCTCGCTCTTAGGCGGGCTAACCATGCCCGAGTCGTTGTCACGTAAAACTTTCGCCCGTATACCGACTTTACAGGCAACCAATTTTATTTTTATGGAAAGCTTTTTTAATAAAACTGTTTTATTTCAAATCTTTTATCTACTCATTCATAGATAGATTTCAGCGGTTTATTTATTTTTTATTTGTCTATATTAAAATATACATGAGAAAACAGAACTAACACACGACAAAATTAGTAGTTACATTTACGTACCTAATTAAAAAAAAAGATTTTTGATAATGCATTAACTTAGCACATATCATTTTCAAATTTATTTCTTAAGTACTGCAGCTTCACTTATAAACAAACATCATCATCAGACAATTTAAATACACCACTGTATTACCATCCTAAATCTAGTAAGTTGAAGATTACAGTCGCGATAGTCTAGTCACAGAACGTGCTATACAGAAGTCAAGTTTGATACGAACATGAATCAATACAAATAAGAACACGCAGCTCTCTGAGGTGCGATATTTTATTGTGATAGTTCAGTTCTTTATTGCTTTTTTTATTGCAAAACAAATAAACCAGCTTACGGTCATTATCAATAAAGTAAATTCAAAGACAAACTAAAATAAAACGACGATCACTAAATTTGAAGTTTATATTTTTTTAAATAAGAACTTCAAATGTATGTAGGTATGTTTTAAAAATCTCATTGACGAACTGACTATATTGTGCTTTGTTAAAATTATAATAATAAGTGAGGCAGTAGTTTTTTTTATTTGCTATAATATGTGAAAAATTGTAAAATATAAGTTGTACTTGTATGAACAATAAGGAGAAGAGGTGTACTACTTTAGTGTCTATCCTTACGTTAGCATGAATCATCTTCATCAGCCCATAGACGACCACTGCTAGACATACGCCTCCACCAAACTTCGCCTCAACGACCTATGACTTCTGTATATCAATATTCTAGTCATTTAATCACAGAATACAGCTCCACAGAAGTCGGCTTAGCTTCTGCATTGAGTGGATAATGGTGTCGCAACCGGGTCGAGTGCACGCGACAGATTCACAAGTGGAACCCCGTGATTATACTCTGACTTATTTGGATTGACATTCATTTAGTCGCGATTTCGGGAGATTAGGGTTCTGTCAAGTAATTTGTTGCAAAAAATTTAGTTAATGTCATGGAGAAAGTCGTTGATTAGATGTATGTGGAATTGTAATTAGAAGTACTAGGTACTTTATAGGTATTTAGCGAAATTCTATATCTTCTATAATTTTTAAATTTAGTATGTTTCCAATAAGTATTCTGTTTTTATATCACAAGAATGATTACTAAAATTGGCATCCGTTTAAACTTATATTTCATCTTATTAGGTTTCTCAATGAGTAAGTCGTATCACTTCTAGGAATTGTAGTCAGATTTCTAATAAGTATTAAATTTCATAAATGATTTGATTTATGAAATTCTATAATTGTATGATTCTTCGATGAATGTACTTGTAGATTCAAATATCTACATGTAGATTCATCACAAACATCTAGCAATGCGACCACCAAAATTGAAAAAAAAAGCATGCACCAACCCAGAAAATATACTACAAATTTATTAATTGACTTCGCGACATCGTGAATAATCTTAGATGAATTACCTAATAACACAAATATCCGATATCAATCGAACATAGCAGAAAATCAAGAGTCCCCCTCAAAAGTGTAAAATATCGGAAGCGACCAAACTTTCGGGAGGCAGCAGCAATTACCTCTCTCTCCCTCAGGAAAGAGGGGTCTCTCGCATTTTTAATTCAACCGTCAAAAAAGCTTTTTTACGTACATTTTGATACAGAACACGCCCACCGGAAAGATCGATTCGTCTAGTTAGATTCCTATTTGCAAGTATAATTCTTTCTAACTACGGGGCAAGAGGGAGCGTTGTCAATTTTGCACGTAGTCCTATGATTTCCGATTTGAAGAATTTCGAGAAATGGGTAAGCGACTAGCGATGCGATATTTTAAAATCACGTAGACGGTGGAACGTACTATTAGAGTATTAGAGCTTATAATAGACTTCTGTGTAAATAAAGGTGTAATTTAGGTGTTTTACGATTCAACAAGTTAAAGTACCTAGTCGATTTGCTTCGTCGGGATAGTTTTCATACAGTCAATTGAAGCAGTGAAATATAACAAAAAAAGAACCTGTGTGATTATTTATTCTTATCTTTCGTTTCTAAATTACTAATGCACCTACTATTTTTTATTACATACGTTTATTTCAAGTAATTACACTTCAACAAACTTAGTTAAATTTAATTAAAGGCTATAAGTAATATCGCTTACGCAAATCAATCCAACTCCGTAATAAATCTAATTGCTCTTATGATGAACAGTTATATATTTTAATTGATAGTTGTGTAACAATGAAGAGTACACCTGCACTGTCGAAACATTTAGTTAGTCATATCTACTCGATCTACCCTTGTGGTACCATTGTTCGCCAAAATAAAATACAACAGGTACCAAGAATTTTAATCTAATAAGATTATGTATATATTTTAATTTTGTTATTAAAATTGTACAGTGGTATTTGCGTACACGTAGCGTCGACAATATTTCAAGGGAATGAAATAAAATTTCACGATCTATTGTCTATTTCATGGTCTACTGTATTTAAAAAAATTACCTAGTGGATTTGAAAATATTATGCTTCTAAAACACGTTAAAATATTGTTAGAATCTTAAATGTCCTTTCATTATAGTGTCTTCAATTTAACCGAAGGAAATTAATCCTACACACAATAACTAAAAATAGGTATGTAGGTATGTGGTGTCCTGTCCAGATTATCATGTTAAAATTATATGAAATCCGAAGTCAACACGTCAACTAGTAATATCATAAAGTTAATTTAACGAATTACCCAAGTTTACCGTAGAATTATACCAGAAGAGATCTAGTGTAGTATTAAACATTCGGTCCACGGCTAAGGGTCGCTCGACCGGTCTTCCCTTGAATGCTCGTAATAAGATGCTTTACGCCTCGATACACATCCAGCAAATTCGATTTCAAACTGGATTTTCCTCTGATGTTGTACAAAATATTTTTCATGAAGAATACAAAATAAATTTACCGTTCGAGATATGAAAATCGACCGGTTTTGAAACGCGATAGTGGTTTGAGGAAAAGTGGATTCGACTTGTATGAGTTTTACACATATAATATTACATTTATGCGTTATGATAATGGTAGGTTCAAATAGATAATTTTACACTTTCACAGTACCTACAGTATTTTGAGATTAACAAACAAACAATGAATGTAAAAATAAATAATCAACAGTCATCATTTATTGTGTTCAAAAATTCCAAATGAAACCTTTCTCTTTGCGTAGAATTACATAGAATTAATAAATACATTTTTAAATTTCTAGTGGAATACAGACCTAGTAAAGGTAGTTTTGTATAAACTAAACAATAGGTTTATTATGATCATTTAGCGCTGACGAGAGCCCCCCGTGGGTCTGACCCTCCGTCCAATTACACGTTTACAAGGATCTTTCCTCCACTCGGGGGTATTCGGATAATCACGTAAATTCGCCCCTGTTTTTCGAGTAATTTTGCTCGTACATGCTCAATTTTAGCAATGACCGATTCTTTTGTCCTGCCTTGTCAAACTTCCTCGGTCGTTCTCTGCGGTTTTCACTATTGCAAAGTTTCAAAGTCATTATGTAGCGCGCGGATTAAATATAATTTTATAGTTTTGCGTAGTTTTTTTCAATGTATCTGACTGTTAATAACGAAGTTCTATTAGGATGGAATTTGTTAAAACTAATCGTATGTGATCTTGCAAGTTAACTCCTTCTTACAAAGACTGATGTATCGAAGATCTAAACTAAATTTGTGAGTTGATCGGTCTTTTTTTTCTAATAGAGTGCCAATTGGAAAATTCGGTTCTTGATTACAAACACAATTCAAACTGCTGCCACAAATGGTCGGCACTGTTCATTTACTCTTAGAACTTAAAATACAGAAGCCTGTATTTACAAATGCAGTACTGTCGCAATATTTGTTGTTCCGATTATAAAACGAAACAAGGGAAAGTAGCGTCTATTACCTGTAAATAAGTGCTGTAATCGAATGCAGGGGTGGCGTGAAAGCGTGGTGTTTGCTCAGCGTTCGCGCGTACCAGGACTTCGACAATATTGGCGTTGTTTATTTGTCGCGAAAGTTTGCGAGCTTTGTACTTGTAAATAAGTTTATTGAATTACGTATTTACAACGGTACTGCTTATAGCAGAAAAATTGATTTTTTATAAACTAAACCCATCATAAAAATGACACATTGAAAATTTAACATTTTTTATGAGTCTTGATTCTGTACGACCATGACACACGGACTGTAAGCTTATGTCATATCACATTAACATAGTTGACAGTAACTAAAAAGAATATTTAAAAAAAACATTTACCCTTAAATATTTTCCCTTTCAACATCGTCTTCACATACCTATACAACAATAATATTGTTATTTTAACGAATTACATTGAAAAAAGTAAATTGTAATAAAAATAGTGTATATACGACATAAAAATTTTTATTCAAAAAATCGCACGCTCACGATTTTTTTCTTTTATCTTTTCTTCTCTTGATATTTCCATTATTTTCTCCCCCACGACGTAAGACAAAGTGTGTGGTTTTATTAACACACAAATTATTAATACCTACCTATCTTCATTTTCATCCAAAACATGCATCCAGGATCTGAAAAAAAAAAGAAATAAAACATTGTAGAATTATTTTAGGTGACATTTGGTGCGTCAAATGGCAGCGATCATTCGCCCTTTGTGCGTCGTAAGGGTTTTACAGAAATGAGATTATAGACGCGCGACCAACCGACCGGTTTATGCGATTAATTTGAGAACAGACCGACGGTTATCATCCCTTATAAGAAGAAGAAGAAAACTTGTGTTACTAAAGGAATAATTTTTCAAAATGTAGAAGGAATAACTTTTTTCCGCTCTATCTTTTTTATCCAACTTATCCTTATTAATCGACTTGCATCGTACAAAAAATAATAATCTAATTATAAAAAATACAAGAAAAACAATATTTCAAACTGAAATTACAAAAACATCTTTAACAAAATGAATGTCGATTTACAACAGCAGTAAAACTATCGATTTCAGTTCATCAATCGTTTCGTTGCGAGCGAAATTAGTAGAGACAATAGAGTACCGGTTACAGTGCATAATGTAATACCGTATCGTGCTCGGTCCTCTGGGTAATGTTAATTTGGAAACAGTAACAGCGATCAAGCGAGCGTGTTATTGTTTGTAATAGGCCGTCCCTAGGGCGTAGGGCCGAGCTGTCAACATATTTGCGCCATGTGTAATATTACAACCGCGATATAAATCGTAATATGCCATTGTGAAGTACTTATTTTTTATGTTGTTGGTATTGATGTTGGAATTTGTAGGCTTTTGAATACACAATGCTGTCGTACGATAAGGTGGAATAGTTGAATTTGGATTAGGTTGTATTCTACATATACCTACACTGAAATAGATCATTATAAAAGCTTTTGTATATAAGAACTTACAAACTGTTTTGCCATATCTTTTACAAATATTTTTTACTGCCTAGCAATACGATATTATGTTGCTATTTTAAAACAGTGAAACAAAGCAACTTTTTTAAAAGTTAAATCAAATCCGTTTTGAATACAGTGTCATCATACCTTTTATAAGTAATGGAAAATAATCAAAACTATCAAAAAACGTTTTAATTCTATTACGATGAACTCCCCACCTAACAGTAGAGAACAAAAGACTGCACAATCAAAAGTAAAAAGTTATCGTTTCCGATTGATTCGTCCGACTGAATTAACGAGCGCCACGCGACATTTGATTCAATGATTGCATCGTCCGACATCAGCTCAGCGAATCATTGAATACATAACGAATGAATCGATGAATTGCGTGGGACTCTTGCTGACACACGGTCCAGCACTATTGAATGTTCGTGGAAATTGTTAATATGAAATTGTGCTTTATGCAAGGTAATTTATGTTTTATTAGAGTTATTTTAGAGTGGATTTTAGTTAATTACTTTTACCTACTAGCAGCCAGAACCTAGCATCTGGATTATACTTTCACTTCAAACTTTATACTAACAGCAGTAACCGTAGTGTTACGGTATTTACCAAATATACTTTTGAGATCTTAATGTCTTGATAACTCACAAGAACAATTAAGTTTTTCTTTAGTATGTATTGTTAATATAGCTACAGCTACGTCCATGTCCTATAGGGATATTTCCAATAGTTGTCCTTTAAAATAACCTCATCTTCATAAAGCAGTCGTATTATTTTACGTAGATAAATTGAACAACGTGATACGCAATCAGCGTTGTCTGACGTAATCGAATACAGCTAGATAATTTCATAAAAAGTGTTTGTATCGATACAAAGTATTCGAGTCACGTAACCACCGTCTGTGATACTGGAATAAACATCGGGTAAAACGCTACAGTTTCACGTTTGGGGTTGCCAGACGATTTTCATGTTTTTGTTTTTTGTTTTTGTTGAAGTCATCGCTTTTGTTTCATACAGTAAAAGTGATTGTTCTATAGCAAATCGTATTACGGTTGCATGCAACGGAAATAAAACAATGGAGAGGTTCAGGAGCGACGATAACCGCTTACCATTAGGCCATGCATCCATCTATCATGCAATTAAGAAAAATTCATCATCATTATCATCATCAGTCTATAGACGTCCACTGCTGGACAAAGGCCTTCTCCAAACCTCGCCACGACGACGGTTCTGCGCTGTTCGCATCCAGCGATTTTTTTATAGAATTTTAGAATAGGCTCAGGCCTATATTTATTATTATCTGTATTCATTTATTTACACTTATTTTCTACATTATATTTTTAAAAAAATTAACAATGGAATAAAATTTAAAAATACAATATAAAAAACAGAGGCCCACTGAAGACGAGGTCTACGACCCAAGCCATCAGTGGTCAGGGCTCAAAAGAGAGGAACCTCCTCACAATACGTGTCGTGTCAAGAACGACCGCCTTCTGAATCAAGCCCTTTACCCAGCTGGGGAGCGAAAGCTTCTCAAGATGACGGTCGAAGCGTTTCGCTATTAGACCGTGCACAGATACAACGATCGGAACAATGATGGTCGATTCAACACGCCACATGTCGGTCACCTCGTGGGTCAAGTCCAGTTATTATTATTATTTATCTTGAGTACTCAGTACTCAAGATAAATTCGTACTAAAATATACATTATTCAGTCTGGTAAGTTTAGAGTTTGCGTATATTATTGTGGGGCAGGTGGGGCTGAGTCGGGAGCTGGTGGGGCCCGAGATTAAATTACCTGCCCCCCTTCGTCCACAAACACTTCGTTATCGCAAGGAAAGTAACGAACTTCGGTAGCGAGCGCTTTGTATTCGGACTCGTCGGCTCAAACTAAGTTATAGTTTGAACGTAGCGGACTTCAGCGCGACCGTTCAGTGTTGCCAGCGTTTGTTTGAACGTAGAGGACTTTAGCGCGACCGCTCAGTGTTGCCAGCGTTTGTTTATCCGATAAATACCGGCTCTCTCGGACGCTTAATTGTTGTTGATTTAACATTTTGCATTCATTATCACATTTACGTTCATTATTTAGCTTAATTTTAAATAGCGTGCTCGTATTTGTGTTCAAAACTTAATTTGTTGTTGATATTTAGTAGGTATTTGTAAGTATAAATTTTAGTAGATGACAATGTTACATTAATTAGTAATTGAAGTTTTACTCGCAAATTAGTACAGATAAGGAGACTTCGCTGTAGGTACTGCCGCTAGCTTGTTAAATAACGTATTTTATTATTGTCATTTTAAGAGCATGCATTTTATCACTCAAGGTTTACCAAGTAGGTACTTGATCATTAACCAAGAAACAAAACTTGATCAATCTTCATCTCGATAAATAAAACGTACTTAATCGAAAAATACTGTAGTCAAGGCAAACAGAACAATTATTGATAAAATACTAATTAAATCATGAATTAAAACATATAAATCGATTCGATACGAGACTCGTTACCAGCACAGATATTATCGACGTCGTACCAATAAACATCGTGGAGCGGTGGCTGAACCGAACAGAATAAATTTGAATAACACAGTCCGTAATGAACCGCCTCGGGCCCCTGATGAGGGAACTTGCTAAACAATTGTCATTCACACAACCGTGTGTAATCCTTTTCAATTGTACTTTTTAGTATTCCTTGTATCGGCTTGGGCTGGTCGAGGGGTGCCATTGTAGCTGCAGTTCAGCTTTATTTTCAGTATCTTTTCCTGTTCTCAGCTCTATATTTAGATAAACTGGATGAAAGATAGACAAAAGGTACGAAGAATTGCAAAGGCTATTTTTTTGTAAAATTACTAAACTAGAGGTCTTTGTTAAGGAAAATTTGGTATGTAAAATTATAGGACTGTTATACTACCATATGATGTCCTAAAAATCCGTATAATTCCAAAAATATTCGTTTCATGATAACTTAACGCAGTTTTCAGGATTAGTAAATCAGTTGGAAAATCTTGATAAAAGCAAAAATAAATGTCCTAAATGTAAAAACCACATTGCCTTCAGAGCAAAATATTTGAATCGTGTCATAACTCATATATTCTACGTACTGAAGTCAGAACAGCTTCGTGAGTTATACGATTCAATCGACTCGCGTGACCTCAGTTTTTCTGAGTTTTCCGAGGTAATTACACGAACACATAACATGGCCAAATTAAGAATATATTTTCACATTTATTTGTAAATGGAGTATAATAAAATATGTTGAAGTACTTGAAACATTTTTTATCCATTCATTGAATAAATAGCCTTCGATTTTTTTCATTTTTAAATCGTTTCAAAACATTTAGTGCTTCGTTCTTGCGTTCGTGTTGTATCTGTGCTAACTCCTCGCACATATCAACTGTCGAGTAAAGATGAAGCTAGAAGGAGTTACGTTGTTTGCACATTCTCGATTTATTCGTCGTATGTCGTAAAATGCCGTAAATAACTGAGCTCTCGGCCGCGGACAGATATATGGAGCTCTGAATTTATTATTATTTGTTCTGATGTAGCGTCAGCAAAAACATTTGGGTTTTTTTATTTAAATACAATTATTTTTAAAATATATGGCTGACATTTCAACCGCATAATTCTACGGAATCTGGACTTAGTGTGTAGAAGGTTTTGGTGCTGTTCGAATTCCACATACTTTAAGTGCGGGTCAGATCAGACAGGAAAGACCGACGATTTTAAATAACAACATTCAAAAGATTTGGAAAGAAAACATGGTTTATATTGATTGTACTTATTTAGGTATATTTTTTAACAATATTAGCTATTAAAAAAATGGTGGATTTAATTTAATTTTATGAATGAACTAGATGACCCGCGCAACTTCGTCTGCGTTACAAAGGGGTTCAAAAATTGTAGCCTATATAGGCACGCGCCGCCCGGCGCAAACAACTACGACCCTGCATTTTAAATTTGTAATATCTTCGGTAATATTCACTTAAATTACATGCTGTAAAAAGCATATTGATATATAATAAATGCACAATTTATTTAAGGTACTTAATTGGATAAGGATTAATGCTGTATTGTTTAAAATCACTTCGTAAATAACCATTTTTTAGTAAAGAATAAAAATGGTTATGTTGGGTTATCCCTAAGAGATAGACATATACCATCGCGGACTTTTTTGTTGTAGTAGAGGAGGCGACGATGCTAAATGGGGATTTACTCGAGCGTCGAAGAGACCTATTGGGATGCAAAGCTTAGATGATAAGAAGAAAAAAATGTTATATGACATATACCTTTACATCGGTGGGGAAAGGGGCTATAGATTTTTAAATATGTAAAAAAAAACTGTTGCATGGACATCCTCGAGCGCGTCAGATATTGATAGCATCAATGCCCTACGTATTTTTAATAACGTACGTATGTTAATCTGATCGTTTGCGTGATGCGGGTGGTTGTATTTAAAGGTTGAAAATGAAAAAAAAAAAATATCGAGCGCGTCAGATTTTCTAAGGGAGTGTTAAGTACACCAAAAAAAAGCTCTCATTCACTAATCTGACGATTTCGATGGGACGCAAACTCGCGGCCATTTTCATAATGTGCAAAAAAAAATCGCCATTTTGAAATACTCAAGCGCGTCAGATTAAGATATATTTGGTTCATCTTTATGTGTCTAAACGTACTGTCTCATAATCTGACGATTATCTAGAGGGATTCGCCTGATCTGACAAAAAAAAATTAGAAAAACGGTTCACTTTAAAGCCATCACTGCAACTTCCCGCTAATTCCATTCCTGAGTTCAAAGAAATAATATTTCTATGCATTTGAGCTCTCCCAGCTCGAAAGCCTGATAGAAATTTCATGGAACACTATTTTTGGAATTTTCAAACTGCAATAACTTTCGAATGGATCAACCAATTTTAACGCGGTTGGCACCATTCGACGCAGTTTTATCATCCTCATAAGTAATTTTGATCGACTCACAAATTTCGGAGATAAATTTCGGAATCCCGAAAAACACTTTTCGGGTTTCTATCGTTCACGATATCTCTCGAACGAACAGCTTGAAAGCGATCGACGTGGTTTTTCAAGCTCAAAGGCGGATTAGTTTTTGAAGTTAATCGATAAAGTCGGTTAAAAGTTATTCCAAAAAAACTAGTTACAAAAAAAAAATCTTATTTTTTAAATCATTGAACTTAATTAATTAAAAAGCTCAGGAAATAGCATGCAAATAAATAAGTGTATGCTTTTTAATGTTTCTACCGTAAATTTAATTGTTTTTTGTAAAGTACTTTCACCACAAAATACACATTTCAAATTAATATCACTCATATTAAATACTTGAATCACACAAATCTTATTAAAATAGCAAAAAAAGCCAAAACGTTGGAATTACGTTGTAAACAATATGCCACGAACGAGTCTTTATGATCAGCTGTGATAGCGTCATGGCAACAGAAACCAGAGTGGTGACGGAGTGAGAGTCATAGATAGAGAAAGAGTGAGAGAGGAATAGAAACGCGGAGAAGGAAATGTAGGCATCACGCAGCTGCACGCATTTAACTTTATCGACGAACTAGCTGGCCCACACAACTTCGTCTGCGTCACATTAGGAAATTTTCTCACCGTTTAAACCTTCCCTGGACTTCTACAAATATTTCAAGATTAAAATAAGCCAAATCGGTTCAGTCGTTCTCGAGTTTTAGCGAGACTAACGAACAGCAATTTATATATAAGATTTTTGTTATTTCGGCTTGCGGAAATCGTCAGATTATATATTTTTTATTATTCTTGAATTATTTCCTTCAAAATAAAAAAAATTTAGCTACGCTCGAGAATGTCGAGATGACGTTTTTTTTTTACAACTTTGTTACCGTCTCCTTTTTTTACGTCACTCTCAAATTGTCAGATTATTGGAATATACACTTTTTAGGATGTAATTAACTCACCCTACCTTAATCTGACGCGCTCGAGAATTTCTGATCGTCAATTTTTTTTTACTAATCTGATCCTGTATCCTTCACGGGCGGCCTTAGATATGGGCCTCATGTTTTGTGGAGGTACTTAACTGGGTACAAGGTACCCCCTGTATATTAATCTGCCGCGCTGTAGTAAATCCCGGAATCCCCGCTTGGGCTCCTCTACTATTGAACTTTTTAAGGTGAACAATACTGTAGTACATTATTTTGGTCTATCTCGTAGGGTTCAGCCAGCGTTTGCAATATAAGCGCAAAAAACGTGCTTATTTACGACATCGCATTAGAAACCTTTAAATTTATCAGTGTTTCTCTACTATATTATGCATTTATTATACATACAAACCTTCCTTAAGAATCACTCTATCTATTAAAAAAACCGCATCAAAATCCGTTGCGTAGTTTTAAAGATCTAAGCATACATACAGACATACAGCGAAAGCGACTTTGTTTTATACTATGTATTGATATTTAAAACAAACAAGAATTACAGGCAACTTGATAAAAGTAAAACTCGCCATTTGAATTCGAACGAAGTTTGGTGAAGAAGTGAGACAAACATTTTCAGATGTCATCTGTGATCAAATTACTTCACCTCTAAATCCATATACCTAAACACGACATAATAGGTATATTATAAGTGGACATTATGTTTAAAAAACTATAAATTGAAGTAACGTTTTTTATTAAGTTATCAAATTCATTTATTAGCTTATTTTTTACATTATATTTAAAAAAAAAACATTTACAAAACAATAAATTTAAAAATACAATATAAAAAACAGAAGGCCACTGCAGGCGGAATCTACGACCCAAGCCATCAGCGGTCAGGGCTCAAGAGAGAGGAACCTCCTCACAATACGCGCCGTGTCAAGAACGTTATTAAGTTTATTTTTAGTCAAATACATATTGTGCAATGTTTTTGCTGTCAGTACTCCATAAAGTTTGAAGCAGGCTTTTTGGACCTTCAGAGAATTTTTAGTCCAGTCATATTAAGGAATTCATTGTACTGTATTTCACTTAGCTACACATAATATGTACAAGATACCTTGCTGTCAAAAGTTTACCATAGTTAACTACGCGAATTACTTTGTCCCTTTAATTGGGAGTGGTCACCGTCGCTCATTAACTTTGTACTTAGTTCATTTCACGTAGCCAGTGACAATTATTGACCATCTAATGCAAGGGTGAATTTCAACAAGTGTTTTTTTTTATTATTTCGGTGAGACTTTTTTATATCAATGCTAGTTAAATGTATTTTGTTACTGAAACGATACAGCCAAGGAAATCATTTATTTTTAGGTCGATTCCGTAGGTTGTCTGAAACGATTCTAAATAAATTCCATAGAGATATCACTAGACTGTATTTGTGATATTTATAAATAAATATAAGATCAAACTGTTGTATTAGAGATGAAAAAGTTTTTTTTTTTTTGCGGAACGAGTTTAGTGTTTTACAGTTAAAAATAATAGGGTTTTGTGTTGCATCCACTTGACTCCGTGCAGGGCAAAGCTATCGTTGACGATCTCAGGCTCACGGACCACCTGGAACCCTTGGGTCTGCGAAGTGACTTCGGGTCTTTTTGCACCTTATACCGGTTTTTCCACTAGGAGTGCTCCGAGGAACTATTTGAGATGATTCCAACATCAGCTCCCATTTATCATCGAGGTGATAAAAGTAATCAGTTTTACATTTAATTCCGAAATTAAAATTATTATTCAAATATCAACAATGCTGTTATAAAACATACCTTACGGCGAATTTAAAACACAATTTTGAAATAAATTTAATGAGCCTAACACGAGTTATATCGGCCACAGAAATGACACTATTTTTGTCCCCATCGACATGACATCTATTTTTCATTCCCCTGAATGTTAGTGGTAGTCCATCCATATTTTTTTTTTTCGACGCAGATTAAGTTGCGCGAGGCAGCTAGTAATTTATACATTGTAATTATTTAACTTGAGCAGAGTGTAGTTAAGTATGAATTTTTCAAAGAGCGTATTGGTTGCAAAATATATTTCCTAATAATGTGGACGTAGGTACTTAACAAGAAGTTTAATCATTTTGTTAATTTTTGTGTCCTATCTACAAGTAGGTACGTACTCTAATATTGACGTTTGTTCACCTAAAATAAATAAATTCTATTTCAAAATGTAATATAGGTGGTACTGTACTGTACTGTACTGTACTGTACCAACCCATTACTGCCCACTGTTGGGCTCAGGTCTCCTCAGAAGAGGTGGTATTTGAGTAATAATTTTAAATTCGACAACATTTTAAATATTAACACCCGTACGAATACTTGAGTTGTTTTTTGCCGAAACCTCATAATCGCCATAATGATTTACAAGCTTCTTAACGTAATAATCCTTTTAGTTCTGCCCCGAGTCGAATGACCAGACGCTACTTTTAATGTATTGGACGTGAACATGATAAATATGCAACAAACATTTAATATGACATAATGAATAAATTGTAAAGAATATCTTGGTGACTGATTTTGTTTTGACAAAAATATTGAGCTCAATTACCTCGAATAGGTCAAAAATTTTGATTACTACTAAAAATTCGCTCTCTGTTTAAAACAAATTCATTTCATCTGTAAATATGAGCTAATTATATTAGACAACGAAGCGTAAAAACGCCTGAGACAGCGTAAAATCGGCTAGAATTAAAAACAATACAAGTCATAGATAAAATGTAGATTCGTTACCATTTGAGATAAACATTGTTTGGTATATAATGTGGTGCAAACTATCCCACATTGGAGTCAAGTCCCCTTTTCAGTTTCGTGAACCATTTGACTTGTCCTCCTTTAATTGTCTTTCGTGCTTCTAACATAGGTATTAGGTAGCATAAGTTCAGGAGTGAGAATGCAAAGACTAGACATATTTTGAAATTAACATATCACATATCTGACATTGCAGAGGTCCATGAGCAACGGTAACCACTTACGATCAGGTGGCCCGTTAGATCGTCTGCCTACAAGCCAAAAAAAAAACATACTTGTAAACTCATTCAACTTTGTCTACGTCACTCTCAAAACTTTTTAGGTACCTAATTATCAATGTTTCTCTACTATACTGTGGATATTTTCTCTTCCATCGCTCTGTTTAAAAATTGCAATAAAATACATTAAGTTTTGAAAGATTTTGCTACATACGTTCTTTTATGATGATGTTGAAAAAATAATCTCCAAAACTACCTATGTTTCACAAAAATATATAATTTATATAATAGAGAGACAAGCAGAGTAATCAAGAGGTAAATATTGTAGGCGCAGGTCGTGGGGGCGAGACGCCAGGGGAGCACCTATTTATCGAATTAGGCCTCCGTAATCACCGCTCATAGAAACTCACTGCAATTGGCGACTTGGCAGAAAACAACATGTCTTGACACTTTACTATTCTTTGAAATATTCCCTACCGTTGTTAGAATAATCTTTGTTTTTTATTTAACGTTGATTTTTATGTAAATGTTTATAACTAATGTCTTTTTCATTGTTGTCAAAAACAAACAAACTGTTGTTGTCATGCATTTTAGCGATTCAAGAGTGATTAAATATTATAACCAATTGGCGGGCCAGAGACTCCTTTATTTGTCTTATAATAAAAAAACTCATTTGAGAAAACTCTTGAATTTGTATTTAGAATTAATTAAAGTATAATACTTACATGCCGTAGGTATATCTAAAAGTTTATGTAACTACGTTCAAGTTGAGTGTTTTAAGAACTATAATTTCGAAACTGAGAGTTTATTTTTAATATTTTACTGTCATACGATAGTCTTTAGATACTACACGTCACAGTACAAAATATTCATATTAAAGTTAAAACTCAGCACCTGACGACGAAACACATTATTAACACAAAAAACAGATAAAAAGTTAAAGTATTAAGATGAGTAATGTTTTAAAGAAATATGGGGGTTGAACGTAATCCGGTGAAGTGACGCGTGCGACATATAATAACAAGTGAGCGGCTCCAGAGATGAATGCAAGCCAAATGATACTGTGGCTGATCTCTTATCTCTGTGCTTCCTCTGTTATCATAATTGGTTGTGCTATTGCCTGTTGTGGTTTGCAAATTAATATATTGAAGCATGGATTATAATTGGCATAATTGAATTCCTTTTTTAGGGTGGAAATTTATTTTTGCTGTGGTAAAGGTAATGTCATTTAATTACACATAAATAGATAAATTATTTCTACTGTTACTTCCTACTGTAATGTTTTTAATAGATGTAACAATTAAGAGGAAGTGTTATACATATGTATGAAACATCTATATCTATACTAATATTATAAAGCTGAAGAGTTTGTTTGTTTGTTTGTTTGTTTGAACGCGCTAATCTCAGGATCTATTGGTCCGATTTCAAAAATTCTTTCACTGTTGGAATGTCCATTTATCGAGGAAGGTTATAGGCTATATTTTATTTTGAAAAAAATTAGGGATCCGTATGAAAATATCGAATATGTAACACAAGTGAATAATCCAAAACCTATTTATGCGTACGCTGCAAAAACTATTGACAATAGAACAAAATGATGTACTACGGGTTTTTAGGTCTTTTGAAGACAAACAAAAAAGTCCGCGACAGCATATATCTAACTATCATAGTTTAGTCACAACAACTGCTTTCATGTTCAAAAAAAAATAATTCGTCCGAAGAATGAATTTAACGTTAAATTAGTATTGTTATATTAATCCTTATCCAAATAAAGTATTATGTTATCAAGAGTATTAATGTAGAAGTAAATTACTTTTTGTTTTATTCCAATCGGACTTTTCGTTTAGAAGTTATTACGAGTATAAAACATGAATACTCCCCGGACCGCGCAAATAATATCGCAACAGCATTAAGAGTACTGTTTGAACCCCTTTGTGACGCAGACGAAGTTGCGAGGGTCATCTAGTAGAAGATATAATAGTAGTTCCGCAGTTGAAGTTGAGCAGATCATCTAGTTAGTAATAAGATTCAAAAAACTCGCTGAGTAAGTTAGGGTTGAGTACGCAACGTTAGCATCTTTTGAACTCGGAGATCCCTCGCGAGTCTAACATAATTTATCTCTGCAAACAGCACCATGCGGGCGCCGAACAGAAATACTAAAAACCGAATCCTATTCCATTATGTAGATGAACGAAGCTTTGATCTCGTCTGTTTGTAATTCGACTGTACCGCTATTGTTGGACTCTAAAGGGATTAGCGACGACTGCCGTTCGAACGCGTGTCGAAATTACAACAATATAACGGTTATTCTTACTTTGAGATTAAGTTAGATAAAGTATTTTTTAGGGTATTTGCCCACCTCTCACCACAGTATTTCCTATTTAGCCAGGAGACAGCAGCGACCACCGTAACGATTCTCAGCAGTGCTTCCATATTCTCGACCCCGCAACGAATCAAAAGATGATAGGAGTAGCAACATTAGTTCCGAATTCCCTTCACTATCGTGTAGCCGTAGGATATAAAGGTTGTAAGAAAAAACGGTAAATTCTTTTCTCTACACCGCCTTTGGTTGCCTTGTACAGAAAGGTTTAGGCGTTACGTCCGCCATTATACCATTTTGTGCATGTTGAAGTCTGTAAAGTTTTCTAGAAAAATTTAGTCCACTCTAAAGCAAAAGCTCATCTGCAATACAATGTTCTGTTTTAATATTTCAATAAAATATTCTTAACTCTAAAAGTTTGGTTATGAAAGTAAGATTTGAAGTCCTAACGTGGCGGAGAAATCATTTCAAAATATTTGAGCTACCGTTTCGAAAAAAAATTCAAGTCACCGTGTCATCATTTCGAATACTTAACTCAATTTGGCCACAATGGTAGTTTGAATAATCCCTTCCAACGCGTTCTATGAGCTCAGTGCTCCTCAAAGCGATTAGCAGTCAATTATTCCGAACTGCAGGCACGTGCCGCGTCGCATGAACACGCGTCGTGACGTCACAACACTGCAATCACTACAAACCTAATGATACATCACCATTGTGCGTATTTATAATGCAATTAGATACATGCGAATATAGTTTCGATAGATTTGACCGACTACTTTTAAGGAGGTTATCAAGTTGTCTGAGTATGTGATGATTTGTATTGTGAACTGATTTTGATGATTTTTTATACTATATAGATTAAAATGAATTTGATAAAGATCTAACTAATAGTTTCTGAATTATTCTTCAAAAATGGAAGTCGGTCATTCCCATTTTTGTCAAAAGTTTCTTGTTCCTAAATACTTTTTCTACTACTCAGTCTTAACCAATTCAAATGAGATTTGCGTATGTTTATTCTGTCCACTTGTTCTTAGGCCTTCTTCTTCTCATAGCACCACTCTTACAGAGCATTTATAAACTGAATTTGAAATAGTTGATTTCAAAGAAAATCATGTTTAGTTGATTATAATTGGGTGTGCGTTTTCAGAGTTACCTGGAGGAATGTCGACCTCTGGCCCGGACGGTGGATCGCCCGCACACATGCCTCGCTTCGTGATTTTACATCGCTCTATTAGTAACTAGGATGTGGTACTGCTAATATAACGGCGGAACAGGCAGCCATCGTGCGCGGGTAGCACCTGTATTTGAGCTTTTCAGAAAAGCAGACGGACCTTATAGCAGCTCCTCATTTCCAAACCACACTGCGAATGGGATGGTTTTCCTTGTTAATACTCAGACATACACAGTTTTTGGAAATACTAAACCAGATCAAAGTTAGCGAAACTACTTCTAATGGAGTTCTGCATTGATTCAAGAAGTCTAGTGAAAATCAATGGTACATTTTTAGCTTTCTGTTGTACCTGATTAAAGGTTCAACGCCTCTTATAACCTTAATGTAGTTTTATAGTACATATTTATGATGCAGAATTCTTTGTGGTGAATAAAAGTTTACTAGTACATTTTTGGTTTGTATCATATTATTATATACTCGTAAAAACAAAAGTAGACCATAATTTCATAAATAATTCAGGTGCTGATCTATAAGTAGTTACAATATGATAGTTCGTAAATCGTAATCTATACTAATATTATAAAGCTGCAGAGTTTGTTTGTTTGTTTACTTGTTTGAACACGCTAATCTCAGAAACTACCGGTCCGATTTCAAAAATTCTTTCACTGTTGGAATGTCCATTTATCGAGGAAGGTTATATTTTATCTTCAAAAAAATTAGGGATCCGTATGAAATTATCGAATATGTATGTAAAAAGTATTGACATTAGAACAAAATGATGTACTACGGGTTTTTAGGTCTTTGTAAGACAAACAAAAAAGTCGGCGACAGCATATATCTAACTATCATAGTTTAGTCACAATAACCGCGTTTATGTTTTATATAAAAATATTTCGTCCCGAGATTGAATTTAACGTTAAATGAGTATCGTTATATTAATCCTTATCCAAATTAAGTGTTATATTATCAAGAGTATTAATGTAGAAGTAAATTACTTTTTGTTTTATTCCAATCGGACTTTTCGTTTAGAAGTTATCACGAGTATAAGACGCAATGATGTGGATGCACTTCGGGCACATAATACCGCGACGGCATTGCGAGTACTGTTTGAACCCCTTTGTAACGCAGACGAAGTTGCGCGGGTCAGCTAGTAGAAAAATATTCTGAATTCTATTCATAATAAGTCAACCGTAAAGATAATAATAGAAAATAAATTTTGATAATGCATACAATTTAAGCTAACTAGTAGAATTTAATTTTACTTTTACATGAACATTAGCTAACATTTCTATCTAATCTGTTGTTATAAACTTCTTCTGAGAACTTCTCTCTGTTCATTTTCTATGTATGAATATTTATACATAATAAACAATCGAATTTCGTGACTATTATCATTGATAAGTCACCAGCAAAATATAAGACCATGTACGATTACGATGGTTACAATAAGGTTTTTCTGAAAAGCTCAAATGCCGTGTCCAAATGTTTCGTAGATGCAAGCATCTAAGGCTTGCTGTCCACTCGAGCCTCTAACAGATATTGACGGGCCATCAAAGCAATGCGTCATAGCCTCTCCATATATCATTCTTGGTTGCCTGTGTGATACCAGCCTTTTCACGTCGCCAACGACAATGATACGAGCACAGAGTAGACAAACATAGAAACTTCCTGGACCTGAATAATCGATTTAATATGAGAAATCATTTTACCTATTTGATTTAAATTTTAGATTTGCGATTATGATCAGTAACTGCTAGAGTGTTGGTGTAACTATGATAGTTTAGTTATAGATGTGGTTTTCTGCCTTGAATATTACTGTCTGTTTAATGTTTACCTTTTTATGAGTGGGAAGAAATCGCAGGTCCACTTTCGCCGCAATAATGTTTTTTACATGTTAGTACATACGTTAATAAGTAGAATGTTTGCTAAAAATAATAGCTACTTCATATTTTCAGTCATTTACCTTGAGCATTAGTATATTTTCTAACAAAATGCTCTACCGGTAAAGATGAAAACATTAATGTAATTCTTATATTTCCAGTGTAAGTAATGTTGTAATAGAACCTACAAAATATGATCTCTCTAAATTAAACGTTAGTCTACATATCAAAATCATATCTAGTGGTCGGCGATTGTTGTGAGGACCACCGCGCCTCTGCAAGTCACTCCAACTTGCACGCACATTGCAAACCAAACACTCCCATATTCCCGCACAATAGAGTCTAAAATCATTTACGGATGTGTGAAGCCGAGTATCGATATCTGTCGATTACGATTTCGGTAATCGGTTGGAGGTAAGCACGCGTGATCGTACGTATTCGATGTAATGTCTTTTGTTCAAAGCATCACGCCGCGTAGAGTAAATCAAACGTTAAAGTTGACGTATTGCAATTATTCTAAGTGGATTATATATCTTGGTACCTACACAAGTTTATTTAATCGATTTCGTAGATCAAAAAACATAAAAATTTGATTTCATGTGACTTATTCATGACGCTTAACATCATTCTGAGAGTATTCGCAAAGAGGTTTGACTGTCGGTATCATTGTGATAGGATTCATATACTGACAAACAAACAACTGATGTGTCTTTAACTAATAATATTTGTTAATGAATTTTTGTAATTGCCTAATAATAATATGATCTATAATTGATTGAAATATATAAATAAATAAAATTAACCCTGCTATAGACACCAAGTTGTGATACCACGACAAAAATAATGTAAGTAGACTCAACTCCTTTTGAAAATCGACCAAAAATAAGTTGATATCGAATTTCTACACAATCTCTCTCACAAAAACGAAAAAGAAATCCACACTACCTTTAAAACAGATACTTACAAGTTATTGTAATATTTGTGAATATTGTGGAGATACAGCCACCCTCGGAGGCGGCTTCGGCCGGGTGAGAAGGGAGCCTCGTTAGCTATGCAAATACAGGGAGTTGGGCTTCGCAAACCTATTGCACACGCCCTAAAGGTGATCACTGACAACGCTGTACTGAGCTGTCTAATTTCAATGATCGATGCCAAGCGGGATCAATAAGTAGGTAGTAGGTACCTAATATTACAACAATAGTGTTAGTTCGAATTAAAACGATTTCTGCATTGGAAGATCTGCCAAGCTATTCGTGATACCGTAAATACCTAGTGAAAAGTTAGATAATTGCCCTCCTACCTCATACAGGGTGGATTTGTAACTTTGGACAATATGACGTAGGGTGAATGACCTGTCAAAATACAAATTAGCATTATTTTTATTTTCTGGATCGGTTAAACTTTTTTTTCTGGCATTGTATGGAAAACGTACGACTATCGTTGCGGACTTCCATACTAAGAAGATTTTTTTTTATCCAATTCCTAAAATAGAAATAGAATAAATAAAGCGGTTCTAAGTTGTACTTCGAAAGGTCATTCGCTCCACATCAGATTGTCCAAAGTTACAGATCCACCCTGTATTATACCTACTATTGTAGATTCCGTTTCTTCGTACTACCTACTTGAATAAAAGTCAACTAAAACAAAAAAAACGCAATGCCACCTTTTTAAAATTACACCACCAAAACTATTTTTTTTAGTAATTTCAGAAAAAAACTCAACACTTCATCTGGCTTTGAATGCTTGATTTAACAAAAAGCTATGATGTTGAAATGAAAAAGTACTGAAATGATTATGAAATACGCGATTAATTATTACTTATTTATTTTTGCAAAAAAATCTTTCAAAGCAATAAATTTTAAATTTTGTACTTTATTTCAAACTTTTATCCAATTACTTCCATGTGTTTTAGACGGTTTCTTACTACGATATTTACTTAAATAAGTGGTCTCGATATTCTTATGCAATGTCTACCAATTATAAACCTTAAATTTCACGTAGATGGAGAATCCATTTTACAAAACACTTACTTAGTATTAAATTTTCATGCTGACGGTTTTAGTAACAAACAACAGCGGATGCTGAAAATTTTAATGCAACACGACGTACCAACAGAGATTAGAGTATTGGTAATAATATCGGTACATGATATTGAAAGTCTTTGCGTACCTAGTACCAACCCATTACTGACCACAGCTGCCGGGCTCAGGTCTCCTCAGAAGAGGGATTAGGCATAGTCCACCACTAATATCGAGACAACTCAATTAATTAAATATCGTGGTAAGAACCCGTTGAAAATGTATGAAACTATTATAGAAAACCGCGAGTGTCTGAATAAGTTTATAGTCCACCACGCTTGCCCAGTGCAGATTGGGGACTCCACGTATCTTCAAAGGATTTTTAGAATCCTTTGC
Source organism: Trilocha varians (assembly GCA_030269945.2). NCBI lineage: Eukaryota > Metazoa > Arthropoda > Insecta > Lepidoptera > Bombycidae > Trilocha > Trilocha varians. The sequence goes on from AP028256.1 coordinate 17,126,168, forward strand.
CGACATGCAGGTTTCCTCACGATGTTTTCCTTCAGACTCGGCCACCACGACTTTTGCGACCTACTAAGTATTATATCCAAATATTTTTGGTAAGGACCCGTTTAATATGTATTTGTGTAAGTGATGCAGAATAATTTTATTTAAAATGAAATATTTCATGAATCCATCTGAAGATCGCTTAACACCAAATCAGTATTTTCCAAATTACGACGGGACGGATGATGAATCCCTTCCAAACAATTATTTTAATCTGGCCCACAATCTGTCTCGCGAGTCGCGGCAGCCTATAATAATAATCTTTATTTAAAGGCTACCAATGGCCCAAAAAATGTTAGTATTACAAATAACTTACAAGCTATGTTAGTAATTAAAATTAAAAGCCAATGTGTTTTTGCTACTCTGTTTGATTATGGTGCTTGCATGTAAGCTAAACGGCAAAAACGATATATCTTCATTCAATATTTTTTAAATACCTTCTTTCGAATGTTAAAATAAAAAAATACAGTATTTTAGTGTAATATTCGAGCAAAACATATATGCATAATATTTAATATTTCCTCAGTCAATTCAATTTATAATTATTTTACTTTCATTATATCCTACTATGTTAGGATTTTTATCTTAGCTGGCAACATTAACCTCAGTAAAAGTGTGGTAAGTTATTTGTTCGGAAATCTCCTCACTTTTCGGGAAAATTATTTTATAGAAAAAAAAAATCAATTTGTAATTGAATGAAATTGAAATTAAAATAGAACGAAAAATTTGATACATAACTATCAAACCGAGTTTTCCATTGCTTACATTAAAAAAACATTGTCAATCTAGCTGTTTTTCCTAACAGAAGTCACAAACCTTGATAAATATTTCAAAAATCAATAGTGAATACAAACAACTAAACTGCAAATAAATAATCAACACTAATGTGCAATAAGTCAAATTAAATAGTTTTCAAAATAAAATTAAGCTTTGCAAAATTTAGTGAAGTATAGCAACACTAACCAGGTGACATTTAAAGTTTGACGTTTCAGGAAGTGACATAGATGACATCTGACATTTTACAAAACATGAACGTTGGCATCCCCATTTAATAATTAAAAAAAACAAACCGGCAGCGGCAGTTAGTCAACTTGCGTAAGGAATAAGGATAAACACGCCTTGTTCGATAAATTAACAAAAAAGCGTTAAAAGTTTTCAGCATGAGAAAGAATTTTAAAGTTTAACTATTTAATTTGTGTTATATTGTATTAGAAATCTATAATATGTCAGTAAGTGTTAGTGCAGAAAATCTTTCAACAGACGCACAGGTGAGAGTAACGACTTTTCAAAGAGTTCGTTGTTTGACGAAACTTTTTATAATTTTTTTTTAATGTATTGTGGTGTGTGAACGTGTTGTGTAATTACAAATACGTCAAATAGTTATAAATGTTCGATTTCCCGTTGCCAATTACGCTTGCTGTTGGTGAGTCACAAGTGGAAATCCTAATACGGAATGTGACCGCGTATTCGGTCCCTCCCATTGCTAGCCGACTGTATCGTACGAACTAGTGTTTCAATGATTGCATTTATCATGTCTTTGACTTGCTAATAAACGAGGCCAAAGTTTATCATCATTTAATTGACCTTAAAAACAGTTCATTTAATTGATAAATCGATTGTAGTGGAAAGTACTAAGTTTTAACTTGTCTGAATGGGACATTGACACTAAATGTTAACAATGTTTTGGCAAGAGAATATGGTTATTTAAATATTGTTACAAACTTTTATTTCATAAATTAAAATATTTGAGAAATACATTAATTAATTTGTCTTTACTATGCTTGTGTTACCACCGTCAAGTAACTACATCAGATAATATTATTAAAACTTGGGTTTATATTCTGAAGCATAATTATTGACAGACAATTTAATTTGTATTCATTTGTATTAAAACACACGTTGGTAATCTATAGTAATGACTAAAAGAACTTTATACTCGGTGAGTCATTGCAAATTATTCACTGCTATTCTATACATTTTTCTTAAGGAAGTCTTAAGGGCCTCAAAATGTAATATGAAACTAAAATTACTAGTATTTTAAATCAGGTTTTAAAGTATCAACAGATATGTTTGTAGAAAGAACAAAGCAAATATATTTTCAATAATATTATCAAACATTTGTGAGCTGTCCGACCAAGCTATTATAGTATTTAATCATAAATGTAATGTTGTTGGGACTTCAAAATATTGTAAATTAGTAATGTTAATATTCATAGGGTAACTATTTAATGTTCTTCTCTTTACAACAAAAAACTTTTGTAAGTATATCTGACGATTAAAATAAACTGTTGTTTTTCATTTTGTGATGATGAAATTTTTTTGTATTATTTGCCACATTCCATAAAGTAAAATTGTTATTAACTAAGAATATAGATTTATTTAAGGCTTGCCAAAATAAAAACATACAATTAAAAAAAATATAATGCTATTGTATTGCAAGCATTCAATTCAAATTTTATTTTTCTTTAACAGTTAAATTGTTTTCAAATTAAAATCAATATTTTTACAATTTTCAAAACTTTTATTTTGCCACCACTGAACAGTCAACTTTATTAAGTAGGTTCTGGACTAACAACGCCATCTAGCTTAACATTCTCAATACAAACTCCCTCCCTCACAGTTTACTAGTTCCTGGGCTAGAGGGCAGCACTAACTTTGCAAATTTCTCAACCCCTGAATTTGCCAAGTCGCGATTTGTTGGTTGGTTTCAGAGGGTGCGGTAGTTTGTATTTCTTGATACAGATGGCGTTACTAGTCGCAAGTCTATTTTACAAACCCATAGATGTTCTGTAAACTAAGTGTAGAGACAAGCTGGATTTTTAGGTGCTATATTATTTAGAATATTCGTCTTTTACTTAAAGGATTATGTAGGTTTAATTTTGAAACAGAAAAGTTAAGTGTGTCTTATGAGTCAATAGCGATGTTGCGAATTTAGATTTTGAACATTGCGAATGCGATTAATGAACCTTTTAAACAAAAACTTTAACACATGTAAATTTATACCTGGTGCTTTTGTGTGTACTTGCTCCTTCGCAATAGAATAATTGAAATTCTCCCGCAAATTATCTGGAGAACGGAAGGTCGTAGACTCATCGTGTTTGGGCTCATTTGAAAGGGCACAAGGAGGATTGTAATTTGAATCGACTCGACACGCATCGTTTTTCAATACATTCTCACATCAGTTTCATCATTTTTAGCGAATAATGCTAATAAATCGATACCTCCCACGTAAGTTGTTGTATCTCCAAAACTGCAAATTTACAGTACCTAGAGCGTTTCAAAGAATTAAAGTGAACCAAAATCTGCATTTATTGTCACATCTTTTTGAAATTCTTTGAGTTATATGTATATTAAATTTAAAAACGCTCTACTGTAAATTTGCAGTTTTGGAGATACAATAACTTACGTGGGAGGTAACTTACGTATCGAAATAATAATGTTATTTGTATCCGATGCGAATATTTAAAACATGCGTTTATATATGCGCGTAAATACATCCTAGTCGATATACACAAGAGTTTACTACCAATTATTATTTATCTATCTAATCAAAAGAAAACCCTCTAGTTCTCTTTAGAATTGTAATTTGAGTAAACTTTTTAAACCAAGGCCTTCCCATAAATTATAATTATTGTATTGACGGAGAAGACCGTCCCCGTTTGAATGGGATAAGGGAAATCAAAAGAAAAATTTATTATGAAAAATCTTCTTTCAAGAAAGTGAAAATTAATTATTAATCTATAGAAGAAAGATACTTTTACTTCTTTCTTAAATATATTGAACTAGATGATCCCCGCAACTTCGTCTGCGTCACAAAGGGGTTCAAACAGTACTCGCATTGTTGTTATTTGCGAGGACCGCGTTGGGTATATTTTTTTGCGTTTTGTACTCGTCATAACTTCTAAACGAAAAATCCGATTGGAATATAACAAAAAGTAATTTACTTCTACATTAGTACTGTGGATAACATAATACTTAATTTGGATAAGGATTAATATAACAATACCATTTTAACATAATTTCAATCTTCGGACGATTTTTTTATTTTCGTGAACATAAAAGCGGTTATTGTGAATAAACTATGGTAGTTAGATATATGCTCTCGTGGCCTTTTTTTCGATCTGCCTAATACCTAAAAACCCGTAGTTCTCATAGTAATTCCATTCCCGTAGTAACCCATCATTTTGTTCTATGGTCAATAGTTTTTGCAGCGTACGCATAAATAGGTTTTCGATTTTACACCTTGTGTTACAAATTCGATATTTTCATACGGATCCCTAATTTTTTTCAAAATAAAATGTATAACCTTCCTCGATAAATGGACTTTCCAACAGTGAAAGAATTTTTGAAATTAGCGCGTTCTCAAACAAACAAACTCTTCAGCTTTATAATATTAGTATAGATACGTAGTTGTTAGTTTGTTCTATCCGCTTTTTAATTATTCACGTTCCTTGAAAGGACCAAATGTCCCATTGATGGACGCAAATCCGAGTTCCGACATGTAGGTGTTATTAACAAATGTAAGCAATGAACTCTCGAAGAGTGCTATTAAATGACATCTCGATTGCGACTACATCACATCATTTTACTAGTTAATCATAAATCTAAGTAAAAATATTTTTTTGTAGTCTAGGAGGTGCAACTTGACTGAAATGATTGACTGAAAGAGAGTTTCAGTTACGGACTAGGCTACGTCGAAACTTGACCGTTTTTTTTTCTAATCGTATCGTTGCTAATAATAATAAACAAATTCTGGATTTACAAATGGCAGAGTTAAGGAAATATTTCTTGATAATCTTGAAATATTGACTTGTTGTTTGAAATTCATAAGTTTCAATTTCGGCGGATACTGAAAATGTTCGTGCTCTTTTTGAACTTATATTTTTCGCTATCTCGAATTATCGACGTTCGCGCCATGTTGATAAAATGGGTCATTCGCCATTTCTCTTTTCTGACACATTTAACGTAATATATTTTTTTGAAAGTAGAGCATATTTCCTATAATTATATCTTTAACATTTATTAGTAAGCCAGTTTTGACGCACGAGTACCTACTGTAAAGTGTGCACTTTCTCACTTCTAATGACTTTAACACAAACAACAAAACAAAAAAAACTCATTTCAGTATCTCATATCAAGCTCAAGGGATATATTAACAAAAAATACGTCAAATGAAAGAGCTGAGTTTTATTTTTGCAGATTAAAGATTACTAAACAAAATAGTCTTTAAAAATAAAATAATAGTGCTCATTTTGACCCACATTCTTTCAAATAGAATTATAGATATTGAGAATATTATGATTTATCTATAAATATCCGAAAACTTCAACCAATATTCGTTTTATATTCAACAACAAAGAATGCCCGTCTGCCTACATGGCAATAAAAAAAAGGCAACCACGCGCTGTGTGTTCTGGACAACCTTTTATACCGTGGATAAACCTAAACTCAAAGGACATGTAAACTCTTGCAGAATAAAGCATACAATATGCAATACTTGCTGAATACAGTTGCAATTTTAGAGGTTTATTTATTTACAATGTCTATGTAAAAATACCTTTTCAATGCCTATGTAAAAATAGCTTTCTACGTTTTTTTTTTCAGTATAGTAATGATAAAATAAGTGAAATTCTTGAAAATTCTTTTTTTAAATTAAATGTAAAAAATAAGATAATAAATAAATATAAAAAGATAATAAAATAAATATAAAAATAAGTGAAAAAAGAATGTAAAAAATAAATGAATATAGTGAAAATAAATGAATGTAGGTAATAGTAATAGTTTTTATGTAACAGCTCTGGTAATAATAGGAGCAATATTTTCTTATATAAAAATAGCCCAAAAATTTGTAAAACATAGAACTTTAAATATATAAATACATAACAAAATGAACATTAATCAAGCAAAATATTATGTACTATTACACTATTATTTCAAGGTGCACAAAATTATCAAAAAAAATATCTCTTATTAGCTATTAACATCGACTGAAATTCCTTCCCTAAGTAGTCTTTATTTATTTAATTTATATTCAACTGTCCATATCAAATTAATTCCGCATTATCGAACTTTTCGCTCGTCGCGTAAAATGTAAATTGCATTCCCCGATGGAGACTATTGAAGGGTGTGTCTGTGGCTGCAAATTGAAGTCGAAATAAACGAAGCAAGGGAAGAGGACTTCACGTTAAACCATTCCACGTGTAATGAAGTGTCTGATAGATTCTCCACAGTGATTCAGATTCTGTGGATGACAGTGACGTGGGGATTGCTTCTAGCTTTTAATTAAGCAATATATTATTCAATACCAGTACGCCGTAAGGTCCATTTTTGGACAACGCAACTGTTAGATTCGATTTGTAGGTAACTAACTCAATTACTGATGTTCGAATGGCCTAACGATCCCAATAGTCCGTATGACGCAGGTTTACATGTGGCTATTCGTGAACGAGGAAAACAGTGACGGAATTAAAGTGCAACGTAACAATTACCAGCCTTTGTTACAGTTGAAAGTTGAAACTGTGTTTACCTATACTTTTGTAGTAATGTTGTCAACATTGTAAAGCATTTACTCTTCAAAAATTGTCAAAACTATCTGACTGTTTATGTTGCAAGTTATACTTTTTCTCATTTTAACTTCCAATGTTATTTGTATAGCCGTGCAATATTGAGTGAAATTACTTCAGTCTAAAGTTTTTTTCTGTAATATATGATATCTATTTTTAATGAGGATGTAATATTTATGTGAACATCGCATCACAATAAGCCTCTTTGATATGAATTTCACAGTATTCCCGCAACATAAGATGAAGCAAACTTAAATTACCTTTTGCAAGTGCGGTCTCTATTTGTGAAGCAGGCAGAAGGACACTTGTACCTCATATTAATGTAGGACGTCACCAAGAGACTAAATTAGAGTGACCAGCTTCAAAAGCTTCGTATGAAGTCGGAAAATAACGGAGAATCACTCAGAGTCTTTAAAATTAACAAATTTTGAAACTTCAATTCACAAAATGCATTCGCAAAGTGGAATCTGGAATATATCCGTGTGTAGCAGTAGCTCTCTATGGGTTGCTAATGATGATTACTGCACTAAATTTCGGTGTATTTGGTTTGAAAATGCCGATGGTTGATCTGTGTGTGAAAGTTTACTTAAAAACTCGTCAGAGTTGATAGAAATGAGTTTCCTGATACTGCAGCTGACACATTATTAATAACAACTTTGATATCAAATATTCATTATTCAAGGTACATAGCTAGAGCTAGTCTTTGCTCAAAGGCTTGAAATAATGACTCGCTAAAGAATCAGGAGCTGTTGTTATTTAACTTCACAAAGCTATGAAGTCAGACTCATGCACCAGCTTTATTTTCTGCTTTCAGACTTATACAGATGCAAAATAGGATTCGTTATGAGAAAATATTAAAATTTATTAAATTTCCTGCAAACGTATAGCTTTCAAACTTTGTATAGTTTCATCACTTTCATCAACATAAAATAATTTATAATCGGTATCGAAAAATTTAAGTTAACTTTTATTTTGTTAGCTATTGAAAATTAACGCCATGGGGGTCACCGGTGACCGGCACGCCTTTCAATAGAAAATAGATTTTTTTCTCGGCGTTTAACGGGTTAAATGGACGATTTTTGTTTCACGTTATAAAAAATATACCTATTTGTGTAATGGACATGTATTACTGTCTAGGAAAAATGAGTAAAAAAAACTAGACAGGAATTTACTATTATTTTTTTTAAAGTACAAAATTCGTTCAGAAATAAGAACTAGCTGTCAAAATTAACAAAAAAATTAAAAGAAGCTTAATTTTATCAGTGATGTTTAGTATGTTGTTTAAAAACAACATTGTCCATTTAAGGGTTAACGCTAATGATAAACGTGATATAGTGAAATGAACGTATTATATAACACTAACGATTTTCCAGTCCAACAACCTTCAGTAATTGTTCCCCCATCCGTTTTTATAATAAGCGTCGCACGGACACCGTTCCTGGGAAAACCGGCTGTATTCTATCCTGCCTTTTTCTCTGCCTTCGTTAATATTTTTAATTAATCAAGAAACGCATCGTGACTTTTATTTCAGTTTCGCAACAATAAAGTTTATATCGTTCGTCGTCGGACCACACTTGGTACTCAAATAGTATATATCCTATACAGAAGGCAGTCTCCCCCACATAATTAACTAAATACTTATTTTTTACATTATATTACTTTTTATAAAAAGCGTTTAAAAGCACACCATGACCAGCTAATTGAGACTGAGTTTGAGATCCAGAATGCGGAACCTCAGATTAATTATATGTATGCTGAGAAGGAATTTCTTCTGGACCAAGACCTTTATCCAGCTGTTGTGTGTAAGCTTCTCAAGGTGACGTTTGAAGGTTCCCACTTTTCGGTCGTGTTACGATACGACCTTTGAAAAGATAACAAATAAATAAATAAATAAAAAAAATAAAAATAAATAAATGTTCGACTCAACATGCCGTGATGTGTCAGACACCATATTTACTGTCTTGACAAAGTTGGTGATGGTGGGTTAGTCACATTGACCAACCTTTTAATTTTATTATATTATTTTAATTGTCATTTACTTCAACTTTTGTACAATATCCATACTTTAGTACTTATACTGACGTTGTTTTGTTTTTCAAATGTTCTCTTATTCACTTCTGAGTAAAGGCATTCTGTGGTATTGTTACGGGTCTATAAAACTGACATTGTTTTGCGGATTCGATTACAATGTAATGTATTCATTAAGCACAAACATTCTTGATGATAGTTCGAAATTGTAATGATTGTTGTCAGTAATTTATTCTCACAATGTAACCACATATTCAGAGATGCAGCGGTGAAATTCTGATTTACAATTGAAAATCTTTCAAAATGTACGGAGCACACATATTCACGGTACCGTCAATATATTTCAAGTGATATGATTTAAATATTCCCATACTATAACGAACTGTATTCTAACATTTGTTAGTTAAATTCACCCGAAATCTGAATTGTAGGTATATTGCCTAATAATAATATAATGTCATAGTTGTGGGCAACCGCCATTAGCTTTGACATATTCAAGCGGGCACCCTATCCAATTAGCTCGAAGTTTCTTAGTAGTAGTATCTATGTTCGTAGCCACTGTCCATTTCACTAACTTACTGACCAGCGTCAAAACTTCTGACATGGCAGCGACGGTTCAAGTCAGAATTTCTACCCAAAATTCATTATATCTACTAAATCAATTTTCTACTGAAACTCCGTATGAAGTTTTCGAGAGTGCTGTAATAGCCTAGTATGATCTAAGTTAGAAAAGCCATTTTATATAGGTTTGATGCAAAATTCTTTACTTTGAATACAAAGGAAGTTAAATTTAATCATTAAAGACATATCTTTAATCTTGCTACTAACGAATCAATTCTGCAGCTGAGATGTCCGTCTGTAGCACACGTCTAGGAATTCGGAAATCTAAAATGCAAGAATACCTATGCAAAGAAATTATTGGAGTAAAAAGCGATCGGGCTTCCTATTTCGCAATCAACTCATTGGTACACAAACGTGTAGCAATGAGTTGAATGCCACGACTGTTCTTACTCGCATACTCGTGGGTATGGTTGAGCGTCAAAAGTTATAGTGCGTGGTGTAATTTACGCACTAAGGAGGACAAATGCCAAGAGTGAAATTGCAATGCCATCCCGTAAGGATAGACAGAGAGATTCGTATTAGTTAGATCGCGTCCGCGACTGAACCCGCACGTTTGAGCTGTCGGATTTTTTTTCGCGTGAAGTTTTCCAGACGTTTTTCACCCACATGGTACGTAAGCATTACTGAGTACAAAGTTTTTGTTTCAATTTAGTTTGTTGATTGTACTGCATTCTTCTGTTTAAATCTTACTCCATTTTTTATTAAATTCTCAGCATAGTAAAAATCTTCATAAGGTCATTTTCAACGATCTAGTATTAGTTGGTATTAAAGATTAAAAATAGTTTAATTCTCTTTTAAAAAAACCGTTGTACTAATTTATTTCATAATCAAAAATCATCGAGCATACGTTAATTTCCCATACAATCTCCAGGTAAAACTAAAAAAGTTTGCAACAGCTGTCCCGAGTTCATTGTTATAGAAATAGTAGCGGCTACGGTCGTCTATTCGTTTGATCCCACCGTATTTCAATGTAATTAGGAAGTGACTGAGACATCTGATTTCGCTTTACCTCTGCTTTTGTAGATTCACGAATTCTCTACTAACAACAAATGTAACAACGTCTTCATTCATTATAATAGATTAAATTAATAAATGTTAAAATCAAACAAATATTTACTATTAATAAGTATATTATAAAGATAAGTTATTTCACAATTGCAACGCGCGTGTTCCTTACGGACTCTCCAGAGCAACTGTCTGCACGGGACTGCATCGTGACGTAGGATCCCTAGGCGAACATAGTTAGGTACTACGGTGAAAGTACAATGCTCGTTTGTGTGAAAACAAAAGGCACAATCGCAGCTTGAAAACCGCACAATTGGTATTTTCAGGCATGCAATTATGCCTGCACAATTTAGCGGTTTTCAGAACTTTTTGAGATAAGCCTGAAAATGTTTGTAAATTAATGCCTTTATGTTCAAGTTGTAAGTGGTGATAGCTTTACAGTATTCTTTTTGAACTGAAAGTGAATTAAGTAGATATACTTTACAGGAGTTATAGGACAACCAATTCCATCCATCCCAGTTAATCTTAATATCTTAACAAACAAGATTGGGATACCTATCAGTTAAAAATGCAGAAACTATCTCCCTTTGATTTAAATCCGAACGCATGAATACTTCAAGGTATAAATAGGCTGGTTCTATTGACCTGGAAACTGATGTAAAGGGCCGATTAACATGACGAGAGCAAAACAAAGAAAGTGAGCAGGTAATCAGTGGTTATTGGATTTTTTGCATTCAATGGAAAAGGTCATGGTCGTTGTAATTTTTATATTCTAAGTCTTGTTCATGCAGCCTGAGCTATGAGACTTGCCTCAACCTCAGTTCATGTGAAAATGACAACTCTTTGTAATGTGTAATTCCAATTCCGCAAAGAATGTATGTTAAATAAAGAAAATTAAATGAAATGGGTTTTCATTCCAACTAAACAGTTACAGTTCTTTTCATAAAGAGAGATTAACTGAAATAACATGAAATGTGCATAAAATAAACGTCAAGTGGTATTAAATAGTACGCTGTACCTAATTGGGGTGCACAGATTGTGGTCGTAAGCACTCTTCAACAGAATATTCGGGAACATTTCGGAACTGAAAACAAAAGGTGCTTGCAATTTAATGTTCGTTTTGTTTCATAAATTGAAAAGGAAAATAATGGAAACTTTCATGTTCTGCTATTCATTTCCACTATAAAACTCTCCATGTTGAATATTAGTATGGAGTACCAACGGAGATATCTGGAGAATAATTTTTAATTTGTAGATTCCTTTTTATTGTAACTATTGCATTAGATAGGTATCGTTTTTTCCTAGCTTTATTTTATAGTGTACCTACCTATACCTATTATGTATATAGAAGTCTCGTGGTTCCCAGTCATATTTTAAAGTTTAATACGTACGAAACATCCGAGGACTCCTCAGAGATCTAATTTAATAAAGTTTCAAGTGTCTCGGGATATTGTTAAATTACTTTTCGAACTATAGAGTGGAAAGCGCTATGTTAGTATATTTTGTCGTACCAGGCATGGACTAAAGAACATGAGTTACAGGATTTTGTGAACTACTCTAACTACCGACTTTGGCTTTGGCCACTTTCTGTATACTAATTTAGCACTTCGCAGAGTTCCCGTTAGAACAGCAACTTTCAGCAAATAAATGCAAAGCATTTGAAGCTACATGACCTGCGCAGTTTCAGCTCAAATCACACCTTTAAACCTGTGGACTTTAGAAGTCAAGCGCTGAAATCTACTCACGAGGAAGTAAAGCACTTACGTTCGCTTCGGACGTAAGCGGCTCGTAAATGAGTTTCGTGATGCGGTGACTAACTGCTCGGGGGCCACTTAAATTAACTACTTGAAATGGTTGGTGCACTTGTTAAGACGACACCTAACTTAATGACTATAAAGTTGGGAAACTTAAACGGCAGTTTCTTCAAGTTTTCTTAACAGTTTTGGAACATTAAGGAGTTATTAACGGCTTATTTATTAGAAATCAGCAACAAAGTCATTTTATACCATTCCGATTTGGAATGGACTCCCATCCGCGGTGTTCCCGGAGCGCTATGACATGTCCCTCTTTAAACGAGGTTTAAGAAAAGTCCTGTATCGGTAGGCAATAGATAACAGCCCCTCATTGCCCTGGCATTGCAGAGGTTCATAATCGACGGTGACCGCTTACCATCAGGTGGGCCGTAGGCTCGTTTATCAATCAAGCAATAAAAAAAATGTTTTGAATAGCAGTTTCTTTGACCTATATCTATTATTTTTCACCTAACCATATCTCTATTTTTTGAAAGATTGCAAGTCTTTGAAATAGAATTAAGCTTTAGCAGGAGAAGATACATTTTAATGTAGATGTTTATTATCATCAAATAACATTTAATTTTGTTCGTGGCCTCGCACGGTACTCGTATAGCCAATAAAAAACGTAATTGCGAAATTCCTTTTCATTTAGATCTACTTACAGTAATAGTATTGTGGCGAGTTTGCTGCAACTTTGTAAAGTCATAGCACTGAGCTATTTTTCTTCATTAGTCTTCTACTCAGAAGATGAAGGATCCCAATTATTTAAGTAGCCTTCAAAATCATTTAGTATTTTTATCTATATCTTTAATTATCGTTAGATAATACTTTTTCAACGTTCGCATGATACATTTCTTTGTTATGCATAGTATGGCCCTATAGCATGAAATATATTCTACATTTCTAAAAATGATGTAATTTTACGTTTTTTCTTTTTTATATTTTAGTGAATTATGTCCTAATCCTAAACTGTTTAATTCTAGTACCAAATGTTCGCTTACCAGTTTTAATAACAGTGATCTTCAATAACCGCGGGGCATGGCTATCGAACCGAAATATCGCCTATTCTGCTACAATAATTATCGTTGCAAACTTCAAGCGAAATGTATTTCAGAGTAAACCGTCGCGTAGAGAATAAACTACAAATTGATTAATTGCAAATTCAAATGAAAACACTCTGTAAATTGAGAATTTCAGTCTTCAGTTTCAATCAATAGCCAATAATATGTAATTTGTAAATGAGCGATGAAATGTTTCATCGGAATTTCCATTTCGGTTGTTTATAACGTGTGCCCATAGACGTGTGCCAATGAATTATTAGACATCACGTACAAAACGACCACAATAGTACACTCGTGTGATTCACATGCAATTTACAAACAACTGTACGTTTGTAATGTTCAACTAAACGTAATTTAATTAATTTCTGTTTCGTGCATTGGCACAATATTATTTTGTTAAATAAGTTGAGGCAGTATTTTTTGAATGAAACAATTTTCTTTTATACATTTATCATGCTGAAAATTCCTTTACCATACACCGCCAAACTACAAAAATATCATGGTTTCCAGTTTCAAACGAAAATTGTCAAACATTAAATCCACGCTCCAGGGATTTGTCAATAGAGTTGTGGGGTCTGCAAATCTAAGCTCGGATTTCACGGTCTATCTCATCGTAAAGCAAACTTTGACGTGCCTGATTGCTGCGGTGTTGAACTTGGTTGTTGGGTGTAAAGATGAATATTCCACTGTGGAACACCTCGTAATTAATATTACATCAACATAGTATTATCGTAGTACAAAATATGCTTTTTAATTACAAGCTAAAAGAAAAAAATATAGGTAATTTTAAGTATACCTAGCTTAAAAATGCTTACAAGTAAATAGATTTGTAATAACGTCTTGTGTACCTACTGTGCATGTTGTGGTTGAGCAATGCGGCCACACCCACTGTATGCAAATGTATTGCTGCAATTCTGTTTACTTAAACACCCCCAGTTGAATAATCGAACTGAAACATGTATCCAATCAGTTGATTAAAAATGTCGTCAGCAAATTAAATAATTTAAAATCCTTCGCACCCAACAACTTTTTTCCATATGACATCAGACGATCAAAGTATTTTATTGTTAGTATAAATCGTATTTAAAAATGCAAAGTATTTTGTATTGAGTTAACAACTTGAAGCGTTTGTTAAGGTACCTACTGGGGATGTAACGAATACTCGCATGTTTTGGAATATTCGCATTCGCAAAAAAATATGCAAATGTTTTGACAAAAGTTAGGAGCATGTTGTATGGATATAGAAGGAATCTGAAATAAACTGGCTTTTAACTGCCCTTTAAAGTGAGCCCAAATTCGATTGGTCTACCTTCTATGTAGATCCAGTATAAGTAAAATATAAGTACCTATTTTGTAGTATCTATAAATTACAATGACTTTGTGACCCGCTAGCTCGTCTGCCTACGAGACAATTAAAAAAAAGATTAAAAAATTAGAACTTTTTGTTTTAAAGGTCAACATTCGCATTCGCAATGTCAGAATTTAATATTGGCATTCGCGTCTTATGTCCACAAGTCAAAAAGGCAACATCCTCCTAGTACCTACGAGCTGACGTATCCAGGTCACACAGGGCGTCGCAAAATAAGTCAAATTTTCGCTTATATTTGCGAAAATAGTTCGTTCGTTCGAACATTTTGTCGACGCCCAAAATGAATTCTCGCTACAAGAGCATGCTGGTGACGTTTCTGTTAAAACCTATTAACGTCTCTGGCTAAATTTATATTAATACATAGTTGACCGAAAATTTTCATCGCTTTACAAAACGTATTAATAAAGCAAATTATATTTCAATATGTTTGCCTGGTTGACTTTTTGATGTAGAAATAATTATAATCATTAACTAACAGAGTCTACAGAACCAAAGTTCCGTCAAGATTTTGTAATCCCTTATTCGCGTTATTTAATAATTATCAGATAGGAGCATGCATATTTTGTGTCAGTAATCTTGAAGAGTTAATATTTATTTTAAAAATCATAATAATATTATAAAGGCGAAAGTTTGTATGTATGGATGTATGGTTGTTACTGTTTCACGTAAAAACTACTGAATGGATTTGAATGAAACTTTACCACAATATAGCTTATACATCAGAATAACACATAGGTTACAATTTTTGAACTCCTTTGTAAACGCAGACGAAGTTGCGCGGGTCACCTAGTAAATAATACTAGTGTTACAGAACTGTTGGTGTGCAATATGCATTACCATAAAGCGAAAAACGAAAACTGAATATGCTTTCACTGCCTTCAGTAAAATTGCGAACGTATTGCGTCTCTTCTACCGATACTGAATTACTTGATGTCCAATATTTTAATGCAGATCCCAAATTTCATCTATTCAAGACTATTTTATGAGAAAAGGAATATGAAACGTAGTACTCTAACTTCCACTATTATGAATCTATGCTTTCGAATTAGAATTTGTACTGGCGCAGTGTTTGATAAAAATACTGTTGCTGCTTTTATTTGTAAATTTTCTTTAAATGAGAGAAAAAAATAAAGTGTTAAAGGTACAATCGATATTGTACGATAATTTTTGCTAAGTAAAAATGTGTGGTTAAAAGAAAATATTAAGCTTCAATTTCTTATCGATGACCGAACTATCCACAGTAACTATCTAAATACGGGTATTTCTATTGTACAATTTATGGCAAATGTTATAAAGAAACAAGGATCCGTATGAAAATACCGAAATTTGTAATACAAGGTGTAAAATGGAAAACATATTTATGCGCACGCTGCAGAAACTATTGACAATAGAACAAAATGATGTACTACGGGTTTGTAGGTACTTAGTAAGATCTAAAAAAAGTCCACGAGAGCAGCAATTATCATAGTTCTCTTTTATGTTCTTGAAAAATATGAAATCATGTTGATGAATGAAACGACGTGAATTGATAATCGGCATAAAAATCATTATCTAAATTAAGCGTTATATTATCAAGGGTATATATGTAGAAGTAAAATACTTTTTGTTTTATTCAAATCGGACATTTCGTTGAGAAATTATCACGATTATAAAACGCTGTCCTCTACAAAAAATATCGCGACGACATCGCGAGTGCTGTTTAAACCCCTTTGTGACGCAGCAGAAGTTGAGCGGGTCATCTATTCTGAATAATAAAATAAGTAAATAAGCTGAATGCTGAAACTTTATCTAAATAAACTCACTAAACGTTGAAGGAAAATTAAACAAGATTTCCAATTTAGCGTCTGGAGCTCAAAGCCCAAAATAAATTTCCACTTCGGTAGCGCAGGGTGTACAAACGTCGTTTGAGCTCTGTCATTACAGACAGTAAACGAACGAAACGCACTCATCCTCTTAAACCAACTTTGGTGATCGAGCAAACAGTTTTCATTCCCAGTACTACCCCATGTTTATCCTGCTCAAACTACAAACCGAGGAACTATGCGATAGAGTCAAAATTTATTATAAAATTGTTTGCTCAGTGAGAAAATTCTCTATAAAAGAATTTTTTAATTTCCCACCCCTCAAGATATTCGCCTGCATAGCATCCACAACAGCAATTGAATAGAAAACTGTCCTGTCTGCACAGAGAAAATCGATTGGACATGGCCAGCATTCATCTTATTGAAATGCCCCACATTACATCGTGAAAATAACTCAAATAAACTCGGTGAGCCGTCCAACGAGACTTAACCGCACCGTAAGTCTCGGTATCCGAAGAAATCTCGTATATAATAATGCCTTTGACAATAGCTGCATTCCGATCAGTATATTCCTAGACTCTTGAAAATATTTTAGCTTTTATCTATTGTCTACTAACGATAAGTTCGAAGGAAAAGGTCTGGCACAAGAATAAAAGGAATTGTTTTTTTTAATGTATACTTCATATTTCCTGACACATTACTTGAACAACAACTAGTTTTTCTAAACTTACTTTAGGGACGTTTCTTTTCTTCGCATCTGTACTCTGAAACGATATGAAACCAACAAAATATACATCAAATCGCATTCTCTGGAAGGGTAATCTAAACTCACTTTACCGGCATTGTGGATACACGGTACCTATCAACTTTTGATCATATTGTCTTGCTTACGTGTTTCAAATACACATACGTAAATATCAGTAGAGATGTGTTTTATTGACACGGAAGGGTGTCTGCTACTATGAGGGTGAATATTTCATTGTTTAGGGCTTTTATTGATGACAACTATACTCATACCAAGCCATAGGTAACATTGATGTATCAAGGCGATTGTAGGTCATGTTTGAAAATGGCGCGTTTTATAATACCGAAGTTCGGTTAACTTCAGAACGTAGAAACCTTTAAGTCTCTTCATATACAATAGCAAGGGAACTAATTATTGAAATGAAATGAAATGAAATACTTTGAAATGAAATACTTTATTTTCAACTTTGATGATATGCTCATTCTTGTTGACGTCAATATTTAAAAGCTACCACCAGTTTGGACACAAAAAATAATAATTGTAGCCACCGTCCTGAGAAGAACTGGCAAGAAACTCAGCGGGCATGTCTTTTTTTGTATTATTATTATGAGCATTATCTTTTCCTTTTTTTTTATATTTTAACAATATTATACAAAGATGAAATAGACAAAATATATATATATTTAAAAAAAAAAACCGTTAATTATAATGAAACGACCTTGGCGAGCAACTCATTCCCACTTAGTGCAATCGTCCAAGTAATCATTGACCTTATAGTATAGGCTTTCTTGCACAGACGTTCTTTAATAGTTTTCTTAAACCTATGTATAGGTAGGTTTTGAACATCTTGTGGGATTTTGTTGTACATGCATACAGACAAACACCTGAAGGAATTTCTTATTTTATGCAATCGACGATATATTATCTTGAAGAGATTGATTTCACTTCAATTAGCTTTCCTTTATAAAGTTTAAAACTTTAGTTGCCAGTTTTCCGCTGCACTCTCTTAGATTAAACCTTTGTTAAAGATGCTCAAGTTATTCTTCACTGTACCTACACGAAGTTTGCTTTGCAGAATATACATCAACAAACTCAATAAGTCTCTAATTAATTTTCCGTAGGTAAACTACTGTTTCAATATTCAAGTTTATGATGAAACATTAAATTTATCTTCATAGAAAGTTCGTCTTAATTAATTTATTTTTCTGATTCACAGCACTCGAGTTTACTGTTACCTTCAATAACTAATCGAAAACGAAGGTCATTTAATTTAAAATGCTCCATTAAACTAAAACTCAAATGTTGATTATCGTAAATCTCGTAACGAAATCATCATCAGCCTATAGACGTCCACTGCTGGACATAGGTCTCCCCCAAACCTCGCTACATCGATCGGTCCTGCGCCATCTGCATCCAGTGACCTCCCGCGATCTTGACCAGATCGTCGATTCATCTTGTGGAGGGTCTACCAACATTGCGCCTACCGGTTCGTGGCCGCCACTCCTGAATTTTTCGGCCCCATTGGCCATCCGTTCTTCGCACAATGTGTCCTGCCCATTGCGACTTCAAAGATGCAATTTTTTTAAATAATAAATCGAAAGATCATATAAAAATTAGTTATACATTTTTTTTGTTTGTGCACTATATCTCAAAAGATAAAGAAAGAAAGTAAAATTAAAATTTTTGAATTCAGTACCGAAAATACACCGACAGATCCCGAGCGTGTGTGACGTCATAATGTTCATTTTCACTCTTCACTTGTCATTAGTATTTATACTAAATTCAAAGTTCGAACCTCAGAAGTTAACATTTTGACGTCACAGTCAATCACGGGGCGTTTAAAGTCACGTGTTTTTTAATCAAATTTAAATTATTTATAATTAATTTAAAAAAAAATTGACGTTTTTTTGTATTAAAAATGAATATTATCTTCTTATATATAAAAATGAATTGCTGTTCGTTAGTCTCGCTAAAACTCGAGAACGACTGAACCGATTTGGCTTATTTTAATCTTGAAAAATGCGTAGAAGTCCAGGGAAGGTTTAAACGGTGAGAAAATTTCCTTATGTGACGCAGACGAAGTTGTGTGGGCCAGCTAGTCTTATATATAAAAATGAATTGCTGTTCGTTAGTCTCGCTAAAACTCGAGAACGACTGAACCGATTTGGCTTATTTTAATCTTGAAATATTCGTAGAAGTCCAGGGAAGGTTTAAACGGTGAGAAAATTTCCTTATGTGACGCAGACGAAGTTGTGTGGGCCAGCTAGTTAATAATAAAGTTTTAAAATACATACAAAACAACATATTTTCTTCAAATTCCCAATCGAATCATTGAAAAATATCACATTACATCTGTTTGTATACTCAATCGCCTCAGTTAGTCAACACGATCAACTATGTCACTATACGGCTAGAAATCTACCATCTGTGAGAACTTGTGAACGTGCAGGATGTAAATACAATTTTCAGTCAAATTGAAAACATATTTTCTACATAGTCGCTTCCGAATGTAGCGCTGGGACACGAACGCGTTTTATACTCGTATTTCTTATTAAGTTGCAACAATTTTCAACATCAATACATTTTTCAGCTCTAAAATAGCTTTGAAATATGAAACATATTTTCATATACAAAATAGGGAAAGTGTGAGTAACATTTACAATATTGCAAATAACTCACACTGTATGTAATATTGCAACAGAATAATATTAACACCAATGGGGTATTCTGAAAAAAACCCGACCTAAGAGGTCGAGAACGCGAGCCGTTACACCCAACACTAATAAAATTATATTTAGTTAGAAAGAATGTTTGTCCCGCCAAGTACATTTTGTGTCAATAATGTTTTGAAGAATTGAATATTATGTTCTGGACATAAATCTTTAAATTGTATTGCTTATACATTTTAAAAATATCATCGTTTATTTACCTACTTGATATACTTTTAATTGCTGCGATGGATTGTAAATTATATACCTAAAAGAGTTTCTACAGGCTTTAAATTTTTTCGGATCATAAAACTATATTAAATGTCAACGAACAGATCCCTCTTCTGAGGAGATCTGAGCCCGGCACTGGGCAGTAATGGGTTGGCACAGTACAGTATAACAGATTATAACTATACCATAGATAAATATTTGAACTACCTACCTCGTTAGCGGTGGCAGTGCCATCATATTGTGTCGTTGCCTGTGTCCGTCAAGTGCTCTACCATAATTTACTTTCATACAATGCTTTGTACGCAACTTATTTTAAAAAATATGACTATTGTTTCTTTAATTCTGCTTGTTTTATTGTTTTTATTTTGATTAAAATTATATTTAAATGGGTTTGGTCTAAGTCTTATTTTTCAGAATATGACTTATACAATTCGACTCTAGTTTTGTTGCTAATCATACTAATTTTGTTGAATTGTTTGATGAAAACTGCATTTAAATTTGATGAGAAACCTACCATTACTTAAAAAGTAGCTTCGCTTGATGTACCTTAATTTAACTACAATTATTTTACTTCCAATTGATAATATGGAATGAAACATCCATTTATTGATAAATATATTGAAGGCGTAGTACCTATATAGATACGATGTCCGGGATAGCGACAATACGCGACATCATTATGGAAGTCATAACTAACACCCCAATTTCGTTGATTACAAACATGCTGTTACTTGGTTCACAGTCACTTCTCGGTCATGGTGCGATATACACGCTACCTAAATGTAATTGTACAGTAGTATGTTTAAACTGTATTTATTGTACCACTCGTGCGCTTGTTTATTTTCAGAAGGTACTTTTCTCTAGAATTGTTTTGTATTGGGTTGAATGCCGAAAATAAGATAATTATTTTGTGTTTCTAAAAGTTATACGGTAGGTAAGTTTCTTTTTATGTTGTTGTGGTGGTGTCTTCATCAAAACATTAAATAATGAATCGTAAACTTAAATTAACTTTCTACTAAATGAAGTTTTAATCCAATATGCAGCTTTATTCTTCTTCTTTCTCCTCGCCTTTTCCCGTTATGCGGGGTCGGCTTTCTTTATTTTGAGGCGCCACTTGCTCCGCTGCTGTGCATCGTCCGGTGACAGACCACGACCTTTCATGTCCTTTTGGACACATGTCATCCAAGTCGTTTGTGGTCTGCCTCTCCCTCTCTTTCGCGTTGCCATGGAAAGACACTTTTTCACGACATGATCGTCGGATCTTCGCAACACGTGGCCGAACCATCTCAGCCTTGCCTCCGACAGTTTTTCCGATATAGGAGCCACTCCAAAACTCCCTCGCACATACTCGTTGCGGACTCTGTCCTTCAGAGTGACTCCCCCGGACGAACGTAGCATGCGCATTTCTGTAGTGTGCAGTTTTTGCTCGTGCGTTTTGTTCGTGGCCCACGTTTCGCTACCGTAGAGCAGCACCGGTCTAATTGCTGTTTTATACACTCTACCTTTGGTCTTCACTGGGACTTTCGGATCACACAAAATTCCTGTCAGAGTTCGCCATTTACTCCATCCGGAGGTAGTTCGGTGCGTTATATCAGCAGCTATAGTGCCATCATTTGCTATAACTGAACCTAAATATTTAAATTGGTTTGTTTTTGGTAGCACGACATCATCCAACTTAATTTCAGTGCCATGATTACTGGCCTCACTGCCGAAGTTGCACACCATTACCTCCATCTTAGATTTGCTAATACGCAATCCCCCTGACTCTAGACATCTTTGCCATAGATTCAAATCTTGCTGTAGTTCTTCCGCATTTTCCGAGATCAATACCACGTCATCAGCATACAGTAAACTCCAGGGCGTAGGTTTCTGTATGTTTCTTGTTAGGTAGTTAACAACGATGTTAAATAGTAGTGGGCTCAGGGCACTACCCTGGTGTACACCCACACCTATACTGAAGTTATCTGATGATCCGGCAGCGCTCCTCACACATGTTTGTATGTTGCAGTACATATCCACAATCAGCTTTATGTAATTTTCAGGAACATTTTGAGATCTTAAAGCCTGCCATATTATTGATCTAGGAATTCGATCAAAAGCTTTTTCAAGGTCAATAAACACCATCCAAAGGTTTTGTTTGTTTTCTCGGTGTTTTTCCACAAGTAGTCGAATGGCGTGAATTGCATCTGATGTACCTCTGCCAGCCATGAAACCAAACTGATTCTCCGTAATATGTACTATGTCCTCCAAGCGTTTACCAAGGATTCGCTCCCAGATCTTAAGTGTATGTGACGTTAACTTTATACCTCGGAAGTTTGAGCAGTCTCGAACATCTCCTTTGTTTTTGTAAAATGGAACTAAGGTACTTTTCCGCCATGCTTCTGGCATTTCCCCGCATTCCAAAATATTGTTGAAAAGCTCGGATAGCCACGTTTCGGCGTCATTATTCAGACCTTTCCAAAGTTCAGCGGGTATATTATCAGGCCCGGTTGATTTATTGTTCTTCATTTTGGAAATTGCTGTCTTGACTTCCGCTGGGGTCACTCTATCTATAGGTCCATGTGTCAGAGGTTGTTGTACTTCAGGTTCTCTCGGGAACTCTTCATTGAAAAGGCCACTATAGTATTCGCGCCATCTATCGCATATCTGCTTATCGTTTGTTAGTAGAGTGCCTTCTTTGTTTTTAATAAATTTGGTAGCAGTGAAATCCTTGCAGTTGTTATGCCTCATTCTAGCCAAACTAAATAGTTCTTTATCGCTAGCTGTATTAAGACGTTGGTACATTTGGGACTCAGCTTTTTCCTTCTCGACAGCCACTGTTTTTCTGGCCGCTTTCTTTGCTTGTTTATAAGATGTTCTATGTTCTTCCGAACCACTATCTTGCAGGATTTTAAACAGTCTTTTCTTTTCTGCTACGGAGTCCAATGTATTTTTGTTCCACCATTTTGCATTCTTGCCATTATGTAAGGCACCCTTACTAATACCTAGTTCCTGTTTTGCTGCATTGACGCAAAACTTTTCAAAACATGACCATATATTTGTTGGAGTATTATTACAAGGACGATTTAACGATATATAGTTGGCTACTTGTGTCTTCAAATTATTTCCCACGTCAGTGTTTAGATTGTGCCACTTTATTTTCTCTACTTTAGGTCTTTTAATTTTTATGGATAGTTTCAATCTTAGCGATACCAGTAAAAGTCTGTGTTGGGATGTAAGTGGTTCCCCAGGGATAACTTTGCAATCTTTTATCTGCTTCAGATCCTTCTTGTTGAACAAGATATAATCTATCTGAGTCTTGTGTGTGTCACTCTTATATGTTATCAAGTGCTCATCCTTTTTTTGGAAGAATGTATTCACCACAGCAAGTCCCTGCGAAGCTGCAAATTCCAAAATAGATTCTCCTTCTTTATTCCGCTGTCCAAAACCAAAACCACCATGGCAGTCAACAAAGCTCTCTCTATTCATGCCCACATGACCGTTGAGGTCGCCACAAAGCAATTTTTGTTCCCCAGCGGGTATATTTGTTAGGTGTCTCTGCAGCTCATCCCAGAATTCTTGTTTTTCTGTATCGGTACAATTTACTTGTGGCGCATACGTGGAGATAACGTTAAGACATGGTTGCATTTCCAAAGCCAATTTAACGGACATAATGCGATCACTTATTCTACAAATTTCCACTACCTTGCTGCTAAGGTACGTATCCAAAATTATGCCTATACCGTTCCTGGTATTTTCTTTTCCGTTATATATTAGTTTAAATCCATTTCCGATCAGTCGTGATTTTGCGCCCTTCCATTTTGTCTCTTGAACACAACATATGTTAATGCTCCGTCGTTTAAGGATAGTGCTGAGTTCGGCACTTCGTCCAGTCATTGTGCCAATATTCCAACTACCCACACGTAGTTCGGATATTGATACAATCTTTCGCTGTTGAAGTTTAACGTCGCTTGGGGGGAACGCCCTAGTATTCACAGCACTTCCATATACCACGTCGCTTGAGGGGGACGCCCTAGCATTATTTCGCTTTATATTATTATTGTGCCTCATCATAAATATAAAGAATTTGGCAAGGGGGTTTTACGGCCGGTTGCCACCTGACGCCAAGATCCTGGTCTTCCTGGAAGACTTGAGAGCCGCCGTTGATCTAGAAAGCTAGATTCCTTCGCCGCCATCTCTAATGAACTCTCGGACCTAAGAGTCCATCACGGTCAAGAACTTCTACTTCGCACACCAAAGGAACTTCCTGACTGGGTTTGATAACGGAGTTTTCTCTCCGGCCTGTTTGGTCCACGGGAGGTATTTTATTTCCCTCCTACTCGTCAGCAGCATGCTGACGAGCATCCCCCTATCCGCCACCTGGGGACGCGCTCTCTAGGGGTAAGGCTCCCCCGAGAGTAGAAATATGCAGCTTTATTGTACTAGAAAATTGAATTCTCATTCAATTGCTATCAAAACCGTATTAGGATCCGAGTTCTCAGTGCACTGCAATTAGTGGTTAAAACGTTTGCTACGCAAATAAAATAAGAGTCAGTCGAAATGTAGTGACTGCGACGAAACTCACCTCGACGACTGTTTTCAGAAGAGCTCAGATAAATTGCATTCGAAACGCGAATGGAAAACACGGAAGCGGTTTTAACTCGACTTAAATACGTGTTTTAATGGTGGCTGTTGTTTTATCCTATTTCGATTAAATCGTACTCCGGCGGCGTCAATCTACATTTATTTGAAACCGCATTAACTCGGTGAAGAGAACGAATCAATTCGATGAGATTTTTTTTTGTTAACTCAATCAGCAAATCGCAGGATAATCAGTCACTCAATTGTCGTAACTCATATTTTGTATAAACAATCTAACTCGATAGTTGTCTGATTTTTAAAAAGAAAATGTGTTTGTTGATCCCAATTATTCATGAAATTCATGTAAAGGACGTGATTGAGAATTCAGAAAATAATTAGAAGTTTGTAAAAGAAAATTGATGTCCATAATAAAAGTAGAATGTCCGAGCAAACGAAGTAAACCTAGGACACACCCTTATCGTCTTCCATCGAATCTGCATGTCAAAGTCAACAATATAAGGGGCGGAATTGCTTCCAGTCTTTGTGCTGCACCGAACGAGGAAAATATGGCGATTGTACAAAAACAACAAAAAAGGTTTTTTTTTTTTAAATTCGTAACGCAGGTAGCAACGAAAACTAGACCGATTGAGAACACATTGATTTACATATCAAAAAGAAAAGATTGGTAAAAGTCGCGGTGCTGGTTTGTGCCGCCAAACTAACTAACTTAATAATATCTCAACGTAGTTCATTTTACTTAACATAGTTTAAATTTGGGGTTTTAAAATGTAATAATTAATTTATTTTCTTGGTATTTAGTTGCATTTCTTATTAATCCACAACAAGTTTATTTGAGCAAACGATTAATACGGTAGGTATCGTACTACCATTAATTGAATTAGTCGTAGGTTATGTCCGTTATGTAGTGGTGCCCACTTACAAGATTTACTTCAAATGACTTTAACTTCAGAATCTTCTTAAACGTAGTTGAAGAATTTTACTAGACACTAAGCTCATAAAATAACGGGTATTGGAAAATAAACCTTTTGTGATTTAAATTGCATACAACTTGTACCTACATTACGCACTGCCACTGTACTGCCCTCTAACCATGAACACAGTTTTAAATTGAAAAACTTATTTCGTGATACAACTACAATGTTGTAATTGGATTTTTCCCAATACTTCAGCACGAGGATAGTTTTTAGAAAGCACTATAAATTCCAACGACTGCGTTGGCCTAGAAAATCACTTTTTACATCTCATTGCAATCTATATCCTTGACACATTTTACAAAAATAAAAAATATACGTCTCTGATCGCTATATTCTTTATGACGAAATACATTGTATTTTACGGAGACTTTGCGTCTTCACTACTTTTCCAATTAATTCTTATCCATACTTTTATTCATCTCGTTTTATTCTCAAAAACTTAATATAAAAACGCTACAATTTTACCACCGAATATTGTACTAATTTTTCAGCGGTACTACTTAAGAAAAAGTTTGTTGGGGTCGAGTGAATCTAACAGACACCTAACCCGAACATAACTAACATTAGTTTTCCGAGTATCCGGTAATGTCGCTAAAACCGAAGCCATGTTTCATTAATATATCGTCGTATCTGCATTCTGATAGCAACCGATCGTATATGCGAAATAATGACCTGTCCGCAGCGGTAACGGATAGCATTATATAAGTGAATATGTTAACGTCAAATCTGTGAAACTCAATCCTCGCTTTACAGTATTCAACAGCAAACCATGTGATCGAAGTTTCATATGACGCTAACTGGCTTTAGACAAGTTAGAATCTTACTATTAACAACCTACTATTCGTCGAAAAGAAAGTTTTCAAATAACAACAATAAGAACATTAAAATGATTTTTCTAAAGTAGTCGACAATGTTCCTATTTCAAATATTAAACATAAAACATTGCTAATAAATTAAAAAGGACTAGAATAGAGAATTGTTCAGTAAAAAACCTAACTCACATTATTTAAAATAACCGTCCCAGTGAACATGAGACGTTGGAGACGTATTTACATTGTAACGCTATGTTTTACCCTTCGATGTCTGCGTCTTAGTAGTAATCCCAATGGCTTCGACGTTCTTCGATCGCAATTAATAACAGTCTTAGGATCTTTGGTCAGTTCAGGTCTTACGCCATTTGATTCAAGATTGCAGATTCTAGCTTGCAGTTTGGCTTGTGACATTTAAATACCAAAGAACAATAAAACTGAACAGTTCTTATTATGTTCCATGCAATGATCATCAAATAAATCAGTAAAATAAATAATCCATTACGCTGTGCACGTCCATTGAAATCAGTTAACACGATACTCGAACAGTTTTAATTATTTTTAATGAAATAAACACGGCCAAATGATTGTGCCAACACTGCATTGTCTTTTTCGATCACACTGGCGAAACAAGGTCCATGCACATTTTATGTTATAATATAAATTGCTTCCTATAAAAGAAATCAACTATTAATTTTCGATCTAGATCTTTACCACTAATATCTATTTGATTGCAAAAATGAACGAACATCGCATTTTCATTAGCCTTAAACACGAGTAAATCATTTCATAAATTTCAATAGCCTGGGGCCTACATAAACAATCCAGCTGAACACAAATTGTACAGATAGTTCCCGAAATTAGAATCTAACAACTTTTGAGCTATTACTGAAAGTTAGGATGTTCATCACAACGTTCGATTAGTTTTGCGAACATTTTAACAATATTATTCTATGCGTTCCGAGAATGTTGACGGTCCTTTTCAGCAGGTCCAAATTGACTGGAATAATGAATTTTCTCTGCACTGAAAAATTTTACATTCAGATAGTCACTAAAATTGAATTAAAGTTTCTGATAAGTCACTGTATCGCGATTCCACTACGCATGTATTTTTTTAATAAACAAAAAGGGTTATAGTAGTTTTAAGAGAATTATATTGATTGAAACGCACCCACAAATCCGCGCTTCTCTCAAAGGCATCGTCGAACTCTGCACGCAGTATCAATTTGTACTAGCTATAGATTACGTTCCAATAAAATTAACTTGGAAAGAACACAAAGTGAGAGAGCCAGGTTTAGTAGTTACCAGGGGTCGGATAGCCTTTATTACAAAATAATTGAAATTTCGACATCATCTCACAAGATGGATAGCCTCGCTAACATCGTTTCTGTAGTAACCGCGTATCACGGAGGAAGTAATGAGTTTCCTAAATCACATGTTATACCATGACGGTGTATCCACGATTAATAGTTGTGATAGGCATGGTGAATTTAGATTGGCTATTTTCGTCCATTTCGGAAAATAGTAATTAAAACAACTTGGTAAAATGAAGGGTTAACAATTGAGGTGTGAAGTGTTAAAAACACTAAACCATATATTTTAACTTTGTAATACACGTTTCAATCCTTCTATCTATCCGTCCAAACTATTAAGTCCAAATTGTTAAGAAACAGCCTTACTGAAAGCTTTCGAAGAAGTGTTCCTGAACCGTCCGTCTGTATTAGCGTGAGAAGTGCACGAGCTAAGTGGAAGTTTGTTCTAAAATCTCAGTGTAACTACAAAGTAAAGGGTTAACGTTATTGACACTTCAATTAACAGCACCGAACTAATATAAAATTAATTAAATAAATAAAAGCTTTTTCTTGCTTAGTGCTAAGTTGTACATTTCTCATTGAATTTTGGTTTTCTTATAAAGTAACCTGATGGAATTGAGAAATAAATAAGAACAATGTAATTATTTAATACTATTTATTTTATACATCCAATTAGTGATAATATTCTGGATAAAAATATTCTCAAGAAAATAGAGGTAACCATTATTGTATTGAAAATAGATGTTGGTAGTTTTGTCCGTCAGAAGGTCGAGACACCTAAAATACTTTGTACTCCGCAGACGACCTTCAGTTGGGAGCACTCCTTTCTAATGAAATTTATGGATTGATAAGATCCACGTCACGGATACACGTCATTTATAGGAGGTAATCTCTGAATCCAGATTTAAAAGAAATAAAAGTTAGTTTATTTTTAAACCCGGTAAGTGTTGTGAAATCAGAACAACAATCTAAAATAAAACACCACAAAACGAAAATAACAGTAATTAAAAAAACGAAAAAAAAAATGCAAGAAAAGGCGCTGCCGGTAACAAGGAAATGATAATCAGCTATGCACCGGAACAATCTCAAACTTCATTGTCTCTCGAGGTACGAACCCTTTATTTGATTTCCTACAAAGTTATAAAATACGATGAAGAAATTTTAAATTTGAATGAAGTCTCGCGGCTTTAGTATGAATGGTCTGAAACTAGATTGTCGTTACTTTACAAGTTAAAGCTTCAGTAAGTGGTACATCCGTTGGAGCTAAGCGAAGATACTGTCTAAGATGACACAAAGAGAAAGAAACTGCATTATAACGTTTTCTGTTCAGATTTAGTTTGTTTTGCGTTTTTGAGGGAGGAACAATGGGACTGAAAGACACTTTAGTGAGGGGCTCACTGCATATTGCAAACTATTGACCTCTCTTTGCCATTATCGTGCTTCGTCAGTCACTTAAACTGTTCTATTTTAGTATAAATGTATAAGGGAAATAAGAAAAAAAATCTATAAATATTGCTGTTACTTGGTGTAGTCAACATCATAATTCAATACGTTCCTTATTAGTTCAATGTTGAGGCGATCATATTCGGACGTTTACACAAAGGCCCAGTCCGTTCTATTCAGTAGATTATAATAGAAAATACCACTAAATAGAGAATTCCATTGAATAAGATAGTGTTACTAAAAGCTAATGAAGACTTTTGATGTATTGAACATTGTAGTATATGTTGTGGGTATTGTTTGATAATTCTTAGTAATACCTACACAATAATAATCACTATTGTATTAAAAAGTAAAATTTGTAAAAAATAATTATGTTTAATAAAAGCGTCGCGATATATTTTTCACATATTAGAAAATTATACATTGACATTCTAGGAGTTATGCTACTCTACCACACGACTTTCTCTTTACCCCTACTTTACACCATTGTAACAGGATGACATGCGAATTTATAGACGAAATGGTAACGTCAAAGTTACTTTAAAAATATATTTTTTATTTAAATTACAGATAATACTAACTTTTGTTAATAACTGCATGTAAAACTCCCAAAAATTCGACTACAGTGAAAAGGTCAGAATTAGTAACGCGGGAGCGAATCCAGCTCACATCCAGTGCACGCCATAACGGAGTGTCAAGGGTTTGCCTCGTTCATGTGGTCTCTACAAAGCTTTGACTAATTTACCTTTTATTAAGTTAGAACATTCATATACGGATGAGTTCTACACAGCGTTGACTACATTCCATTTTTAAAGCTAAATTAAAAATTACACTAAACTTAAAATTAATTCAAAAATAATTATTTATAAATACAAAAATCTGCTACGATAACAATGAGCCTTCATCGCGCGCTTAATAATTTTCAACACCTTCATTCATTAAAGTGACGTATTGTTGGAACTTGAGTTTCATTTTACATTAAGGTAATAAAGCTACCGAGCTAACTACGAGTGAAACGATTGCAATTATAACTAGAGCATAAAAGTAAGATGAGGAACTAATGAATACGGAAACTTGAAGACCAAGAAAACCAATTAAATATCTTTTTAAACTTTTTTCCAATAGAAAGGTGTGGAAGTAGCTCCGTACTGTAGAGGAAGTTCAATAAAAATGTAATATAAGGCTTTTTGATCGGAAACTAGTTATCTGTCTGGCCCGTATCTCATTTCAAGTTGTGAATTCAGCAGATATTTAAAAAATCATCGTTTGATATTAGAACAGTGCATAATATTTGGTATGAATTTCGTGCAGAGTGCCTGTAGAAATTACAAAAATTCGTTCTCAATACTCGAGGACAATCTCGAAACCACGAATAGTTGGGATTTCTCTGTATGTTGCAGTATGTAAACGTTACTCGATTCCGATCACAGTCGCGTGTCTGAAATTGATTAGTAAACCCCTCTGCACACTCGAATCGTTTCAGAGTATCGACATGCATTCAATTTCCCTGTCTTTGTTTCTAGGCGCAAACGTACTTCATCCATCGGACGTTCCCTAAATCAATTTGTCATACCGCGAACGGTGTGCTATAAGTGCTCCTGCAAGTCTAAATAAATTGAGTAGAAAACCAACACTTTAGTGTCAAGTTGTATGCAGTAAATTCAATCTGAGCGAGAATACCTTTGTTGAAGAAAATGAATCCCAACGTCCTCGTGGAAATTGCCAGAGTACCTTGTTAGTCTTATATTTTTCTGCCATTTCCAGCTTGTTTGTAGATCATAAAATTGTATGGTTAGTACTCCGATGGCGAAATTTTACAAAAACAACTGCGATTCATTGTGATATTATTTTTCAAAAATAATTGGAATACCTCAACATTGTTATTTTCATTTCAAAACAATATTTTGTAGAATCAAAACGAATATTTGAAGAACGAACCGTCTATTAATCTGTGACGCAATAAAAAACGAACAAACAAACAGTTGTTAAACGTAACGTACGTTTGGGAAATCCGAATTGATTTAGTTGTTGACAATATACCCTGAGTTCAGACGACGGAAAATGCCTGTGTGCAGTTCGTGACAATGCTGCCAGAACATATTCGTAAGTTATAATTAGAACGTCTTAGAGATAGCTCCTCAGATGTTTTAGCAGTGCAGTAATTAGTTTGAAACCTCAGTCTGTGTTTCCTGGCATGCACAGTACACGTTGTTTACACACTACACGACTGTTGGGGCGTATATTGATTTATCTTCGAATACCTAGGTTACCAAGTTTGCACTACCGCACCTCTCGGCTCTAATAGAGTTACCCTTCACGTTGTCACACTTTACTTACCTCTAGTCTGGAGGAGCCCCGTGAAAGCTTTTACCGAGTAACAACATTTCGGTTTTGGAATCAAATTTAAAATTATATTTCGCATGCATTCACACTGATTTTAAGGCAACAGTTTAGTGAAAATCTCGACGTTGTTCTCAACAGTGGTTAATGTTTGTTTTATGGGTTGAGTGCATGTTTATTGCTCTGTAAGATTGAATTGTTCCAACTCTGCCGATAGACGGGAAGTATTTTCCTGAAGACAATGTAGCTGCGGTGTGTAGTTGCGTTTTCCGATATAGCTATAGTCATTCGTTTTACCGGAGATTGTAAGTTCTAAGAATATCATACAATAGACTTGATGTAAAGGAAGTAGCAAAGGTAAAAGGAAAATAATTGAGACCTTCATAACCGGTTTTATTTCCACAAGGAAAAGTACAGGATATTAAGTACTAATAAGTAGATAGTTATAGTATTGCATTTTATTTTATTAAAATGGTAAGTATTCTTACGTTATGGAACAGAGAAACTTGACGAATTACAAAATACGGGGTCATGCGATACGGAGCGACGCGTTAGCTCCACGGCACTTTTTTTTATTTTTTGATTGCCTTGTAGGCAGACGAGCCAACGGGCCACCTGATCGTAAGTGGTTACCGTCGCTCATAAACCTCTGCAATGTCAGGGGACATTGAGGGGTCGCTACCTACTACCTAACTTTAAGGACCCTCCTCAAGCCTCGTTTGAAGAAGGACAAGTCATAGCGCTCTGGGAATACCGAAGAGGGGAGCTCATTCCATAGCCATAGTGTTCCTGAAACGGACCGTGGATGACTTAGTTATGTTTGTATGGAATTTCCATTATAAATCCGAGCTCTATGACTTGCCCTTCATTCGATGAGTTTTTAAAGGGAGGTCGTAGTTCCCTGACATTGCAGAGGTCAATGAGCGACGGTAACCCTTTTACGATCGGGTGGTCCGTTCGCTCGTCTACTTACGTGACAATAAAAAAAGGTGATTTTATGATTAACCTTAGATATTTGTTTCAGAGTTGCGATGGAGGTTCCATGTGTCTCGAGCTAGCGCTAGAAGGCGAGCGGCTATGCAAGGCAGGGGACTGCAAAGCTGGTGTGGCGTTCTTCCAGGCCGCCATTCAAGCGGGCACAGATGACCTGCGCACACTCAGCGCGATATACAGTCAAATGGGCAATGCGTATTTTTATCTAGGCGAATACAACAAGGCGGTGCAGTATCACAGGCATGACTTAACGTTAGCAAGGTATGATATGAATACAGTTTTATTTGGAATTGAAGTACCTAATTCAAGTTAAAAGCTACCACAAGTTCGGAAAAAAAAAATTAGTCACCGTCCTGAGAAAATCTGCCAAGAAACTCGGCTGGCATGTCTTTTTTGTAATACTTATCAGCATTTTTTTTTAGGTCATGATAGTTGATGGCCATGGACCAGTAAAAATACAGGGTGGATCTGTAACTTTGGACAATCTGACGTGGGGTGAATGACCTGTTGAAATAAAACTTAGAACCACTTTAATTTTAGGAATTGGATAAAAAAAAATTTTCATCATAGTATGGAAGTCCGCAACAATAGTCGTACGTTTTCCATACAACTTCAGAAAAAAAGGTTTAACCGATTCAAAAAAATAAAAATGGTGCTTAGTTGTATTTCGACAGGTCATTCACCCCACGTTTGACTGTCCAAAGTTACAAATCCACCCTGTATTATAACTAAAAATATAGTGTACAAGTAAACGACAATGTAAGATATCCTGCAAAACGATTCTCGCCCGACAGTTGATGGCACCGTCGTAGGTGTGTACCGCGAGGTCACGCGAGGTTGTTAATCAATGGGATAATTTGTTCATAATTTAAAGTGCCTATTTTTATTTATATTGTATTTAATAACAAACCGAAGTATGCATATAGTATGTAGTTTTCGTTTTTTAACGTAGGTGATACATTAAATGCCCTGTTTCGGAATTTCTTATATGCAGGAGAACCGCTTTCCGCCCGCTGCTTCCCACCCGAATGATGTCGCATAGGTACTTATTATTAGGTGCCTAGATGTTTTTATATATAACTAGCTGGCCCACACAACTTCGTCTGCGTCACATAAGTAAATTTTCTCACCGTTTAAACCTTCCCTGGACTTCTACGAATATTTCAAGATTAAAATAAGCCAAATCGGTTCAGTGGTTCTCGAATTTTAGCGAGACTAACGATCAGCAATTCATTTTTATATATAAGAAGATTATCATCTTTTTTTTTCTTATTAAAGAAATTAGTTTTGAAACAGGGTTTATTTTCGAGGATTGAGTGAATTTTTTCGACAGTAGTTACATAAAGGAAAATTAATTGTATGGTTTATCATGTATTTTTTTTTAGGTTAGGATTAAATATACTTAGCTTTGAGGACATTTATTATTAAACATGTTACACTAAAGTATAGTTATTGTAGTATGTTGTGGTGTCTTCAAGACGAATAGCCGTGACTTTAATATTATCATGTCAATTGACGCGCCCTTCGTTCACGAACTATTTTGACCTCAGATTTTTGATCAACATAATACAATCAATTTGTCAACTAATGCATTTAAATTCTGAATATCAAGTCTTAATCGATGCTTTAAATTGCTAACCAAGAATGCCACGTAATTTCTGTTTTTTAAATTTATTTCTGTTATAAGAAAAAATGAAACATTTTATAGACTTCAAGGAACGACTACAGCCAATCATCTCGAGAACCGAGTTCTGAAATGAGAAACTTGTTGACTAACGCAAATCTGCTAAACGCGAGTACTTGCTATAGACATCTGATCTTGTATGCATTCTCTGTAATGAAACGAACCTCATTTCGCTAATTATGTTTTTTCTACGATGCCATTTCGTCGCCTTAGTGCTTGTTTGGCCAATCTGACATTTTTTACGAAAATGACTTTTTAATGCAGTATTATAAAGAATAAAATTTCCATCCGACTGGTAAAATATTTTTTTTAAATATTCAGTTCTAAAACAATAAAAATCTCATTTCAATTTTTTTCTCAACTCGGCACTTAACGAAAATTCCGTGCTTGTTTGCTGTCTCTTGTAAAATTTGCTAGAGTGCAGATTGGCCAAACAAGCACTGAGGTGACGATATCACTTATTCGG
Source organism: Trilocha varians (assembly GCA_030269945.2). Lineage (NCBI taxonomy): Eukaryota > Metazoa > Arthropoda > Insecta > Lepidoptera > Bombycidae > Trilocha > Trilocha varians. The sequence continues at coordinate 17,160,733 of AP028256.1, forward strand.
TTTCAAAATACATGAGTCTTTGAGATAGAGTAAGTAGATCCGATCCCGATATTTTAGAAATGAATCGGCGACAGTAACCGCTAAGATGCAAGACACGAAGTAATAAAATCTTAGTAGGTAACCTAAGAAAAAATAAAAAACATTTCTTTTATCATTTTATAGGAGTTATACTGACTTGTATGTTGTGAAGTATCGCCTAAACACAATTTCGTTTTTCATTGGTCAGAAAATGTATAGGGGCGGCGCCACGTGATAGAGTGCCGTAGCGAGTAACGCGTCGTGCCATTCCGCATAACCCTGTGCTGGAATCTGGCCTCAGTCGAAGTTTGGACGCTGAGTGTGACCGGTTGGTAACCTAAGAAAAAATAAAAAACATTTCTTTTATCATTTTATAGGAGTTATACTGACTTGTATGTTGTGAAGTATCGCCTAAACACAATTTCGTTTTTCATTGGTCAGAAAATGTATAGGGGCGGCGCCACGTGATAGAGTGCCGTAGCGAGTAACGCGTCGTGCCATTCCGCATAACCCTGTGCTGGAATCTGGCCTCAGTCGAAGTTCGGACGCTGAGTGTGACCGGTTGGAGGTTTTAGTGCGATTCAAATCCCACATATCTGACATATCCCACGGAAACCAGCGATATTCTCCACCTAAAAAGTACCCTGTTTGCTGTTAGCTTCATAAATATAATTAAATGAAAAACATTATGTATTATCTCCCTATCTATATGGATGCAGAAGTACCGTGCCGTTCGATTCCCTATTCCCTTAAAAATCGTAAATTCCTAAAAATAATATTTAACAAAAGTCGGTAATAACAACAGGAAAAATCATTTATTACTCAAACAATAACATCAAAGTATATTATTAAAATGAGATTAGTTTGAGTATTGTTTGAAAACTAAAATAGAGTGGAAATACGTCGCACTGCAACTATGTTTAATTTCATTATAACTTCTGTCCCCATAATCGCAGCGGGATTAAATAGTATCCTACAATCTGTTTCAATTCCATTGATCTATCTTAAAGTTATACACTGAACAAGTTTTATTAGCTTACTGTACCAACCCATTACTGCCCACTGTTGGGCTCAGGTCTCCTCGGAAGAGGTATAAGGCATAGTCCACCACGCTTGCCAGTGCGGATTGGGGACTTCACATATCTTCAAATGATTTTTAGAATCCTTTTCCGACATGCAGGTTTCCTCACGATGTTTTCCTTCACCGTTTTTAGCCAGTGGTCTTGTGAAAAATTGCACATAAATCTTTTTCACATTTAGATTTAGAGGTACCAGCCGACCGGATTTGAACCCGCGACCTCCCGTTCGGAAGGACGCGCTTCGACCACTCGGCCACCACGACTTTTATATCAAACGCTACCAAACGAAATCCATATGAAACATTTTGAAATATGAAATTCCTTTTCGCTACAAATAACATGCTCAGTTTGTGTTTATCTTATAATTCTAAGACCAATATCGAACATGGGGAAGGTTCGATCGGATGTCCAACTAAACACTCAGCTGTCAGCTTCCCTTACCTTTAGACAAACAAAGGTAGGACCCCTCGGTATTCCATTGTGATGCGTAAATTACGTTCCTTAAAGTTTAAAATCATTGATCGTTTCGATCGATGGACCAAGCCTAAGCCCGTCTAGACGATGTGGCTTAATTTATTCCAAAGTCTTAACGCTGTAATGAAGCAAGATGTTTTCATTATATAGTCGTCGTGGCTGCCCGCATCACGTTCAATGTATTTATCAATATTTTGGAAATTGTAGGTTGTATACCAGCTGTAAACTATAAAAATCATTTTCGTCGGTTCGATCTAGGTAAATAATGAAATGAAATTATTTATTCTCAACGTTAATGAAATTCTCATGCTTGTTGATGTCAAAAGACTACCACCAGTTCCGAAAAAGAAATAGCCATTGTCCTGAGAAGAACTGGCAAGAAACTCAGCGGCAATGTCTTTTTTGTATTGTTTTTCTGTTTTTTTTTTATCTTTTCAACTCAGTATTACAATTTTTTGTTACAATTTTGACCTAAAACGAAAGCTTCATTCCCACTTAGAGCAGTCATCTAGAAAATCACTAATTGTATAATAAGCTTCACTGCACAGACGATTTTTCCCAACTTTTTTACATGTCATATGTTAATACTTGTTTATAAATAAGATTGTATTAAACAGTTTCTCGCATCACATTATTGGATTTCACCCACGTGTCGACCTATTTCAAGATGCCCCACTGTCCCGTTTTAAGAAAAGATAATTTTCCTTCATCTATTTTAATTAGCGCGAAAGGCTAATAAGCTAATAACATAACTCTTAATTTACGGCTCTATAAAGTTCTACGAGTAGTTCATATTTCTGCAGTATTTAAAAGTGTTATCATAGAACTCTAAGTCTAGTCTTTGAAAATACCTTAATTAAATAGTAATAGAATCATTCTTCTAGTAGTAATATGAAACAAAATGTTGTTAATTAAAAATCAATACTGGGAAATAAGTTAACAAGAGTCAACATCAGCTATTTTAATTGTAGCGAGCCAATACCACTTTGTATTTGTTTTTGACAAAGTTTTTCCGACAAACAAACGGAACACGGGCGCCACAATAAAAATCAGAAAAGTGCAACCGTGTAATTAAATTGGTTCTACACGACACAGAAAATCACCCTTCCAATTCCAAACTTTACATTTACTTTATAACACAAGTATACCTATTTGAACAAGCAAACTTGAAGCTACTTGTTGCTAAGTGACTACTGAAGTCTATTAGCACAAATTAATATTCAGTACTGAGCTTATGCAATTGTACTTAATCCCAGATGTATGTGGTTTATATAGTTAGCACTTACGCTAAGACCAAGAACTCAATTATGGATATCATTTTTAAAAAGTTTGATTGAGGCTTTCTTAGTGCGTGGTGAATTTGTGCTAATAAGCTCAATTCTTAATTTTATACTTCGTGCTACCAATATTAGAATCTGGCAAAATTAGTCACATTATTTTATTTTTGGATTCCGCCCGAAACTCTGACATCGCGAGTGCTACTGGCACTTGTCCGGTTTTAATTTAAATGCCTGGTATTTATAAAAGATGTCATAATAAACGCCAAGAATAGTTCGTGTCTTATTTTAAATTGAAAGAATGTTTCACTGGCTTGCGAAAATAATCTGAATTTTTCAATTGTTCGTAGGACTATGAAAGACAAATTGGGCGAAGCGAAAGCATCAGGAAATTTAGGAAACACGCTCAAAGTAATAGGGAAATTTGATGACGCGATACAGTGTTGTCAGATCCACCTCGAGATCTCTCGCTCCCTCGGCGATAGAAACAGCGAAGGCAGAGCTTTATACAACTTGGCCAACGTGTACCACGCCAAGGGCAAACATTTGGGAAAGGTTGGCCAAAACGATCCGGGACACTTCCCGCAAGAGGTTAGGGAATGTCTTCTGCAAGCGGTCAATTATTATGAGTGAGTTTTACTTTAATATTCGTTATTTATTGTGTACACATTTTGGTTTAAAGTATGTTTTTGTGATGTGTATTATTTGTATTATTGCTGTTTGAAATTAAATATACACCATTATTATGATGATTTATGAATTAGTATAATAAATGTAAATATTATATAACTAATGTACATGTATTATATCTATTAATAATTTTTATGAATGTCAGGAACAGGGCAGTTATTTTTTATTTATTTTTTTGTTTTATATTTATTTTGAGTTTTAAATGTTTTTTAGACAAAATTTGTTACTCATGCGTGAATTGGACGATCGTCTAGCAGTCGGGCGAGCGTGCGGCAACCTCGGCAACACTTACTACCTCCTCGGGGAGTTTAACGTGGCCGTGCAGTACCATAGGGAACGGCTCGAGATAGCCCGCGAGTTCAAGGACAAGCCGGCTGAAAGGAGGGCCCACAGCAACCTTGGGAACTCGCACATATTCCTGGGACAGTTCGAGAACGCCGCCGAACACTACAAGTGAGTTTCGACAGCGTGGTATCTCCCGAAACAAAACTCAGTACAGAATTTACAGTGACTACAAATGATTAGTGTGGTGGATGAGCTTGAGTTCTGAATTAGTATTGTACCGAATCTCGTAACGAGATAGTTAGAGCAAAGCTTCGTATTGTTATTTCGGACTGCAGCGCGCGAAATTCGACTATTGTTTAATGTGCCAGCGGAACCCGTTATTTCGCTGTACATCACACGTAACTTTTAATTACCATTATTATGTGAGATTCTGCTGAATGTTCATTTTGGTTTTCAGTTTATTTTCCAATCCTTTGTGCTTCATTTTCTGTGCGACTTTTTTTGCATGTAATTGAGCGTGTATTGTAATTGAGTGTTTCTCGCGATTTTTTTAGTTCAGTCTTAAAGTCTTTTTGTTGTTGTTATGTTAACTTTGGACGCATGTTCTAATCTCTGTGTTATTTTTACGTTGAGTGTAACTCAGTAAGTTATTTTACTCAACTAGCATGCTATGCGTATAACCCCCTTTAAAGAGGACGTATCCGCAAGAGACAACAATCTAAACACAAGATAAAAAACAAAGAAGATATTTTATAAATTCTTTGCTGTTGTCTCTGCGAATACTAATCGAATACTAATCGTGATAGACAACAATAATAGTCAAGGTAACTTGTCTATTAATATGATCTATCATCACAACTTAACTGCTGTAAGCTTTGCGTATTTGTAGCGTCCTTTACGTTCCAATTCCACCAACTGAGAACAAATTGTCTTCAGACAGACCCTGGCGATAGCAGAAGAGTTAAGAGATGAAGCTGTGGTGGCCCAAGCGTGCTACTCCCTCGGGAACACGTACACGTTGCTCCGGGAGTACAGGACGGCCGAGGAGTACCACTCCAGGCATCTGCAGGCGGCGAGGAAGCTCCAGGATCGAGTGGGAGAAGGCAGAGCTTGCTGGTCCCTGGGTAACGCTCACGCTGCTCTCGGAAACCATGAAAAAGCCCTATACTACGCAACAGAACATTACAATATATCCAAAGAGGTCAGTGCTATTTGTACTAGGAAATCTTCGGAATTCTGCCTGTCTCGCAGGTGGGGTATGTAGATGTCAAACCGCACTAAAACCTCCCACCGGAACAAGGTCATGTCGGTTAAGTTAACGCGCAGTGTTTCTCTGTCATTACCCATCCAAGTAGGTGTGATATTGGGAGCCCAAAGCCCACCTAATGGTAAGCGGTCACTGTCGTTCATAAACTTCTGAAATATCAGGATAATGATAGACCGCTATCCATAACCATACATGACTTTAATTAGGACATACAAACAACCTAATAATGTATTTTAAAGAAAACTTTTAGTTTTAAGATCCTTTAGGATATCATTTAGCAGTAGAGTGCTAGCTTTTACAACTAAAACGAGTCCAAACACGACGGGTCTATCTTATTTAGTACAAGAGTTCCTATGACCACCTTCCGAATCCATGATCAAATCGCTGCCATTTTGTTATATTATTCCATTGGCACGCAATATAATGATATTTTGAAAAATGTCAACTCAATCGGAAATCAAGATTTTATTCAAACTTAGCTTATAAGATTCCACCTGAACTTACATAGTTACACCCAGTGCAAGTTAATTTAAAGCTTGTAAAAAGCATGCTAACAAAGCAGTAAGGAGTTTTAAGAAATGCGAGACAATCCTAAATAATACTATAGAATAACTACTCTGAAAGAACGCTTAATAAAAATCTCTCTGACGAATGCAAACATTTCTCACCGTCGCGGTATTCCGTAATAACAAACGAATGCGGGAGTGTCAAACGTTTTCCGAACGTTTATACAAGAATGAAATTAAAACTCATATTTGTTGAACCTAGTGTATTCCTAGCATAAACATTACCTGTAGTTTTTTTTTGTATTAATGCATTTTTCTTACATTATATTATTTTTACCTTTTATGTTTCTCAAATATGCAGAATAATACCGAAACGTGTACGAGAAAACAAAATATGCGCTATGACTTGTCCTTCTTCAAACGAGGCTTGAGGAGGGTCCTTAAAGTTAGGTCGTAGGTAGCGACCCCTCAATGTGCCCTGACATTGCAGAGGTTCATGAGCGACGGTAACCACTTACGATCAGGTGGCCCGTTGGCTCGTCTGCCTACATGGCAATAAAAAAAAAAATAGCCTGAGAAAATTACCATTGATCCTCACACTAGGCAAAGCCTGTATGCACTAAAATACTCTACTTCATTTCAAGACATTCCTAAAACAATTTCATTATAGTCGGTACGATTCGGTGTAAAAGCTTGTCAGTCTGAATAAAGAGCCAAATTGAGATACACAAATAGTATTTACTTCTGATAATAATCATTCTTTGGTTCCTAGGACTTCATTATATAGTCATTACTAAAGATATGACATTAAAATAAATATATTTCTTATTTGCATCGTATTAACTAGGTTAAATAGGTGTATAGTACCTATATGGACTGATTATGATTTTACCTCATAATGTTGTCTGTAAAACCTAGTTCTACTGGTCTAGAAATAGGCCTAAGTCCCGGCAGCCGAGTGGTCGAAGCGTTTGGTATGGAAGCTTCCGTGCGGGGAGTCACGAGGTCGATTAATCTTAATTTGTATGCAATTTATCACAATACAACTGGCTTAAAACTTAGAAAGGAACCTGTACATTGAAGAAGGTTCAAAAAAGTGATTCAGATGATCTGTGAAATTCTCAATCTTGTTAGGCAAGTGTGGTGGTTTAATTCCTAATATTTTCGTTGAGAATACATAAGAACAAAAGTAGTCACAAATATTATACTATAATGCAGTTTTAGACAACGTACCAACATAAAAAACGAGCCGAAGATTACAAAAGACTTCTGAAAACCAAGTTGTCAGACAAAATTTATGAAAAAAAAGAAAGACCATCGCCCGAAACATACGAGGTGTCTTACGTCAATGTCGTGACTTTTTAAGAGTCACCGCTCCTTTACTAATAAGTCGACCTTAATACGACACACATTATTGTACTATACAGATGTAAAGATTATGATAGGTACCGTAAACACTTGGGATTGAGTTACAAATCTGAATTTTTATTATTCCTGCATTCGTTTAAAACTGAAAATTTCATGAAAAGTATGTGTGAGTTCTTCAGAGCGATGTATATGAAGTTTTCTTTCCATGTAAACAAACTGTAGGAAGTATCGAAACACATCAAGACACTGGAACGAATGTAATTATTGTCAGTACTAAAAGCATGTCAGTCTGAGTGCGCTAGACTGAGAAACGTTACCCTTATTCTGATGGTGACTACTTTGTAGCGAGCGCGACGTTCAGTACAATCAGAGCTTAAAGTTTGACTCTCTGAATGCAGAACTTAAATTGAAACACATACACATGTCTCTTAATTCTGTAAAATATCTATAAAAGTAGCACGTCGGACCACGTGCAGTGTAAGATTCCGTAGATGCTCATCATCTGATCATCAAGAAGATTTCAATGAATATATTTATAAAAAGATTAAGAATTCTTGCTAAAAGACCAGTAATGTAACGGTGTAATAATATAATCCGAAAAAAAAAATGTTTCTCTTTTGTGGTGCAGGCAAATTTCCTTAAAACGAAAATATGAAACTACTAGTTCATATTTTTACCAGTCTGGCCTACGAGCCTATTAACCACTGTCAACATATTTCTTTTTTTTTTAGACTTAATGTGAGGTTTACTGAATTATTGCACAACGATTACAAAACGATATACTACCTATTTTATGGCATGCGAAGAAGAAAAAAATATTCTATTACCGGAAGTACCATCCTTAACTATACAAAATATTATCAAAATTAAGTTCTACAAATTATTACACATACAAATTTCATTACTAACTTAAAAATAGATACATCAATTTTAGACTGACGGACGTACACGACAAAACCTATCATGATTACTGATAGGGAGAGAGTGCCGCTACACTAAAAAAAAGCGAGACGGGAAAGAGTGCCGATGGCGTTACGCGTCGCGTCGTCCCTCATAACCCCGTGCTGGGGTCTAGCCTCAGCCGGGATTCGGACGCTGAGTATGAGTGGTTGGAGGTTTTAGTGCGGGCGGGGATCCGGTGATTTCCGCCAACTAAAAAAAAAATAACAAAAAAAAGCCCTAAAAAAGAACAATTCCGCTATTGATCCTCAACTTAGTAACAGCATTTGAATTTATCTATTGCAAGCCATAAATTGCACAGTAAATGCCTGAATGGTTCTAAAACTAACATTATAGTGAGGTGGTACCGAAGTGGGCAGTTTTACGAACCGCTAAAATAACGTAGATTAAAAGTACTATCCATGAAAGTAAATACAATTACATGTTTGTTATATGAAAATACTACATAATATCAAGTGAAAACTGCGTATAGGAATTATGATTATTAAATCTGTCCCCCAGTGTATTAATATTATAAAGGCTAGGGACGACATTGGTAATCACATACGAACAGGTTGCCCATGTGCTAGACGAGCTCGTCTAACTTAAAAAAAAGCCTTTTACGTCACGGCTTTTTCCAAACAGACGATTTATATTGGACCGTACCGTGCCGTCAAACTTCCATATCGTAAAAATGGAAAATCAGTTATTTATTTTTAAAAAGAAATACAGTTGCATTCTAAAAAATTTGAACGTAAACCTTCCGAGATTTACACCCAAATCACACCTTGTACTTTTATAGTACCTTGAAATCAATCGATAATTTTTTTTTCAGAAATATAGTTAGGTATATAAATATCCTTAAAATTCGTTCGGAAAACCTAGATACCTACTATTTTAAGGTCATACTCGCATATAAAATTCGCTAAAATCATTTTCTGGCCCTCTAAAAATTTCAAAATTTTATTCAGTATAACTAAGCGCAAATATACTCAATTGCAAAAAAATGCATCTTTTCATTCATTTCCATTTTCGATTCCTTTTAACTTTAAGAATCAAAATTGGCCTCAGAAAAATCAATTGTCTCAAAATCTCACGCAACCCATTAATAAATGCCTAGCCTGACTCAAATAATGTATCGGTAAACTCTACTAACAGAATTTTTATTTAAGTAATGTTCGACACAGTCTAAAATTAACAAAATTAATATTTTGGAGAAAACATATCGCGTTTATTTTAACTAATTTAGATTAACTTAAAATAATTATCGTCAAATTCGTGAACAATGAGCAGAATTAGTTTTTAGTAGAGCTATCTTGCGATACAATTTAGCGATGCACCTATATCGTATATAGTAGGTAGGTTGTGCATGGGAGGGCCCGTGTAGTCCTCCTTCTGTAGCGAGTGCGCTCGACGCTCAGTCCCTCGACGTCGCGCCGCCGAGTGACCACGCGCCCGCATTTGCATCGCGAACACTGCACCAGCACACACGCGACCCTCTCCTGAAACTTCGCTAAGTTTCAGCGCTTTTTTTGAAATCGGTATTCGAAAATCGCATTCGGTCATTGTTTTTGAAAGCATTCACGAAAAAATCAACGGCCTGCGCCAAAGGTTTGAAACACCTGAATTTTGGTAAGTCGTTTTTTTTTAATTAGGCAACTGCAATTTGTATATTTTTTAATAAACTGTCAGCGACAGACTCTGTGCTGCGTGCGGCGTTTTTATTTAAAAAACTGCGGATGCGCCTAGCGGGTTATATCTATAAACGATATTGGTAATTATCAATTGGTCCCGAACTCGAAATAATTATAGAATATAATTTTTTAACGTTTTTCTACAACAGTTTTGTCGTATTTTAATTTTAAGTATTTTTTATACAGGTAAAATGGTAGAAATTCTATTCGAACGCATATGTGATTTTTCCCAAATTATACAAGCTATACTAAACGAGTACCGACTAATTTATATATTCGAATTTGCGAAAAAATAGATCTTTCAAAAGTGTCGTTATCAATATAACATTAATTAGATTATCATTTTATAGCAAATAAACGCTAAACTATCATGGTTACTCGTAGCATACTTCCTGAAAATTGTCATAGCTCTATTATTACTCTAACTCAAAATTTAACTGAGTTAGGCCAAAATGACAAAAAAATTGAACCTTTTCGAAAAGATATATTAAATTTGTGTTAAAATTACTCATTACTCATTCAAATTGCAATAACCAAAATTATATTGTATTCAAAATAATTTACAATTATTTTTATTTATAATTATTATAATATATATTGATATATGAATTATAATTATTCTGAAGCTAAGTAACTTGTAAAGTTTATTCTTATTGGTTTAGATTCTTCAAATTGTAAAAAATAACGTTTTCGCAATCTGAATTAGTACGTTTTGGCATAACTCATTCCAATTTTACAGCTTTTGTCCCTTAATATCGTGATTAGCCGACGGCGCACCTAATTCTAAGTGTAGTAAGTTGCAAGGACAATGTCGAAATGGAGAATTATTACTGGTTCTCGATTTACTTGCATTTTTAAAATTGGAATAATAAAGCTGACGTTATAGTTTACATCATTTTTTTATCTTCAGGGCCGATGGGGTGAATCTAAAAATACTGAGTTTGTTGAAGCTCAACGAGCTAATTCTTTAAACTACTGGAAAAAGCTGTGTTATTATTGTTCTTTTATGTTATAATCCTAGCGGATTATAAGAGAAAGTTTTATTCATGAAATGCAAAATAAATCTCCAGGAAAACCTGATTATTAAAAACTAAAAATTTCGCACAAGCTCGTCTGTGTCACAAAGGAGCGATTTATTCTTCTGTCAATTTTAGAAGAAATGAAAGTCTAGGAAAAATTGTCCAGCCTTTTCAAATGCGGCGGAACAAAGGAATCCGAGAGTTAGATTCTTCACATTACCTATTTATTTATTTTAATTGCCAGAACAAAGAAATCCGAGATTAAGGTACTTTAAATTAACAAAACTGAAGTGACGTAGTACATTTTGGCTTGACTCGGACCAATTTCAAAGCTTTTTTCCTCTTCGTAAGTTGATCTGCCGACGGCCCACATAGACACATAGCCAAGTGGCTAATTCTTACAATATAATCCTTTTATAAATTGATTGATAGCTCCCGGGTGATTATACAGTCTGCAAATTCAATATAATGGAGAAATTTTATTTTTATTTTGCTACGATTATTGCAATTGATTTGCAGAGCGATTTTATCGAGTGGTTATGGCGATTTACGATAGGGTGTATAATATGTGTAGCATTCAGTAAAAATCTGTTATTTTTAATTATTAGCGGATACTTAAAATGTATATATTTCTTTGGGAACAGAAAATTAAAAAACAATAATTGTCGTTCAAATTAAAGAAAATAATGGTGAACAAAACCTCAAGATGAGCAAACATTTTAACAATAACTCAGAGCACTAAGTGATATTTGAAAACAATCAGTTCAGTAAACAATACGGTAATGGGTGCTATATTTACTGGAGACAATAACGGTTGCAGTTTTATAGTTATTTTACAAGCTTTATATTAACTTGCACTGGATGTAACTATGTAAGTTCGAGTGGAATCTTGCAAGTTAAATTTGACAAACTTCCCGGTTTCTGATTGAGCTGACATATTGCACGCGGATGTATATCGTGTGACAAATGATTTGTTAAAATGTAGCTGATCTGATGATTCGGAAGGTGGTCATAGAAACTGCTATACTAAACAAGATAGACCCGTAATGTTTCGGACATGACAAGCGGGATTTTCTAAGCTTGTATTTAAAAGTATTGTTTAAAATATTCATCTATTGAGTCTTTTTAAAAAGGAGCATTCAGATTTGTATTTTTGTGTTTTTTTTATTTATTAATTATTTTGATTTTGAAAGGTATTTCAAATAGATTAATTTTTAAGTGCGGACGATTTTATTCATGTGTGCTTCTCGTAAAACTATTAGTAGATGATTTAGTTGATGCATAAAACATAAACTTTTTTGTTAACAATATTTTATAACTTTTATGCGATTTAGTTTGTTTTTATTTCGGAATGAAGTGATTAGGATATATTTTGTATATTTTAAGTCTCTGTAAGTCTAATACTCTCTCTCTCTCTCTCTGTAAGTTTAATAATAAACTGATAATTAGTTTTGCACTATCATTGAAATCGGTAAATTTATTTTTTTCTTAGCATGAATTGAATTAGAATTCTATGCCGGCGGTAATTATTTAACATCGGCCGGGCCGTCTACTCGTCATTTCTTAAGGGCATAAAATAATCTTTTCTCTAGGTATAACTCTCGTATTTTTTTGTAATAAAATTAATGAGGAATCATTTTAATGCGATTTCCTGTTTTCGAGTGGGTAATCCTTAGAATATAATCCTCTTTATTGATTGGTAGATGCGTACCGGTTGATTCTCTACTTGTAATTCGAATTAATTGAAAATCAAATAGTAAAGTAATAAAAAAAATGCTCTACAAAATGGAATGGTGATAATTATTAAAATCACTTTTCTATTTTTATTGTTGAAGGAATTAATGTACGGATGTACGAATATACATGATTTTACTGCTTAAAGTAACTATGTGCTACTCCTAGGTCTTTTAGATCGCTACAATTTATCTTCTTATATATAAAAATGAATTGCTGTTCGTTAGTCTCGCTAAAACTCGAGAACGACTGAACCGATTTGGCTTATTTTAATCTTGAAATATTCGTAGAAGTCCAGGAAAGGTTTAAACATTGAGAAAATTTCCTTATGTGACGCAGACGAAGTTGTGTGGGCCAGCTAGTCTTTGTTAAAATTAAAAATTTCTTCGCTGGGCCGTATAGGGTCGTTTATCCATCATACAATAAAAATTGCTAACCGAAGTTTCTAGGCCTCTAAAGATCTACTATAAGTATTGTAACATTAATTCAAGAAATCATTCATTTGACAAATGATTTCGGCACATGAAGTTAAAATAAAGAACACTAGAATCAAGTAAAGCCTCGCTTAGCATCAGATAGGATTGTAATAAAATATTGTTCAATTATTGGGGAGTTGTTGTCTACGAGTCTAGGAACTTAATTACCGAGGGTCTGTTTTGGAATGTCGGCTGGTATTAGTATCTTGGACATTCGTTTACTTCTAAAACAAACTGAATGAAGATAAATGAACATTAATAAATAAAATTAGGCAACTTAAAACATACGAGTAGGTAAAATTGGTGTGTATGTTTATAATATTGAAATAATCTATTTTTTCTTAATGTAAACGGTATTATACGCCGTTATATAAAATAGAATTTTATTTTGTCAGTGTGATTTGCTCCGAGAAATCTTTAATTCCGGCGTGAACGAATTTTCACGGGGCTTTCATTTGCACAGCGCTGATGCACTAAGCTTTACTAGGAACTCTATTCTCAACGCAGATGAAATTTTTTATTTAAATCCTAAAAAGAGGTTTTAAAATGTACTAGACTACAGGGTGATTTGTTAAAGAGGGTGCATATTGTATGAGGGTGATGAATACTCTGTTCTAATACGGAATATTACAAAAAATGGGTAAAATTCCAAAAAAAAAATTTTTTTTAAATCTAAATTCGACAAAACTACCTCAAACAAACAATTTCGGCTAAAAGAGTGTTGACTAACGACCTCTAGTGATCTCGCGCACTCCACACCTCCGCCACACCCATCAGCTGTCGAAAAACCATCATTTTGCAAGAATTTTAGATATTTTTAAGTTGCGATTACTAAGGCATTAAGCCATATTCTTTGGTAATAATATTTTTGCTGGTCGTATATAACCATCAGCTACCATGACCTTCAATATGTACCCTCACTAAGAAATCACCCTGTATATTAATTTATTTATGTATATGTCCGATACTCCTCACAACTTGAAAACATTAAAATGGTAAAAATTGTACCATGAATCTATCAAATGCTGAAACATTAATGAACAATAATTGCAACATTGTCGCTGACCAACACATTGTCACGACTTAATTATAATAATGGAGTTTAACAAATATTCATTAAGCTCAAAATTGATGAAAACTGTTTTAACATGTCGACCGTAATTCTTTTAGCGCATGAGTGTACCGACTTTAGGGGGGCGACACACGGCCGAATCAGAACGCGACATTTGCCAAACAAGTCGGCCGCTTGTTTAAAAAATCATATGTTGTCGCCTACTTAGTAGCACGTGTGACCCTAGCTTTATAAATCACAACAGCGCTGATTCAATTCATTTCCTTTTAAACTAATAGATATTTTTCATAATCGGATTGATACTGTGTGTTTTAAAACGAGACACAAACAATTATCATTATTGTATTATTGTGAATCTTTTATAATGGAAGTGCCGTTATTTTCCATTGATACTAATAAAGTTAAGTTGTTTATTTTAGGATCTTTGTAAGTAATAATGTTTGCGTTCCGTCTATGTCAACAATTCTAGTTTCATAGACTTTTCATGCTTACCTATCCAATTTATAGACAACGCTTTTAAACTGAAATCGTATTATCAAATAGTTCTCATAAAACCAACGAAGAAATACTCCACATGCAAACTAATATTTTTTGAACTTCACTGCCTTGCAGTTCCAGATAAATATTTAAATATTCAAAAGCCTCAACGAAATAGGAATATGGAATAGGCTATACCAATACTGTAGTGGTTCGGGCTATAGAGCCACTTTAACTAAGTAAATTTAAACAGAAAATGAAAATTAATAACTACAAATATGATGAAAATTTACTTTTGCTACGAAGCTTGTATCCATTTTTGTTGTCATCCGCTTTTTGAGACAATGGAGATATACATTTTTAAAAACATTAGTTCTGAAAAAAAAGAAAGCTTATTTTCTATTCTTTTATCTTAATCTTCTGCCTAAATTTGTTTCGAGGCCCAAGACAAGTTGTTTTCCCTTAGTTCTTGGACTTCACTATTCAGAGCCACTGCCGTGGTCGACACTTTGCATCCTCATTTCAAGTGACAGTGGTAGAAATCAAAGTTAAATATACACGTTCCAATAAAAATTATAAGAGTATAGGTTCTTTTCGATCTGTACTCACAAGGAAAAGTTAAATGAACGATTTTCCGAGTAATTGAGGAAAGGGTAACTTATCGTAATTCGTTTCAGGAAATATCTTTTAGAATTAATATCTCGATGTGCCTTTGAAGTTGAAATTCAATTATCGAATTTATTCATCGATCGGTGGTTGGGAAGCACCTCGCGTTACTTTTACTTACCGTCCCATTGACGATACATTAGTGTCAATCGCACTCGCGGGGTTCGCTCACTCTTCTAGACGTTTCCAATTTTAAAGTTGTCGAGATTGACACGAAACTTAATTATGTTACTAAATAAAATACAAATTATGTTCTTTTAGTTATTCGTCTTGTTATTGTGACGTAGAGAATTGGTCCCGAAAAATATGCTGCTTTTTATTAAACGGTTTTATTTGGCTCACCCCGTTTGTTTTATTTGAACACTATAGTTAAATCTTCAATTAGTCAACGTTTAAATATTATGCAGTTATACAGTTATTATTATTCAATTTTATAGCACATATTATGCTGATTGTGTAATATTAGGTAATAAGATGCAACTATTATATTTGTTTTTAATGTATCCATATTTGGTGCGGGCTTCTGAAAGATGAACACTTGTTTGTTTTTTAAAATATTCTATGATTTATATAAAACCTTTTAATCTTCTAAAATTGCAATAACTCTAATATTCTATCTTTAGTATTACAATTTGCTTACAAATTCAAATTTGAATTAAATGAACAACAGTCGTCAATATGTAAACTGGTACTCCACTTACAAATAAATTACAGATCATTGAAAATATCATTATAGAATAGAGTTAATTAATGCATTTGTTGTAATAGATAGGTGACGTGCTCGGCGTCGCTACGGCTCATTTGAACATGTCAGACCTACGGAAAGTGTTGGGCATCCCGCCCAGTGACGAAGGAGCGACCGCCCCGCCCACTCCTGGCGAACAATCCGAAGAACTTCAGACGCCCTTCAACGCTCTTCGTGTGAGGAGGCAGAGTATGGAGCAGTTGTCTTTAATTCCTGTGAGTACTATACTTTTTTATTTTATTGTGTGATTACTGTTGTTATTAATGTGGATGCGGTACTAGTGTTTGCTTTGATTATTAACAGTTTAATTGCTATCATTTTATTAAATTGAAAGAGAAAATGTTGGTTATGAAAAAAACATGTAACGAGTTTATCAAATTGAAATCATGGTCTATCCAACAGCTTACACCGGAGAGATTCAGCCACACCGAACGCCGACCTCCCATGGTGCCGAACAACTCGGAAGTCAGCCCTACCGACAGCATCGGCGACCTGGCCTCTGGCGGCGTGGACCGTGCTGAGGAGCAACGGGCTGAAGTGGTGGAGACCAAGGAGATCCCGGCAGCCCCTGAGGTGATCGCGGAGCAGCCCAGGCCGAGATCAACCGCTAGCCGACTCTTCCGATCCTCTAGCAGCGGCAGCAAGAACGCTGAGTGAGTTTTAGATTACTTTTTCTTTTTATCTTCTTATCTTATCTTTTTCTAGAAATTCCTTACAGGTTCGGCGTAGGTGTGTTCCCTGACATTGCAAAGGTTCATGAATCTTGAGCGACCAGTTACGTCAGGTGACCGGGTTGCTCATCTGCCAACATGGCAATAAAAAATTGTTGTGTAATTTTTGGTGTGGAACGATTTTCACCTCTTCGATCTCCAAATCAGAGGTAATGTTAAATGGAAGTCCGACGTGTACGTTTTTGTAAAGTAAACCCTCTTGAAGAGTACTACCAAAAAATATCATTATAAATTTTTTATTCTAAATCTGATTTCGGTTATTTATTAAATGACTCGAGAGTTTTGATTAGTAACCGTAGCGTTTATAAACAACAGAAATATGTTGTTTTTTCAAATGTTTGTTGTCGTTGGCCAATGTGTATTTCTCCGTTAGCCTCAAGGGAAATCTTAGCACGAGGCTATTGAATTTAGAACGTCATTACTTGAAAACGCCTCTAGCCAACTCAGTGACGTATATACTGGAAGTGCTCAGAATGACAATTTAAAATCTATTTTACTCTCCCGTGTTTTAAGTCAAGTACGGGTTTAATATTCTAGAGGATTTCAAGATTTTTTATTTGTTGAACATGTGTCTTTGGTAATTTTAATGACTATAATAAATTTATACAAAACTTCATGATTGTTGTCAATTATTTGATACTAGCTGACCCACTCAACTTCCTTCTTCTTCTTCTTCAAGGAAATTTTCTCACCGTTTAAACCTTCCCTGGACTTCTACGAATATTTCAAGATTAAAATAAGCCAAATCGGTTCAGTCGTTCTCGAGTTTTAGCGAGACTAACGAACAGCAATTCATTTTTATGTATAAGAAGATTTTGGATTAAAACTAAACGAATAGTAATTCTGAATATTAGTAAATAGTAACTTATCTCACATCAAGACTGAAAGATTATTATAACAAACCTGGTACCGGATTTTTTCTTACTAAAGATATTATGAGAAGTCCGAAGATGAATGCAGGGTCAACTTTTCCAAACAAATTATATCGATTTGAATGAGTTTGCGATAAGCAGATTCAGTGAATTTATCAATAGGTAAAGAATACTGGATTTAAAGTTTAATTAACATCACAATAATAAAAACATCAAGCTCGTTAAGAATCGAAGAAATATTCATAAAAAATCAATAATAGTGTTTCATTTCTATTTGATTATTTTAAAGAGGTTTAACATAAGTCCGGTTTAGTAGAGTGATGGTTAATGACTCCTCAATATCTTATAATGATAACCAGTAAACATCTGTGTGATAATCGAATATTAAAAAAAATGTGTGCGTAAGAAGTGAAACTTTTTTAAGGCCTTATTTTTCGCAAAATGATCTATATGCAACTTTCCAGAAATTGGTTAAATAAAGTTAAATGAGATAAAGTTTAAACAAAAGGATTTTATTATCATAGACATGAATACAAATAATACAATTATTTCACTTTAACTTTTTGCTACTAAGATTATTACAGCATTTCATTAATTGTAATAGAATCATTACTATCATTGTCATCGTTATTATATATTTTTGTAATTAATGGCTTATGGTAACTGAAATATGAAATATATGGTTTACATTCCACGAAATAAAGTGACCGAGTAAAAACTCCATCAATTGTAGTGCTAGATCTTGTAAAAGATGGCGCGTAACGGAAAAATGTGACGCGTAGCCGAAAAATGTGACGGTAATTTTTTTCCAACACCGATAAAGAAGTTTCACTTCACAAGTGTTGCAAGGAATAAAATATTATTTTCCAAGTAACAAAGACGAAGTTGTGGGTCAGCGATTTCATTCACTAGTTATTCTCTAACAGTTGGTGGAATGGAATTACGGCGTCAAAAGGGTAGAGATTGACCTACATAGGACTAGGGTTATCCACACGTGCAATTGCCAATCATTAGTATAAAATTACAGGAGCGCGTAATAATTAAAAGTTAGTCTGATTGTTTTATAAATTCATCGCATTAACGCGCCGGTGTTTGAGAATATTGTACTCATGTTTAAAATTCTACCTATTTCGCCATAAAGTGTGTTTCAAGTACTTTGAAAGTTCAATCTAGTAAAAACTAGAGTACGTGTACGATAACTACTCTCTTCCACGGTGTTTTTACAATATTTATTTAAAAAAACAATGATATAGCCATACTCAAAAACATAGGTCTATATATGTATAAGCTACATGATTGAAAACGTTCTTGTGTTATTTGTACTGTTTCCTGCTTATTACTAGATGATCCGCGACTACGCCCATCTCAGGCAATCAAAAAATGAAAATCTCTCTCAATTGTACCCAAATTTTCGTTTACCAAGTTAATCAAAAGGGTGTTTCACTCTGTGTATGTTCTATATCCGCGCTAATTCTTTTAAATCCGACAATTTCAGTGTGTTGTGTACAATCATAAGTCCCGATTTTACTTACAAAACATTTGCTGTTCAGAAAACAGATGGATTAAAAATTAATTTAAATATAACATTCAGTTTTTAGACGTTGGATTTGAATAAAGTACGAGTAATTTAGTTATGTTGACTAAATAACATTTTAGAAGATTATGTAACGTTCGGAACTTATTCCGACAATATTTTCTGCACTTCTGGTTCAATGGAAAAATATGAATTTAATTATTTCAATGTTTTGCAAAAATATGCTGTCATAAGTGAACTTAATTTCAGTTGCATGAGAATTTTCCCGGATTAAAACGATATTCGATACTGAATTCCTTAGTTATTAAAATTTTCAAAAATGTACGAAAACAATGTTCATTGTATCATATCTACTGGATGGAGTTCCATTCCGCTTGGTTTCCTGGAAATTGCTCAACATTGCTTGTGTAATTACTGATACTGTCCCCTTGACATAAAGGAGAGCTTTGTTCTAGTGTATTCCGTAACAACATAAACACTATCTATCGGTGCGCTTCCTCTACTCCAAGATGCTTTTAATATAAATTGCATTTGCCCCAAGCACTAACTACGTTAAAACACGGTACACAAATGTGGCGTAGTACGAACAATAATTATGTTAAGATGCGCTTCACAACATTAAGTACCAGTCCTCAACCTTAAACACGCTGAGAAAACGGCAAGAACTCTCTGAATTATATCAAAGCTGTCGACGAATGCAATTTCATTTTTCAAACTTTAAAATAGTTTACCCTTTGAACGTTCGGAATTTGAATAAGTCAAACACTGCACTAGTTGTAAAAGAACTTTGTCGGTTCGAAAACGATCCGTCCGCGTCGTATTTGAACACAATCGCCGGAAGAAAGTTCCTGCCTCCGCCTTTCTTCGTCTACCTGTAGGACCGTAGTTTAAAAATCGCAAATTTAGTTTTCTGAATTCCGGAATTGCATGCTTGCGCTGATCCATTTAAAATTTTTCCAAACTAGTCTCCAACTTTGTAGAACTTTTATTTTCAAACTAATTCTTCTTTTGTTCATTGCGCTCAAACAACTCAGTTTCAGAATATGAATGAGAAACGATTGCCTTTGTCACATCTTTTAGGAATGTTCCTTTTCAGTTGAGGCTTATTAGAGCTTGGAATTGATCCTGGTCAGGTTCAGCGAAGGTGTTAAAATTTCAACGACATTTCTATTTGCTTTATTTACCTTAGATCTGTGCCCAGTTAGGAAACAATATCCATATATTGCCATGTGATTAAAATGTTTATTTCGAGTATCTATTATTTTCAAGCAACGATTTGATTTTAAGAAAATAAAGATAATTTTAATAATCATCGTTAACCGTTTTTCCTTGCTTTGTTTTTTCTCTATTGTTGTTAGTTGAAAATGTAATCTTGGCACATTTCAGCTATCTAGATCATTCTCACTTACCAGTTCAGACTTTCATCTATTTCGAAAAAAAAGCATCGGCGCTCTTAGCCCTGCCCTCAAATACAAGTCGATCTTCGAGCCAGCCCGTTTCTTGCCCTAGAGGACACTCACTTCAAAAACTGAATAACGAATTCAATTCAGTTAGTGACGAGAAAATGAGGTACACGGGTAGGAGGTACTAATTAAAAGTGAAAAACATACCATTTTAAGAAGAACTACTAGTCTATTGAATGTTATATAAGTTGATCCTTGATTTTAGTTCGGTGAAAAAATATGAATAAGTTTCAGTACTTGTGCAGTGCAGCGGGTTCGAAAATAACATTTTCTTTAGCTTGTTAGCGACGCTATCTTATGGAACCTGCTCATTGATCGATAGGCAAACTTTGAAAATTTTCTTCATCCGACTACCAATTACTAAACTTAATATATTGGAAACTAAAGTTTGTTTTCAAATTTGCTTTGAGTTTTTCACGGTGCTTCCGATCTTGTGTTAAAAAACGAGCAAAACACTGTCCACTTCGATACGAAGTTCGTATAAATTAGTGCTTGGCACGCTTCGCTCATTTTGTTGTATTAACAGTGTTTTCTCAACTCGTTTCCTAAGTGCACTTTTAACGTTCGTTTGTTTCACGGCATTATTGCTACATCGTAAATCCGTGGTCTGTGGACTTGCATTATCTCTGTATCTTACATTATTCATTTACTTTCTTACTTTCCTTTATCCAATCTAAAACAACATCGTCTTTAAAACTGACTTGTATTATTACTATTTTTATCAGTTGTATATGAAAGTTTATCTTATTTGCCACTTCAGCGTGTTGCCTCGGAAAAAACTTTAAACTTGTGTTTTAAATATAAAATCCTTTTCAGTAACTGTAAAAATACTATATTTTTTGGTCTATTACTGAGTTTTCGCAAAGCGAAAAAAACAACATCAATACGATAAAACTGTTAGTCGTTGTAAATGTTTAAGCTCCTGGAAAAAGTTTTAAGAGCTAGCACGTTGTTCTTGCAAATGGACGAATTGTATTCATGTTAATCTGTACACGGTATTGTTGACATCGATATATGACAGGACAGTATATCATCAAGTGTGAGCACAGTATTAGTCGGTGTGTAATCAGAATCGAGCCGTTTCACCGACACCGTGAGCCGCTAAGGCCGCTCGCACGCGTCACTACTTATCTATTTTAGGGATAACGAACGACATGGCTAATGTATTAAAACTTTGTCGCACGAAACTAATGTTTCAGTCTGTTTTCGACCCTGTCCGGAGGTTAAAGTTTCATAGGTTACTCGATTTTACCGGACACTTCTGTCACAGCACATAATCTTTGTTTTAAAGCTTAATGGCCGCCCGAAAATGGATTAATGGCATTATATTTTAAAATGTAAGTTTAATATTAATCTTTTTCCATAGCTCGCATCGTCCATGAATTTTTAATAGTTTGTTTTTGATTCGCTCGCGCTGTGTTTATTTTGTCTGTCAAAGGATAGTTCGTTCGCATAATTCGATTCGACTTGTCGGCATTCACATGTATGCCTTTGTCACTTCCACTTTGTTTAAAATATATAAAAATTGGAAAAACGTGTGCATATTCAAATGTAGAGTACTTTATATGGTACTAGAGACCCGTGTATTTTCATCACATGAGGCAAAATAAGTTATCCCGTGTTTGTTTCACGACTTCGTTGCAATATACCTACACCCGCTGAACTGATACCTACTTTGTCAAAATATGTCGGCATCTTCCCATGCATTATTAATAGTAATATTATTAAAAAAAGATAAAGACTAACACGATAAAAAAGTCCTGTTCTATCTAGACATTCGTAAGTTTTCCTTAGACGCATCTGCGTTATGAAATTAGTATTTACTAGTGGCAACGTAATTCGAGTATGTTATTTAAACAGAGCCCTGTGACAGCCACTATCTGACTTGTTTAATATGAAACTCGAAGTCTGAACATTACAGCGTTATCTAAACATCATCTCGCTATCTGCTGCGTCGTCTACTTTTGAATGTTTTTCAACTGCAACGTGTGCTTAGGCTTGGTATACATGATGAACTGAAGTTGCCGTGTTGTTGGTTTATTGGACTTGGTTTATTGCCATGTTGAAACAGGGGTGGAAAACGTTAGTCCTTTGTGTATAACTCACTCTCCAGTTTACCGCTTACACGACTCTCGTTTATCTGGAATCTGAAACTAGTGGCGCAAAGGACCTGCGCGTGCTGCAGTTTCAAAGAATTGTTTCCAGGTTTTTTTTTGTGTACAGGTAGGATTTTGTTACTTTCTGCTGTTGGCTAGAGTTCTGAACCGTACGATTAAACGTATCGTATGTACGTTTTCTTTTAAAATAAATTTATTTACTACTATTGTAACTATTTGCGCTTCTGTCTGCAACAATGCGAAATGGTTGTGAAGCTTTTCAATTAATTATGATGAACAAACAAAAGAAAATGTGGTCTGACATAAATACATTCCATTTTAATCTGTCTCTTGGATAGTGCACGTGTTTGAGAGCCTATATCTAGAACGTCATCGTGCCCTTGTACTATTTTATCACTATTGGTTTTCATTGATTAATTTTAGATTCAATGTTCTGTTTGAGGTCTTCACAAGTTATGATGGCTTTAAACTATTTCAACATGATTGAAGACAATAACTAAAATAAAGAGGAACAAAAATATTTTTTTATTCCTTATATTCCCTTATATTTTAGATTTTGAAGTATTGTAATAAAAACACGCAATTTAATCACTAACTACTCCTTACTTGAAAAGAAATAACATTCCCGAATTTCTAATCGTCTGTGTGGCGATATATAGTAAACTTAAAAAATATGAATAGGTACATTATGAAAGAAAAATCAACCGCCTTTAATTTGATGTTATAATAAACATATTAAAACGAAATTAATTCAGATATTCGCATATTGATGGACAAATCAGTCGAGAGGTCTGTGGGCGGCCTTATTTGTTCGTCATTTCGACACTGTTATCATTCGGTCGCTCAACACTGAGCTCGGCGGTTGTTTTCATTTGCCTTGTGTTATCTCGCACAGGTACACAGGAAGACGATCTTTTTACAAGTCTTGTATGAATTTATTATTCGTTATGAAGGCGTACGACAAAAAGGCTATGGGGTAAGTCGGCGATCTTTTAAGAGGCGTTTTGACCTGTCCCGTGCGGTCACTAATGTGGTACTGTTTGTTACCTATGTTTATTTGTTGTGGTGGTTGTCACATGGCATGAAAATGTTGTACCTACTCTTAGAAGTAAAAAGCTGTAAAAAATAGGTTTTTCTTGACCAGAAAAATGTACCAAAAAATCCACGGGTTTGACCTGAGGGCAATCTTAATTTGAATACTGTAAAGCTATAAGCTGTGCTATTGTAAAGATGACTCCGCTTAATCTTCCTATTCCAAAATAAGAAACGATAATCATTGACCATTACACCACTGGTGAATAGAAGATTGGCGAACGGGCCTTATGTTAAAAGGATTTTTGGACATTCTCGTAAAGGTATGGCTAGGTATCGTGCTGACATCCTGATACATAGTCATACATTATACTTCTCTATTGCCTTCTTCTGTAAGAAAAATATCCAAGGCTATTTAAGATTTTTTGCTGAATGAAAAGAGCTGAAGCCGTGTTGTAAATTATAAAATTCCTACATACACCAATGAATAAAGTTGATGACAAGTTTTCATTTATTTATTCAGGACACCGTTGGTCTTATACAAAAGATAGTTGGCAAAACTTCGTCACATATCGCGTAGAATTAGGGCTTTAAAATGGATTTATTTACTCTAAATTACATTACACTAAAACTCTCTCCAAAGGTCAAGCCTGTCTCGTGACTATCTGAATAATTAAACAATTAACCATGACCATCGATATACTTGAAATTGATTTAACGAGACCTACAAATATTTTAGGTATCATGATGACAACATACTATATGTGTCATCATTATCAGCCTATCGACGTCCATTGCTTATAGACTTCTTCTAAAATTCGGCACAACGCCGGTCCTGCGCTTTCTGTATCCAGTAACCAGATCGACGGCCTATTTTGTGGCCGGTCTTCCTACGCTGCGTCTACCGGTTCGTGGTCGCCACTCTAGAACTTTCCGGCCCCATCGGCCATCCGTTCCTAGCACAATGTGTCCTGCCCAATGCCACTTCATAGTCATTTTTTGGGCTGTTTCGGTTACTTTGGTCCTTCAGCATAGCCCTGTCCATGTTTCCTTCTGAGTCGTCTAATAAGACCCATCGTATTATTACAATATATTAAATTACAATAGAACTTGACATTACGTAGACACATGAGCGATGGTAACCACTTACTATCAGGTGAGCCGTTTATTTAACATTGCAATAAGTAGTAAGGAAATGTGTGTTTGTTGATTTTATGGAGATAACAAGTTTCAAGATTATTTACCTACAGTAGTTAATTATAGTGTCATAATAATACTTAGTTTTCAGCTAATTTAATCTGTTATTCTTTCAATACATCATTTATTAAATTGTATATTATGCCCTGTATCTTATGAAGTGCTGGCTATGCGGCGGGGGTTTAGTGCGGTTCAACTCCCACATACATCGCCCGCAGGACGATTTTACAATTTCGAACTACAATCAAATAACACTTCATAGCCACAACAATAATTTTGATCAATCCATAAAAAAAAACAAAACAGCATTACGCGTAAATAACGTATGTTTCTGATATCCTTTCGATAGTCATAATCATAGCAAATCTATTTATACCTACCTATTGTTCTTTTTATCACAAAACGCGGTATTCAGTACCTACGTATTAAATCGCGAAAAGTTGTTCTTGCATTAGAACTAGAGCGCTGTCACACCTCAGATTAAAAATTCATCTCACTGCACCACAATGCAATGGAAATTCGTTTTTTATTTATTATTATGAAGTATACATTTTCGTTGTAAACCTTTAATTATAGTCAGTTTTACCCTGTGTCCGTCTTATAACACTAATCGCTACATACTCATTCATACAAATATATTTTAAAAAATATACGAAAAAATGTGACTCATTTAATTTCGGTGTTACCAGAAATAAATATGGCGTTTATCTCCCATACAAACAGATATCTTAGTCTGTATTGATGCTAAGTTTTAACGTCGTTTCAGTGAATGACTGGTTCTCTAAGTCACTTTATGTTTGACTTTCCGTTACATGCTTTGCACTTCTAGCGTCCAATTAACATCTGTAAGCTGGAATCTAATCCGGAATATTGTCTGCGTTGCGTAAAACTGCCGATGTACTAGTGGAACATGTATTGCATTTTTGTGTAAACTGTTCACCGCAAAGAATTCAATGAGTTCGTATTGTGCTTTATACGACTCGTCCTTTTCCTTCTGCCCTCGAAATGGAAATCGGTGGAAATTCAGTGCAATTTAAGCTATTGGTTATATTTTTATGAGTTTCTCTTCTTACAATTTCGAGTATGTAACACTGAGTTTTCTTGGAAAAACCCGGAATTGGAAACGATAAATGATTTCCTTTGAGCCTTATCCGCAAAAAATACTTTTTCTAATAAGTACATATATTTTTATAATAATGTATGGATAATTGTTATGTATCTGGGAACGGTAACAAGGGCACACACATGTCTTCCACGATAATAAAATTTCCAGCAATTGTGATTTATGTAAGAGGCTTATACCTACTGTATTTAATTTGATTCACGTGTAGAAATATTATTTGTATAAAATGACAGAAATACCTTGGGTTTGCGTCCTGCTGAGACAATGTTCCGTAATTGTATAAAATAATCTCCTTTTATATTATTTTCGTGGTAATTTAAGTAATTTCGTGTGTTTTGATTTAACGTATAATATATTCAAGGCTTCTCATTTATTGCTTCAGGAACGTGGCGACGATTTTCCTGAAGGTCTCGTAAACATTTCTCTGAAATTTTCCATTTATTAATTATACTCATTTTTGAATTGAGAATACATCTCATTATACTCATTATGGGTGTTCAATTGGTGTTGCGTACTAGTTAGTATCGCTTATCTAGCTGAAGCAATACGGTTATAATGTTACGACTTTGATTAAAATCTTCATGGTAGCATGTAAATGTTACGAGTTAGTTTAATAGCCAGTTGCAATTTCAGGCACCAGGAAACAGCCACTTTGATAGTTGACATCGACTTGAACTACACCTTATACTGTAGTAAGTATACATACGTACTAGGGGTAGTAATATATATTCGCTTGTTTTTGAATATTCGCATTGCAAATTGCGCATGCGAATGTTTTGACAAAAGTTAGGTGGATGTAGAGGGAATCTGACAGAGCCAAAATAAAGTCCTCTACTTGCCCTTTAAAATGAGCCCAAACTCGATGGGTCTATGACATTCCGTTGTCAAAATAATTTGCGGGGGGTTTCAGTTATTCAGTTATTCTGGGGGGGGACCTCTTACGTCCCGAGTCGATCCAGTACAGGTAAAATATAGGTATCTATTTTGTAGTACCTATAAATTTTAATGACTTTTGGAAGATACAGTTGACTTGTCAGTAAAAAACATTGAACTTTTTGTTTGAAAAGTCAACCTAACCTAAGAAGGTCATTCGCGAATGTCAAAACTGAATAATCATTAGGTCTAAAAACCGACATTCGCATCCCTAATAAGTACTATTTTATACAATACAGAAATATTTTTCTGTAGGAATATTTTGACTACACTTAGAATAAACAGTTGCATTAATAATGGTTCATTTTTGCAAGTCGTTTCAGAAACAATTCGAACTCTTCCTACGGGTTTAATAAGTTATTACGTGTCGATGAGAGATGCATAAGTGTGAATTAAGCAAGCGCGATTTGTATTAAGATTAACTTTTGTGAAGTAATTATTTTGTGGCACTGTCATTAGCTGACTCAACGATATACCTTTTGAGATGAGATGTACTTTTTTTTAATGCGTTTCAGTTCAACATATTAATATTATAAATAATATAATAGAAGCTACTCGTGATAATGTAGAGTCGACGTGACCTACAATACGGCATCTGTAAGGGAAAGGTCAGGGTAGTTCGGACAAGTTTTTAGGGAAACTTTCTTGTTGTAGTATTGAACTTTTTTTTCCTTTTGCGAATGGAGTTGCTGGTTTGTTGGAATTGTTAGTTGCAATCATTTCAATTTCGTCACTGTAAAACAAGCTTTTTAAAGCAAGCTTTTATTAAAAACCACTAAAAGTAAAAAATAATCTTCAACTTCAATACTTAAATGTTATAAAAGCTTGTCGCGAGACCCCTACCAGCCTCGTGCCGGGTTCTGTCCCGGCCGGGGATCAGACGTCGAGCGTGAGCGGCGGGAGGTTTTAGTGCGGTTCAACCCCCACATACCCCACTCGCCGGAAGGCCGGCGATTTCCTCCCGTCCAAAAAAAAAAAGTGCTAGACATGACAACTAAAACGAGTCCAAACACGACGCGTCTATCTTGTTTAATACAGGAGTGCCTATCTCCACCTGCCAAACCCATCATCAGATCAGCTCCATGGTATCATATTATTGCATTGTCACGCGATATACATATGCCTACAAAATTTCACCTCAATCGGAATTCGAGAAGTTGGTCAAATTTAGCTCGCAAGATTCCGCCCGAACTTATAGGTACATTAGTACATAGTTACATCCAGTGCAAGTTAAATAAAAGCTTTTAAAAAGATTACGTTCCATTTCGGAAAATCATTTTTTTGAATCAGATCTGTAAATCTTATTTAAAAGAAACATTTGTCACAATCAATATAAATTAAAACCCCTCTAAAACTTGTGAAGTTCCCAAACCGTATCCGCTAAAGTTTATCCCTGAACTGAAAACTCCCACCGTGACATACTCGTACTGCTACTTGTTTCAATTTTGGTGATTATTATAATATTATCGTTAGCAAATAAGAACACACTTTGCCATTTATATTCCTATAGGTAATTACGAACTGAAACCAACACACAAGAGTGGTTTCAAATAACGTAATCCCTCTCCTTCTATAAACGAGTCTTTAGATTTCAGGAGACGTATTATATAACAATGACGTCAATCCACTGCCCTTGGATCCAACATCTGATGAATATCGAAGTTCAATCATCAATTATTATAATACATTATGTGTATGTCAGTTCTAGGTAAGATGTTAGAGATTTTCTTAATTAATTTGACAGTGTTTACGGTTCAGTGGTGAGACAATAATTGAACTTCAGTTTAACATAACATTATGGCGTCTAAAGTATACCTTATGTTTGGTTAGAAGTTCGACGGCTAGTCACTATGTTTACTCGTAGCGTAGTGAACTGTTGATGTTTAGTTTTAGACAGAGTTATTCCTACTTATAGTTATCTCAGCTTGTTTCTGTTCCGGAATAATTATCATTTATCATAATACTGAATTGTTATACAGAGATGATTGTAATCAAATTATAGAAGATAAATATATTGGAATCGCTACCGCTCTTAAATCATTTTAATTTTGTAACAATGAGATGAACGCTCTTTTTATACAGTGTGTTCTTATTATTTATTTTATTGACGTCATAGACTTAGTTGTCCATTTGATATTTAGATAGATACAATTATGTAATGGTTATAAAATTTAAATAATGGAGTCAATATAACTTAAACAGTTGCAAGTGTGTCGCAATCGTATTATTTGTGACGTTTCTTGTATAATGTACTTTGTAAGATTTTGTTTAGCATATGCTAATTTTATATTCACGGTTTCTTTTATACACATCTCGTCTTTGTTCGGGGGCAGTTGTATAAGTTTAATACAGTTATAACGTAACATGAGTGAGACTTCGGGAATCTTGCGCCGGTCTAATGCAGTTAAGCTGCGAGCTGGGTTAACTCGAGGATCGCGAGACCAACGCTTTCTACAGACTTTAGAGTAAGCTAATTGTCTTGAGAAAACTTAGTTTCCAATACTGTTTGTTGAAGATTTAATGATAAATTTGGTGTTACATTGCTTTATTTTTAAGTGGTTTAAATTTAATTTGTGAAATGATTGCGGTGTATTTTTTTTAATTGAGGCGTTATATTAGTATGCGTTCATTTCTTTTTAAAGGAATTTTATAAATTTTAAATTGGCAGCCAAGAGATTAAAGTATTGGTTATAAAATAATGGTGAGGTTAAATGTCTGATTGGTATCAAAACTCTAGATACAATTAAATTTGGAATTGAAAGTGTTTTCAAAATACGCTACGCAGCCATTTTCAGGTATATTTTTTCCTTCTCAAGTATCAGTAGTTACAATAACGATTTTTACAGGTCTAATGAGGCTCTCTTGGACCAGATAAGTATCATGCAATCGGACCGCATGGACTCCCAGCGCGCCGAGCTCCGCCCCATCAAGAAGAAGCTCTCGAAGGAAATGAAGGGATCCTCTCTGCCCGGGTTCCGTTCTAACAGCCGTGCTACTATCTCACCAGAAGACGATCTCTTTGACTTAATCGCAAGAGTTCAGGTAAATTGTATAATTCTTGAATTTGACCGATTTTACTATCCATCTAATGCACGATAATAATTAAATACAGATCGATAGAATCGTGTTTGAGAATACGGTTCAGTTAAAAACATTTACGGAGTCTGAATATTGTGTAATGTTTTTGTAATTATATTCTACCTACCTAGAAGACACGATACATACTTGCCTAGTGACTAATATTCTTTAACCCTAGAGAGTCTACATTTTGTAACTAGATGACCCCCGCAACTTCGTCTGCGTCATACAGGGGTTCAAACAGTACTTACTGGCAATGTTGTCGCGACATTATTTGCGCGGCCCGCGTTGAGTGTATTCATTGCGTTTTATACTCGTGATAACTTTTCAACAAAAATTCCGATTGGAATAAAACCAAAAGTAATTCACTTCTATATTAATCTCTTGATAAAAAAATACTTAATTTGGATAAGGGTTAATATAACGATACTCATTCAATGTTAAATTCATTCTTGGGACGAAATATTATATTTCATAAACATAAAAACGGTTATTGTGACTAAACTATGATAGTTAGATATATATTAAAAAAAGTCCGCGAGAGCATATGCTCTCGCGGACTTTTTTGTTGGTCTTACAAAGACCTAAAAACCCGTAGTACAGCATTTTGTTCTACTGTCAATAGTTTTTGCAGCGTACGCATAAATAGGTTTTCGATTATTCGCCTTGTGTTACATATTCGATATTTTCATATAATCCCTAATTTTTTTGAAAATAAAATATATAAATAAGCCTATAACCTTCCTCGATAAATGGTCTTTCCAACAGTGAATTTTTGAAATCGGAGCAGTAGTTCTAGAGATTAGCGCGTTCAAACCAACAAACTCGTCTACAACAAGCTTTATATATATATATAGTATAGATTATTATTGTGCATGCCGAGTGTAATATAATATTTGGATTTAAATTTGGTAAATGAGTGTTTAAATCACTTGCCTTCAGTGCAGTTCGGAAAAGTCGAAATCTACAGTCAAATAATCACTTACTTAAAAAATATAAATGCAAAAATAATAACAGAACTGGCTTAAAACGTTGAAGGAGATTTCGTGAGGATACATGCATTTTGGAGACGGAATACCCTTCGAAGTCTCTCGCATTAGGTTCGCGCGGTACCTGATCTTTTTACTAAGGAGAACCCAGCAGTGGGTGGGTGGGAACCCAGAATATTAAAGGCCATTTTTTGTGAATCAGGCCTATTTATGCTTTTCAACAAAAATAGTTAGGTATAGTTGTTTAATGATTCAGTCGTCATGTGTATTCTATATTTCATACCAGGATACCAGGCTGAACGATCAACGCACCGTGCTACCTAAGCTTCAAGACACCACTAACCAGGAAAAGCAACCTGATAACGACACCAAGGATACAAAGAAAAAACAGGTAACTCAACCTGATAATACAGCTCAGAAGAAACAAGTTAATCAATCCGATAATGACACCAAACAGGACAAGAAACCTCAGGAAACGCAAATTGATAATAACGTAAAAAACCCAAAAAAGCAACAAGTAACGCTGCCCGATGATGACTTCTTCGTCAATTTGATGAGAGCCCAATCTGGTCGAATGGACGACCAACGCGCTGTGGTGAGTTCGATATTTAAAATTGTATAACATAGAATTATTTCTGTGTGTGTTGTTACTAATTTATACAAGGTGGATCTGTAAATTTGGACCACCTGAAGTGGGGTGAATGACCGGTCGAAATACAACTTAGAACCATTTTTAGTTTTGGAATCGGATAAACTTTATGGAAGTCTGAAAGATAGTCTTTACAATGTTAGAAAAAAGTTTAACCAATTCCAAGAAATAAAGTTATTCTAAGTAGTATTTCGATAGGTCATTCACTCCACATCAGCTGGTCCAAAGTTACAGATCTGCCCTGTTGAAATCCCATATTTGAAGTACTAACTTTATTAATATAGTCTTAACCAAATATAATCAAATTACTCGTAATATTCCATATTCAAAGGCACTACGGCTAGAAATGTTTTAACTATGGTTCATAATACGTTATCTATGACAACAATAACAAATATAGAAGGTAAATACTCGAATCGAAATGACAATATTGTTACTAAACATCATTTTGTTTTTACAATATCTTTATGAACATCACACGAGCACGTAATAACTTGATATCAGCTGCACTTGAAATTAAACCTAGAATACTGATAACAAAACGTTTAATATCACAAATTATATTGTTATTTTTAGATTCGTTACTAATGCGAATAATCGAAATATATTGCTTAACACAAAAAAAATTACTAACTCAAATAACCGAAACTATGGGCTTAGTGTATGGTCTGATATAAATAAATATTGGTTATAACAAAATCAACAAACAGTTAAATACTTATCCAGTAAAAAAAAATGTTAAAAAGGGAATTAATACTCTTGGGTATAAAAATCAAGAAATGTCACCAAAATATCGTGGATTTCATTATCTATCGACCACTGACTAACAATTTAATTTAGCGTGAACCTAATAACATTCCCTTACCACAGCTTAAAGTTTTTCAAAGTGAGCACCAATAAACAATATTAACATTAGTTATATTATGAATGTTTTCAGATTCCGGCCGTGTCAAACCAGGGGGCCGTGCCTCGCCCGAACAACCTGGGGGCCATTCCGCGGACAAACCAAGCTACCGGCGCCGTGCGACGTTGCGCCAACTTCATGAGGGGCCGTACTATACAACAAGAGGACCCAACTCCGCGTCCTACTAACCAAGGAGCTGTTCCACGTACAACCACCACTCAGCCGAGGGCCGCCGGCCGCGCCACCGAACCAGGCGCTGAGGCACGCGCGAACGAACAAGGAGCCGAGGCCCGCGCGGCCGACCAGGAGGCTCCTAACGCCCGCCGCAACCAGCCGGCTCCGAGACCACGCAAGTAGCTGATGCTACACGAAGAAGTGCTCATCTAAAGAGCACCAGTTGCTTCGAGCGGCATCGCTACCCTCAACAACCAAATACGGCCAACAGCCCACTAGCGATGCCCAACATTCGGACAACTGACGTTGGTATAATCCAACTTGTAGACGCTATGTACGTCTCAATTTTGATGGTGTATCGATTATTCGTTCGTAACATACTTTAGATAGATTTTCGAGATTGCAGACGACATGAGACATGTCGCATGTTATAGGGTTGAGACGTTCTCAGTGTATGAAGGACATTTTCGTCCGATGTTACGAATGAATGTTCATGATAGACCTTGTTCGTAACAATCTTAATGTTTAAGCGCCGTTGCGCGATATTATATTATAAAATATGTGTATTTAGAATTAGAAATGAATTTCATGAAATTAATAGATTTTTTCGAGGCCTTCAAACGTGAAAACCCCTTCAGATGGAAGGCTAACTTTTAAATATGTATTACCCATAACTATATATGACTATTAATAATATATTTAATATTATTCATCGAGAAGGTAGGAGATGGGCATGAGAAAGCATTGAAAATGCTTGAGAAACTATCGGGGGTGATACCAATTACCATGAACATTAAACTTTGATTTCATAATACACTACAATTTTATTATTCACTGTTGATTTTATATGAAGTATGTATGATATTATCATTATTGGCTATTTAAAAGGAAAATTACTGGCTATTTTATGCAATAACTGTCAATGAGTCATTAACAATTCATAGATGATTTAAGGTGATGTAGCCTATCTTCTCGATATAAAATATAGTAAATATATATTTCAAATATATATTATAAATGTGTCAAAACTTATGATATTTATGTATAATATTATATTGTATTATATATTCCTAAATGGCCTCCATTTGTATTGTGAGTACACTCTTGCAAGCCATTCTCAGAACTCTAGGTGCCCCAATAACGCGGTGTACTTTAGACTGCAATGTGTCAAAATATATATTATAGTATATGTATATTAGTCACGGGCCCTCAAGAAAATCTTAAACTGAAATCTATTTAAACATAATTTATTTATTATTACACTAATGATAAAACTAAAGATAATAGTCTCGAATTCTTTTGATCTTCTAACTTTCTCATTTATGTATTTATTGGAAAAATTTTATCCATAGACAATCTCTTCGACTTATGTTACCTTAGAATCGTCCTTCTAAACATCACGTGACATAATAAACTGCCACCTATGGCTATATTTAATCTTGTTAGATAAATAGATTAAATTTACTCAATTTTGAACGATAGAGCCTAGTGTATTTATTGTTTGCTGGCGCGTCGTTTATTTTGGCTAATTGTGTAAAATTGCTTCTTTTCAAAGATGATAAAAATGTTAGAATAAGTGACTGTATCATTCAAATGTTATATTTATTTTGTCCATTTTACGTCCAATATTTTTTTACACATACAATTATTTTTTAATGAATTTCATCACAGTTTTTATATATTTTGTTTTTTTGTGCTATTAATTTTAAGTTAATATACTTTTTTATAATTGTATTATGTTAAGTTAGTGATCTATATAATTTTACATACGATATTGCATGCTGTTATGTCTTATATCCACCGATATTAGTAAAAAAAAATATCTAATCATTATATTATGCAATTTTAAAATGTAGTCGTTTCTCCATTTATTAATAGTTGACGTGCACATTGTATTGATGTACTATTGCAAGGAAACATAATAGTGTTAAGTGAGAATGTTGCGTAAACCGAAACATTCCAATATGTTGGCGTATTTGTGTCGAAACTTTTTGTTATTTACATAAAGGCGTGATACGATGGACATCATTGCTTAAATGCAATAAATATGAAAATCGTTGAACTATAAGCGAGCGTCAGCGTGGGTTATTTACTAATACATTATGCGATTCAACGATTCCTGTCAATCAGATCCCGTTAATGTGTAAATAACAATAATTTTCGACTAAATTATATCTCATTCCATACGCATTTTAATCATTTTATTCAATAAATGTGTATTGTTGTCAAAGATCTCTAATAAATAAATAAATGTAGAACAAATTGGCGTTCATTTATTTCCCTTTCCGATCCTTCTGTAATATTTATGAGTATAAGAATTTAAAGCATTATCTTAATGCGATCATGGATAATTGAAGATATAAAAAAACAATCTGCTGTTTGGATTAAAAAAAAAAAATAATTCAGTGCAAAACAAACGTGTGAACTCTGATATTGAAACAAAAAATGGTCTCTAGATAAATTATAAAGAAAATAAGTTTAAAATAAAATATAAAGAAATAATTGGCAATAATAGTACAGTGCGAACTGTTCTCGTATTACGATAGTGCGATATTTTAATTAGGCTTCTCACAATAATTCTTAAAATTTACACCTATGTCGTATATGGGATATGTTTTTAGATTAACTGAATTACTCATTTTTGTTTACTTATTCTAAGAACAAAACTAATGAATCGCTTATTTACCTGTTGAAGCGATGAAACTAAATTGTCGACAGATGATTACAGGGAATGATGATTTTTTTCTTGGAAGATGATGGGATAGAAAGATGAATGTTCGCTCTTATTTACATCACAGTTGAAGCACGATCACGGAATTAAATCTAGTCTAAGAGGAATATAAGACATTCGTGAATTGTACAATGAACAATCGGCCAACCAAAACTAACAGGGGCCAGAACGCGCATGCGTGCCCTGAATCCCTGAAGAACTTTGGAAATCGGAAAATAGGAGTTCTATTTTAGAAACTAACTTTTAAATAAATAATAATATGTACAACTATAAAAAAATCATTGAAACGGATTCCTATTATCACAATTCAAAAAATAACTTATTTTAGTAGGCGGGAAAATAATTCAAACGAAATAGGTTCGAAATTCAAACAATTTCGTGAATTACATGATCAATGCATGGTAGTGCCATCTATTAAAAAATTGTTGAACTACGTGGAGTAAGCAGTTCTTCACCTGCGCACAAGATGGCAATCTTATCGCCGAGAAATATTGTCATTAAATGAAAGTTTATTTTATTTTAATTTTAATTGTATAAAGAAATAAATACTTTACAATCAACTATAGAAAACATACAATTTTTTTACTAGCTGTCTCACGCATTTAAAGTCCCTAAAAAATTACAAATAAATATTGTCGTTCAAAATTATTGTTAAATTATTACACATTTTTTTATATTTTTTATTTTCTGCAAAATCATTTTAATGTCTCGTCAATTAGCGACTATTTTTAATAGCAATATACTAAGGTTCTTAGTTATAAATAGATTGTTTGTCTTGTTTATATAAAGTTTTTGAAACTTAACTAGTTTAAAAACTTTTGGTAGTTTGACTTTGACACTTTAGACACTTGCTAAAGTTATTTTGTGACAACATGTGACAGTTACAAATACGCTGTTGGTATCTGTTGTAAAAAATCTAATTGTGAATATTTTTTATATATTTGTTGTAATTTATAGGTCTAGAGTTCAGAAGTTTTATCTGTGAGACGACTATCACTCAGAACGACGGAATTAGTGAAAAAAAGATCGTAAAAACTAGACAACAGTGTGTGTTTCCAAGATTAGTTGATATTGCAGAACAAGTGTTAGTTCGTGAAGTTTCCATGGTCTTTTACGAGGAATGGCTGATAAAATCGACGAGGCCAAACCATCTCAACGTGGAGAGTAAGTATTACTTGAGATCGATCTTAAATGTCAATTTTATAATGAGTTTTACACAACAACAAATTATCTGACTAACCTACTGTTTCTACGTCAATTCCATTGAGATCGCAACGGCTACACAACTTAAAATTAATTAAATAAATATATCTGTTTTTAGTGTAATTAAATATAGGTTTCCCACAGTGAATTTTTA
Organism: Trilocha varians; assembly: GCA_030269945.2. NCBI lineage: Eukaryota > Metazoa > Arthropoda > Insecta > Lepidoptera > Bombycidae > Trilocha > Trilocha varians. The sequence goes on from AP028256.1 coordinate 17,197,403, forward strand.
CAGCAATATTAATTAACTTGACGATAAAAAATATAACCTTTAAAATAACAGTTTAGTATGTTTACACCTAGCTTACTGGCACAGATGATTACAGGTATCTAACCATTAGAAACTATTATTAGATTACAATGTTACAGATAAAATTCCTTAAACTAAGACCAGTGAAGGAGATTGTGCTCACTTGTAAAATAGATATCTGTATTCTGTACTAATAATATAAAGCAAAAAGATTTGTATATTTATGTGTGTACGTAAAAAAAATACTTCTGAACTTTTTATTTTTCTACATGATTAGCGTATTAAATGCCACGAATTGTTTAAATCCAGGATTAGAGTATAATTTATTTTAGGTTTAAAATTGTTCATGTTTCTAATTCAATGTCATTGATTTTATTTGATTCTCAAATTAAATACAGTATTTACATTATCTGCATCTAAAAAGACTAAGAAGAAGAAGATGAAGTATGTACTTCATTAGTCTGACAAGTCTTTTTAGATTATGCCCAAAAAAATACTTCTGTTCTGTATTTATTCTGTGATATACCTGGTTGAGCTATTTAGGAATCTATATAATTATTCTTCCTTTTGAAATGCTTTATAAAGTAATGTATTTCATACGAAAAATAATTACTTTACTTATATATATACTTTGTCATTAAATTAAACAACATCATTTCTAATAAGGCAATGTAAAAACAAAATCTGTCTCACCTAAATCTATATAGTAAAGTAACAGGACTGCATGGTTAGTATCACTCTTTTATAATGACGTAAGTTATTCACAAAACACAAAAAGAACATCAAATTTTGCCAAAAAGACCAATAACTCTGTTGTTATTTTTCAAAATAACAAGCTCAAGGCAATACCAATAAGCTTACCTTATAGTCAATCCAAATGACACCACAAGAATCAGACGACAAAAAATGTAATACTATTACAAGACAACTGAATTGTAACGCTGCAGTTTTTTCACTGTTTCTAAGTATTTTTCTTGCAAGTTTTATTATAAACTGTTTTTTATATCACATAATACCTTGGTTATTCAATGATAAGTCTTATTCACATGTTATTCAGTTGTTTTGAATTTTGATGTGACTTCATTGTTATGTGCATTTCTCTAAGCGTTTATACCCTTGAAACATTATGTATGTAAATAGGACAGAGTGTATACATAAAAACACATAACTTGGATGCTATAATGAAATTTGTTAACTACTCGGAGTGTGGATTTGTGTGACAATTTTCATTTATGTGTGTAGGAAAATGTTAGTATATTAGTAGTGTTGAAAGTCGGCCTAGGTAAAAGTGAGTGTAAAACACAGGATCATGTTTGAAAATTCACTTTTAAGTTTGAATTGACTAAGTTGACTAATGAACCACCTCATATATATATATTTTTTTAAATTTATTATTGAGCAAACCAACAATGTAGTTACAATAACAAAAATACACAACAAAAAAATATACTTAATTTATGCAAAAAATCCTCAGATAAAATAACATTTTTTATTACTAAATGTAAAATAATTATTTTATACAAAAATTGATTAAAATTATCTAAATGTCAATAAAAATCCAGTAAACAAAAATTGATTGTATTGTTATTATCAATATTTTGTAATGATGCATCTTATGTCGCCAGGCATGCAATTGATGTAATAATATTAATCAACTTATATTGATAAGAATTATGTAAGTTTTCATGTTCACACACTATCTCTTGAATTAATTATTTTGCAGCTGTAAACACGGCTGTTTATATAACAGAATAACTAATTTTATACGCTTTTAACCTTCGATTTTTTTTGACAATAGACATGTTTTAATTAAAATTACATAACTTTTTTTTTGCGAATCTCGATATTGTTATAATTTTTTTTAAGTACCTTTTGCTCCAGGTATTATAAACATTCAATATAATTTTGTAAAGTATTTTGCAAATCGATATTGTTAAAATACGCGCAGTGTTTTAAAAAAAAAAGTACACGTAAAAATTTCACCACTTTTCTCACTAGAATCTAGATAGATCTGCGACATCTACATCTCCCGTGATAGTTCAAAGAGCCTATAAAAAGAGTAGTAACGAAAATAACTATAAATCTGATAGATAGTTTTGCCACTACTAATGGCAAAGGCACTAGAAGATTCTAGATGATTCTCACTCTAGAATACTCCGTAATATGTTATCGTAATCTGTGTTATTATACAAATCTCAAAGAAACTGGTTCCGCGACGACTTGTTACTAATTTCCTCAATTATTGAATTCCGCGTATTCAAATTTTCGTGAACAAATGTGTTTCGTTTACTACACATTCATAAAGCGATAAGTCAATTTGCGGTTATAGAATAAAAATATTGTATTTTTGTCAAAATAGTGAAGTAGGAACTGACCCCATCTAAACTAAAGGATAACGTATAGCGAAAGAAATAAGAATGAAGTTGGAACTAAACCATAATATTACTAAGGTTTAGAATTATTACATTCATTTTCATACATGCCTGGACACAACTAGTGATTATTAATACCTACAAATAAATACCTAAAACTAACACCGGATAATTAAGTGACAATACAAATAGGTCTTTACTAAAAACAGCCTGTTTTCGGCAACAGAAACATGACATTTTAAATATCAAATAAATGTATCCTTCTAAAATGATCGAAATATTTAACAAAATATAATAAAAACGAATCAAAACTGACCAATTCAGCCAGTAAACGTACGTAAAAATAAGTATTGTCAAATTTATAGGTACCTACCAGAAACCAGTTAACCCAAGTTCAAAAGAAACAAAGACAGTATTTAGTAAATTGAGTTTTTGTACCCGTGTATCTTGTTTTTGACTTGTTATTAAAATTAACTTACGCAATAGCTCAGCTCAGTAGTTTCTGGAAAAAGTTTGTTTTATCGAAGTCTTGTGCACTTTAACTGACTTCTAATATTACAAACATAAAAATATTACTATACTCATACCGAATGCTCAATAGCTCCGATAAAATACTTTTAAGTAGAACGGTAGACCCTAACCCTTTCTCGTAGTTTCTTTTATTAGAAAAGTTTCAAGTTCAGTTTGAAACTTTGATACAGAGTTCACTGGTCTAGTCATATTCATAGCAAACGATTCGTTTTTCGAATAAACAACTGAACAATATTTTACCGAATATTCATGTCTTACCATCCTATGGGACTGTGTTCTATGAGACACAGAACGCGGTATAATGTTAAATTCCCTACATGTTATATGTTAAGTCGTTTATTACCAGATCTTAAAGTAAATCAGCACAAGATATTCTGCAAAATTAGTGTAGTTAAGCGCTTTTGCAATGTTATTACAAAAAACAACAGCTCACTGGTATTAAAAGCCATTTAGACGGGAGACATTTTCTCGAACGTTCGATACGAGAAACCTCAAATTAAATCAAGAAACATTTATTCTGAGCATATAAATAAAAACTTATATCTATTAACAACTAGAAGTCCGTGGATGATACTAATATTACTTTTTTTATTTTTTTATTTATTTGGCACACAAAACACGTTACAAGCAATATGAAATAAAGTATTACAAGGTATTATGAGAACAACAACTGGCTTGAAACATAAAACATGTGTCCACTACAAAGCTGTACTTAATATTATGTTGACGAGAAGACTAAAACTTATTTTTTTTTTTTTAAATGCGCTATTAATATTCTAATGATGAATAAACGGTAAAACATAATACAATTAGAATGCGTAACGTAAACATTAAAACATAAAACTGGTACCTAGACTAGGTACTGGTAACTAGACTAGAAGAATGTCCGTAAGAGTGTCGCTGAACTTCTTGAGAGAGGGAACAAAAATATCTAATCTAATATCCGATTTTACCAATTCATTATATTCGCGGCTCATTCTTGTAATGGGATTATATGAAGTACTTGATCAAGAATACCTATTTCCTTTTATGATAAATTTATATGCTTACTCATTTAAAATAATAATGACATATATAATATTAAGATGTCTAATACCTGTATGTATGATAAGACAATAAGTGTAATTTCCTTTGTTCTATAAGTAGGTAGTATAAATATTCGCATTTGATCAGTAAATGGCTCGCTGATCCGGGCTTCCTCATCGGACGGAAATAGTTGACTCATTGCTCCTTAGATGTCTGATGACTGACGAATGGATATGTGCTATCGAGAATATCTTATGTCTATTTTAGTAACACTATTTACCTACTGGCATACAGTATTTGTATAGAAAAGAAAGATTCACCTAATGCTCTTAAACATAATTCCATTTTCAATTCCCTCTCTAATCCTGAGAGAGACTTAAGACTTCAAGAATCTCTCTCCATTGATTCTAGCATAGATCAAGTCAAATTAGTATGTTTTATTTAATTGTCATACAAAATTGGGAGAAATAAAACTAACAAACGACCTAAAGTTTCAAATTCGGTTATTTGGATATTTTATGGAAACTCTCTTTTTGATAAAATAATTATCGAATTTCATGCTTAATTTATTTAAGGAATTACAGTTTTAACAAAACATTAATCCACTTTCTAGACGTCCTAGGGCGTTAGACATAGTGCCACAACGACGATGTTTGTTTGAAAAAATATAGTAGTAATTACAAGTCACAGTTTTATCTTTTTTTATAGATTCGGTTGGAACTAGTTTCAGTCGAACACTAACATAAATAACACACTAAATAGTTATTGAAATACTTCTTTAAGCACAATTACAATATCATCATTCAGCAATCAAAAACAAATGAGCTTGGCCCGTTTTATAATACACTCTCAAATATTCAGAGTCACGGATGCCTTCTTTAGGATCTCCGTAATAAATTCTAGATTGTGCTGAATGCTAAAAAGTTTCACATAACTTGACACCATCGTATCATATATTTTATTATCTCCTCAAAGCATATAATCCCTCCTAGCCTATACCTACGTACTTTTGACGGTAATGAGTAAATTTATTTTAATATAGTAAGACTCAATAATAAGTGTTGCTAACAGAATTATATTATGTAGATCTCTCGTTCCCGAAATTATTCATTAATCAGGAACTTATTATACTTGAAAACAGTATATTTATTAACATAAATTTCCAGATTGGTCCAATATTTTATATGAAATCAATTTTATTATTCCGTTATGTAACACATACCGTACTTTTCAGCCAATTACAAAACCAAATGTGTTGGAGCGGACATTTCTTGAACTTTAGTAGTTTCCGGATCGATCTCGATGTATTATATTATGTGTTTCTGCGTACGTAATGAAACATGATAAATCATATTTAAATTTCATATTTTTTAAATGGAAAAGTTTATGTTTTATTCTTCGAATTGCTTGTGATAACAATGTTTTTTATAGTATCCGTAAATATGGTATACTAATTATTATTATTTAATTATCTTTCGGGTCAGTTATAACAGCCAAAGCTTATCTACGTTTAAGAAAAGTTTGACCCGGTAACTTGTCTCTGTGTTGTAAAAAATAACTTAAATATAATCGAATCTTTTGCAACTGTTACATTCAAAAGAATACTTTCATTAGGTTTCGTGCTACTACGATTTTTCAAAACTCAATTTAGTTATCACAGTGCACAACAGAGGTAAATTAACGACGAAACTGAGCACATAGTGAGTGGTCTGATATAGTTTTGCTGAGGAGTCAAATGAATAGTCAGAAGTTATATCTGTGTTGTTTTTTATTTTAATTTTTCTTTTTTTCATATTATGTTTTAGTAATTACTAAATAGTTGATAAGATAGAATTTTGTATTAGAGGCAAAAAAAAAGTCTGTTTGTAAACGAGTAGTATTGGTTGCCTCGATAAAGGCTTGCCTAGTGAGGTAACCGCAAGTTATACCATGTTTAGATATTAAGTTTTTTATTAATAAATTTATTTTCATTTTCATTCATAGCAAAGCAAAATATAGATCTATTAAAATTTTTAATAAATTACAATCCAACCTCGACCTTAACCTCCACTATCTAATCATAACACCGACTAAAACGATTGTAGATCTTTTTTAAAACACCAATAATGATTTCATAGTTATCAAATAGCTAATATGTTAATAACGAAAAGCGGTACAAATAGTAAAACTGGCGTTGAACCGGACTGACCGGCTCGAAAGTCTCAACCACACATATCTAACCTACTGACTTGACTACTTTGAAGATGAGTATACAATTCTCATCAATAGCAACAATATTTTTATTGATTTGATAGGTGAACGAGTTTCACAATTTATGGGAACCGGTGATCGTCGCCCATAAATAATTAATCGCAATGCCAGAACATATTATAGATGTTAGTTAATGTACCAACAGCTGCATTCAACTTTACTACACACTGCTGGGCTCTGATTTCCTTAGAGATATCTAATCCACTACGCTAGCTTGTTGGGGCTTTTTGTTTTTTTTTTTTTTTTTCAGTTGGAGGAAATCACCGGATCCCCGCCCGCCCCGCGGGCGGGGTATGTGGGAGTTGAACCTCACTAAAACCTCCAACCGCTCACACTCAGCGTCCGAACCCCGGCTGAGGCCAGAACCCAGCACGGGGTTTTGTGGGACGGCGCGACGCGTAACGCTCTCGGCACACTTTTCCGTCACGCCAGCTTGTTGGGGCTGGAGGACTTTTCACACATTTTGAAAGGGTTTTTTTAACCTCTAATACCTATGCAGGTTTTTTAGTATCACTTTTAGCCAGTGGAGTTGTGGTAAGCTGTACAAAATTTTTTAAAACAAATTAAAATTGGGATGTTCACTTGTAAACTATAAACTAACACCTTGTTTGACGAAAAATATTGCTGGACACACCTTGTGTGGGCAAAAATTTTTCGCACCAATAAATGCAGGAACCTAGTTTTAATCTGTCCAAAATATTAAAGAAGCTTACGAAAGAATTGAATTCGAATCGAGAATTGAGCTTTTAAATCGTGAATCGATTTAAACCTCGCTGGTTCATATAGCGAAATGGACTGCTCTGCATTTATATTACTAAAATTTTAAACTTTTTAAGTGACATGATATCGTCGTTAATACTATAAATGTGTACGCGACTACAACACTACATAGATTGATGTGAATTGTTATCAACGTATTTTGAAAACATTTACGTCTAAAAAGCACGTTCCGAATAATAAGCGGAATAATAAATAAGTCTAGAAAAAACTTCATAAAATATTCACATACACAAAACATGTAAAACAACAAGCATAACGAATGGTTTTTAGGAAATCATTCACGACACTATTACACAAAATCTGTAACACATTATAATTCAAATTTCTGAAAATAAGTGACATCATTGATTCAATACGCCTACCATGTGTTTGACATACGGTTTTGCTACTTTTTGCTCAAGGTATAGGTACCTATTTCTCACAGGTAATTCTTGACTTTACTAGAATAGTTTTTTAGAAATAATAGATGCCGTAACTGGCAAAACGTTGTGAAATATTATGTCATATTCATAGTAAATCTGTACCAACCTTACTTACTACTTATTACTGCCCACTGTTGGGCTCAGGTCTCCTCAGGAGAGGGATTAGGCATAGTCCACCACGCTTGCCTAGTGCGGATTGGGGACTTCACATATCTTCAAAGGATTTTTAGAACCCTTTTCCGATATGCAGGTTTCCTCACGATGTTTTCCTTCACCGTTTTTAGCCTGTTTCACATTTAGATTTAGAGGTACAAGCCGACCGGATTTGAACCTGCGACCTCCCGTACGGAAGGAAGCGCTTCGACCACTCGGACACCACGACTTCCATAGTAAATCTAATTCATAATTTATGAATTGTTACATTAGGTGATGTCCTCCTATTGATTGGTGAATCGTTCAAAAACAAATTTCCGAAGACATAATAAGTACCTCTAATGATCGTCGGATTATATTATTATGTATTACACAATCACAGACAGACGATATCCTGTGTATTTGGAAGGTTATCTTAACGAGAAATAATTGCAAATAATATGTTTTTCGTTGGGATATTTCTTCGAATTTGAGTATTTTGGTAATACGGGTAATTGTTCGCGTCTGGGATGTATGCGATTGTATATTTTCTGCTCTTTGATGGTATAAAGAACTCAAAAGATTTCCAAGGATCTCGTATTAGTGTAACCATGGGCAACGATCTACCCTCTTCTTTGTGTGAGATAAAAAACATTTTAATACTTTACAGCAAGTTTGCGTTTATTTATTTTAATACTTTTTTGTAGCAGCAGATAAAAAAGGAATATGTAGTTACTTATAGTAACTAAGAAATAAGCACAAAAGGCGAGGTTAATTCAAATTTGTGTTTTCTTACAACAATCCAATATATATAACAGATATAAAATCGTACAGAAGTATGTATTAAAGTTTACTAAAGAACTAATAAATAAATTGACTACATATGATATAAGTTAGCAGTCTAAGTATTACAATACAAAAATATAGTAATTAAAAATAATAAAAAATAAACTAAACACACAACAACACATATTGCTACACTGATCATCGAAAAATGTAGAATTGATTAATTCTCTGTACTAATAGGATAAGAAACTTAATATATTTTAACCCTATGCGATGAGTGTTATAAGAAAATTTCGATGCCTAGGTAACAAAAAAACCTCCTTGCGAATGTGGGCTATTTTTATATTTGGAGGAAATTGCCGGATTCGATCCGCCCAGCGGGTGGGATATGTGGGAGTTACCGTACTAAAACTTCCAACTGCTCACATTCAGCGTCCGAAACCCGGCTGAGGCAGGACCCAGCGCGGGGTCATGTGTGACGGCGCGACGTGTTACGCTCTACGGCACTATTTCCCGTCGCGCCGCTCCCGGCGAATGCGAGCTTACGTTTTCTTCTGATCTTTTGTGTGTGGTAGCTCCCCCATTCCGGAGAACTACGTCAGTACTATGAATGTCTTAAAACGTCTAGAATGATCTGTCTGAGAATCAAAGTCACTGTTTTCGGTCACCATCCATAACGCCTCGAAATTATAATATAACATTATGGTAATCGAAGAGAGCGTAAACAGATTTAGAATGATCTATTTAGTATCTACGAGTTTTATTCGATGGGCTGTGTTACTTTGTAATATAGTATTTACATTAATGAATGTGTATGAATTAGCATAAGTTTGTACTTTGTATGAATCGTATGCATAGTTTTATTTGTTCGACCTGTTACCTACATGTGGGCCTTAGACTCGTTTATCTGTCTTGCAATAAAGCATTTCGGTTCTAGTAAATTTCTATGTGCAACATGTAAATATATAAATATCACGAAATGTGGAAAGGGGCAAAACGTTCTAACTACTGAAGTTCTCTACTATGTAGTTTTGTACTATAGTGTTATATTATTACAATCTACTGCTAGGCTCGGGTCTCCTCAGGCATTGGCCACTATGTCTAAATGTTGGTTGAGTAACACATTTTTTTATGCCTTTTCCATACAAACCTACATCATAGGTCATCGAGATGTTTTCCATCGTAGCTCATTAATGCACATTAATCTTTAAATAATAAGATGTACATGCCGTCACGAAGAGCCAGCGAGATATTCTAACAAATTCTGATAAACAATGATTTGAATTCGGATTTTCGCATCACTTACGTTGTGTATGGTTTGAGTTGTGACTCTGTTTGCAGGTAGTTCCACGGCCGGCCGTCACCATCGAGGCCGGCAAAGGTCATGACGAGGGTCCGTCGTAAGAGGTACATACACCTACATTATAAAATTCTAAATTGTCATAGAAAAAATCAAATCAAATCGAGCATAGAATCATGACATCACATCAACAAAAACTAAAAAATCCAAGTAATGTTGTTAAAAGTAAAAAAATATTACAAAGTATAAATATTTTTTTAACTTTTATGGCACGATCTTGTTGTTTGTGTGTAAGAAAGGCTCTACGAAACGAAATTTTTTACGACCATTATTTAAACATTTTTTTTTTCACTTAGAATTAAGACGCTAGTTCGAGGAAATTTCGTTAGTTAAAAATTGTTTAACGGGAATAAATCAATTATAGAGTTCAGCATAATTTTTTAAATATTTTTTATAATTCATATTCAATACCTTAAATAAATTTATTAATGTGCCGTACTCGCTTTCGACGCCACGCGCGAAACCTAAAAATATCACGCGTAGACCTATTTTCAGCGATAAATTAACATTATAAATAGTGGAGATAGTTCCGGGAGTTAGGTTTTTTTATTAGAAATTTCCTCCTCTTAAGAATCTTTTTTTGAAATTTCTAAAATAATAATAGCTTAAATATTAAATTTTGGCAAAAAAGGAAATGACATTTTGTTTCATCTTTAATTGTTTATAAATTTGGAATTTTTATGTGCTAATACAGGCTTTTAGCACATTTTTCTAGACGGCATTCCGGATCCAATGAGCTAGCACACATAATATTAAGAGCAGTATCTCTATTTTGTACCATTTTCAACTTACTAGTCGACACTAGACTAACATTTCTTCGTGTTTTCCGTTGACATAATAATATATAAGATTTTAAAACGCTAATAATGAAGGGAAAAAAACAAACATTATTATTTTATTACAATATCTCCAATCTTAACTAACTACGTCATGCATGATCTTCTTCGAAATACGAAAAAAAGTCATTTTCGTGACCTTTCGAGTAATATGAATTACAAATTCTAGATATGAATTACATACACGACAAGTTTATGATAATTACGTATGTAACAAACAAGATTGCCTTTTTTCTTTATATAAATTATTTAAAACTATTATTTATATAAAACTAGATGACCCCCGCAACTTCGTCTGCGTCACAAAGGTGTTCAAACAGTACTGATAATGTTGTCGCGACATTATTTGCGCGGCCCGCGATCGTTGTTTCATTGTGTTTTACACATAGGGGTTGTCCATTAATCACGTGATCTTTTTTTAGCATTTTTTAACCCCCCCTCCCCCATCGGTGATACGTAGTGAGGTTTAAGACCACCCCCCCCTCCCCCTTCTCAACATCACGTGTATTTTTAGTACCTACAACGAATCTTAAAATTTTCTGAATATTATCTTAATTTAAATACAGGTATAAACTATAATCTTATTTTATTCTGAAATTAAGGACCATAATAAAAATGTCTACACCAGGTTGCAAGGTTTTTTTATTGCCATAACAATAATAATTAACGAAGAGTGTAATCATAGAAAAAACATGTATTGTACTAGTACATGAATATATTTAATGTATATTGTCCTCGGACCACGGATTAGCAAGACATTCTTCAACACTAACAACTGGATAAGCATCATGCAGGTTTGACGAAAAAATAAATACACGAGATATCTTACTACACCCCCCCTCCCCCTTGTGTTATTTTCGTGATTTTTATCAAACCCCTCCCCCCCCTTTCAAGCGTCACGTGATTAATGGACAACCCCATACTCGTGATAACTTTTCAACGAAAAGTCCATTTAGAAAAAAACAAAAAGTAATTTACTTCTACATTAATACTCTTGATAACATAATACTTAATTTGGATATTGGATAAAGATTAATATAACGATATTCATTTAACATTAAATTAATTCTTCGGATTTAAATATTTTTCATAAACATAAGAGCAGCTGTTGTGACTAAACTATTATAGTTAGATATATGCTCTCGCGGACTTTTTGTCGGTCTTACTAAGACCTAAAAACCCGTAGTACATCATTTTGTTCTATTGACAATAGTTTTTGCAGCATATGCATAAACGTTTTCGATTTTACACCTTGTCTTACAAATTCGATAATTTCATACGGATACCTATTTTTTTTAATTGGTTTGGATTGCTGTTCCTGTAATGTTAGAAGTTCGGGTATAGTTGAGCTGAGTAGTCAGTTCAACTGAGCAGGTGATCTTTTTCTTATGAATTTTATATTAACCACAGAATTAATGCGCCAAATACCTAAAAAAACTGTCTAATACAAACTAAAGGTGCTTGGAATTATAAACGTGAAGTGAAAAATCAATTACGAAAATAACGTCTTGAGTGTTCAGTTGTTATGACTACAGAGGCTGTTTCTAAGATATATCACACATCAAAATTAACGAGGGGAAGTTGAGTAAGATGCTTATAGCATTCGATTCTCAGAAAAAAAGCTCAAGAGAATTTTTCCTTCAATTAGGTATTAGAAAAATCATTGTCTAAAATTTGGAGGTATTCAAGTTTATTGTTTCCTAATGTCTCTGGGTGGAGTGAATTTAGAATTTACTATATTTAGTGCTAACATGTGCTTTTTAAAAAATTATGTTTTGATGGATTCTGTTTTATAAATAGTTTTTGCGTGTTTCTCGATAAAACGATATCGATGTTTTTCGACTCAAGACAAATGTGGTACTTTTCACCGAGACGCCAATACTTCTTGCAGTTTTTTGAAATATTTTGACATAGCTGAAAATCGTATATTGTGTGTCTTCAATGCGATTGGTATGTTAATTCTGTCTAATTCAGTGACGATACTGGCTAACTAGAAGTTTGTAGTTAATTTTGTAAAAGACAACCTAGTTGTGGATCGCGACGGGGGGCAGGTCTGTCGACGAAGGGTCGCACGTGCCTGTACAATTATTGCTTGTATTGTTGTGACACGGACTACTGAAGAGAATAATTAGATTAAGTACATACTTTAGTACAAAAAAAGTTTAAATAATAAGCAGTTTGATAGATTGATTAGTTGTAACACTTGTAACCATAGAGAACTGTTTGAAAATGGTTTGAAACTCAAGTGATAGCGAGTCTCACTAATTTCAGGAATGTTTTATATGCATAAACGAAGTTAGCTTTCTTGACTTTAGAGTAGGTAAGAGGCAAAAGTAAGTACATACCTAAGTGAGTCTAACTAGTCTAACATTACTGGGAAATCATACAGTACGTTTTTGTGACATGTTCTATTTTTGCTCCTACCTAGGACTTATGATGTCTTTCTTGAATTGTAACTTATATTTCAGAATAATAATAATCAAAATTAATAACAGCCGACATAAGAAACTACTTTTTTTAAAAGTCGGTAGATGCAATTAACCAATAGAACAATGTTGCATGCTGTCAACTCACAAACTGCTACTCAATCTTGTTGAATCAGAACTAAGTGAGCAATTTGTTAACATTAGTTAATTAAAGTCGCTTGTACAGGACCCTTTGTAAGGGGACTAGGTAGAGGCGAGAGCACACAACAAAACAGAAGGTAAATTTACACACAAATCGTGTTTGATGATCGCATACAGGTGGAGTACAAAATTGTTTGTTATTTTTAATTGCCCATAGATTTTCGCAATGCTAGAACACAGCGAAGTCGAAATAGGAAAACTCTTGTGCAACATTTCATGACAGTTGACACTCACGGGGCGAGTGTTGTTATCGGCACTATGTGTGATGATTGTCGAGTGATCGAATGAATAATAGAATGATCTATGTATTGTAAACTGCTATAAATTGTAATTAAAGTAAATAGTTGGAAATTTCTGGAAAACTAAGTAGCAAGATGCAAGTATCTATTTTTCCCATACATCGATACCACCAATCGTCTATGGCTGTCAAATGTCACCTATAGATTACACCATAAGACGAACGCCAATTTTGGTTTCTCAGTTGTGTGGATAAAGTGCACTTTTGTAAGTATTCTGTGTCGAGGGCGAGGAATTCCCGCCGTGCGCCGACAGAATGTCTCGAACACTCAACAGGTTCTGTTTTTGCATCCAATCTTAGTTTTCTCCCTTATTTTAAACGTGTTATTATAGAAGTTGAACTAGTTATTTGCATAACGTGTAGTTTTCGACCTATGTTAGTATTTTACTACTGATAGAAAATTACTTTGTTGTATATTTACTGAAGTTACGTTAAAGATGCTTAGCCTTATTTATAACATGCCATAAATTATCAAGTATTAGTCATAATAGCAAGGGTCGTCACTCGTCAATTTCGCAGATACTACATCTCTTCAAATGTATGTAGAGTGCACAGGGTTGCTAACTACAGGGCATAATTCCTCAACTAGCCGAGGTCGTATATCAAGGGTCATCATGACTTAGTTTTTCGTTACCCCGCAATGCACGAGAAGAATTAATTAAAATACAAAAGGTTTCTTTGCGTTCTGTATGTTCGTTTCTTTGTAAATAGAAGAAAATCTAATTATGTTTTAAGTAAGGATGTTGAAACCAAGTCTCGCTCATTAGAACGAAGTTCTGCATTAGACATTTACTTCGCATAAAACGATTAAGGGATTGTTTTATTTTTAAATTCGATTTTAGATCTCACAAAAGCTTACAAAATTGCAAGTTAGATAATAATTGATATTCATTAAATCACCTTGTGGGCCGAGAAGTTACTTTGATAAAGTTGTCTAAAATGTATTCATAAACCACGACGAAAATGTTTGAATTTTAAGCGCCTCGGTTTTCCAACCCCAACATCCTCTTATCATAAATCTACCTTAATATTATAAAACTAAAGAGGATTTTCTGTTTTTAAAGATTGGTCTGATTTGAAAAATTCGTTCAGTGTTGGATAGTCTAATTATCGAGGAAGGGTATTATTTTTTGTGACGCAGGCAAAGATGCGCGTGTCAGCTAGTACTATAATGTTAACAGTCCACATATACCAAGATTGTGAAGACCTTTAATATCTTAATTATTAGTTATCAGAGCAAGCAACTGATCGTCCCAAGCGGTACGACCCGTCTGTCCACACCTCGAGGGCTTGTACGCTTACTAGTTATCCAATTATATTTGTTCCTCACCCAATCAAACATTATATTACAATATAATTATACTATGCAGAAGTACCCTCTCGATCGTAAGGACCACAACGTTGTGGTGCTTAGTAATATTGTTAAGATATACTGCTAACCTAACGCCCTCCACCTAAAAATGCAACTTGATATTATAAAACCTGTTTATCGGGTTTATCGAGTAGTGTTGCATTTTTAGCCTTATATCAATTGCGTTAATCAATAAATTGAATAGAAAAAAATGCACTACAATGAACAGTTACCTACAACTTTTAATTTCGTTCTGCATTCGTTTCAAATGATTTGGTGTCTCATGTCAGTGAGAGGTGCGTAATTATGAGTTTATTCGATTTATACAAATATTTTCTTCTGTACGGTACTTATTTTGTAATTATTTTATGGTATCGATCCGGAGTATACTGACTTTGCCCGGATGTACACTTAAAGTTTTAGGGTTTAGGCTGAAGTTGGTTTCTCTTAAAAATGTGTTAAATAATAACAGTAATGATATAAGCCAAATGATGAGGTTTTATCAGAAATTGAGGAATTTAATAAAAGATCTTTAGAGATATTGGAGTAAAAAGAAACTTAAGTTCTTTCTCGGCCTTCTAGGTGATTCAATCAAATTGTAAATATCATTAATTCATATAATATTTGAAGGTATAAATTTTAAATAATACAAAATCTCCGATGTTAAGAAAGTACCTACCAATGTTAATATGAAGTTTTGATACGATTTCGTATTCACTTCACTTTTTACAAAAAAAAAAATATTGTTTGCCTGTAAAGTCGGTATACGGGCGAAAGTTTTACGTGATAACGACTGAGTGGTAAACGCGTCCCTTCCACTTTTTATGTCTGTCTCTCTCGCTCTTAGGCGGGACGCGTGCCTCTCACTCGCTCTCATTGTGAGCGCATAACGTGAGCGGGGAGCGTAACCCAAACCAATTTATAAGACGTTGTCACGTCAAAAAATGAAGTTATGTCATACCCATTGAAATTAATCTTATTAATTTTATATAAAAAGAAAAAGCAGTCAAAGATAGGAACGTGGAATATGAATACGAACTCGTTTCAAGGATCTTCAGAGCTGTTTCCTTATAGGTACTACGTAAAATGATATTTTGAATTTGCTTATGACGTTCGAGAAACATTTATCAATACCGGGAAAAGGTCGGATGATGGAATAGATAATTTTATTTCTATAGGACAGATAGTCTTTCAACAAGACTTATGATCTCACTCATTTCTTGGTATACATGTAGAATATTATAGAAGAAGGTTTTATTTTAAGTTTGATACTCTTTTTAGTTTATGAATGTGAGATGACAGTTTTACGAAAAGACGTGAAAAGATGGTTGTTGTAAATAATGATTAAAGATTAAAATTAATTAAACGAAGAGTTTTCAATTCCTACATACATATATCTTTTTACAATAAAACATAAATAGGAATCGATACTAAAGATTGCAGTATACTATAGGGTATACGTGACTGGATGAGCAATTAAGATTTAACAGTAAAGTGGACTGATCAGCAGGTATGCCTCACTAGGAATAGGATACAGGTAAACCTATCATGTCAATGTATTTTAAATATATACCAGCACTAGCTGCCCCGCGCAACTTCGTCTGCGTCGCATAGGAATTGTTCCCGGGAATTTTCTAAAAGTATTCATCAGGACGCTTCATTAGAGCCCAAACACGATGAGGTTATCTTCTTATTGACGGAGTTCCTGTGGCCACCTTCCAGCTCCATCATCAGACCTTGATCTAAGATATCCTATCTCTCAAGTTGGATCAAACTGCACATGGTGTGCAAGTTTTATTATAATGAGTTAAGTGGTTTAGGAGTCCATTGAGGACAAAAATTGTGACACGAGATTTATATATATTACTAGCTGACTCGCGCAACTTCGTCTGCGCCGAAAAAAAAAATTAGGGGTGGACTACCCCTAACATTTAGGGGATGAAAAATAGATGTTGGCCGATTCTCATAGGTACCGGATAAGCACAAAAAATTTCATCAAAATCGGTCCAGCCGTTTCGGAGGAGTTCAAGTTCGAACACCGTGACACGACAATTTTATATATTAGAAGATAACGACGTTAAACTCATAAATCTGAAACTAAAGTATACAGTAGTTTACCAAACAGACCAACAAAGGATTAACCGATTATTTGACCGTATTCACTGACACACGCGAACATTCACAGCGAAGGTTAACAAGACAATAGTTTATTACTCAACGTTTATTACTATAATAATGTGTGACGCGTTGTAAGACAAAAGTTCAGGACTTCTTCGGTGGAAAGTACTTAAATTAGATGCTTGAAGAGAGTCTTAGAGGATAACTGTAGGCGTAGGTAGTAGCCTTACAGTGTTTTGAAAAATAGTAGATATCTATATCAACGGTTACATCCGATCAAGCCTTCTAAATTGGGCCTTAAAATTTGCCACATATGTCCCAAACATTATCTTTGTCAGATTAATCTATACAGATTAAGATTTAGGGATACAGAGCAGTTTAGATTTTAAACGGACTCAACCATCGGTTTATCACTTCGGCCAACACCCCACTCATGTCGGTCTATAGTTAACAATAACATACATGTCTAATGATCTAATATACTTTCCTAACTCCTGCACTCGTCAAGGAAACACTGATTTTATTTTTACATTTGAACCAAAAAGTGATGTGATTAAAGAAATAGCAGCCTTGTACATAGGAATGCCAGTGTCCGATGTCCAGATCAAGTGTCCAGACACAGATTGGTTTTCTCTCGAACATTGGGTGCGCGTAAAACCACCTAATTACAGATGTCACCGGACACTACCCGATCTGGATGGCCGGGGGAGAAAATTGAAGATACGAGTTTTACCAACGCGGAAAAATCACTTTGACATTTTGTTTAGTGTTTTGTAAAAGGTGTTTTATTTCATTGAGTCTATAAATAGACATGCACAACTATTCTATTCATTCTTATAATTAAATTGAGCACAACAAAAATCTTTTTTTTCTGGAATAAACCGTTTAAAGGAAATTGAAAAGCTTTTAAATTATACAAAATGTGGGAAGTAACATAGGTAATTCCAAAGTACAATAATTGTAGAATAAACTCGAAATGGAAAATAAGAAATTAAAACGAAGACTTTGTTGCAGTCTATGAAAAACTATTATTTGGCTTAGACCATTCATAAAACTAAATATGGTGTGTGCAAGAACTTTCATTAATTTTGTTTTTTGATCGCATTTCACCGATATTACCTTTTCAACGGAAACAAGAATCATCTATATCGGTACATCCGAATTGAAGTTATGCGAAGACAAACATAATAAATACAGTCTTGTGTAGTTTTCGAAAGTCTTTAATCGACTCGATCGAACAAGCATTACTGATTAATTGATTGGACTCCAAGATATCCAATTCTCGGAAGCATTTTATATCACCAGTTGCATATTTGAACGTAATTTCTGATGAACTTAAATAGCTAATTGTGCTGCAACAAAGTATTAAAGTCGTAAAAACCAGCTCCCGAAAACCAGGCTTACTTTCCAGGAATCAACTGGTTCTTAAGAAATGAAAGTTTGGCAAGCAATTATTTCTTGCTTTGGAGTGTATGACTGTTTATAGGCTTCAAAATGTCCATGTCACCTCTCCATATAAAGTGAATTTTCGTCTTATTTAGTGTTTGAGACAGAAGTTTTGCATGCATGTGTCACTCGTCTGTTCTTATTAATATCTCGTCCACAATAATAACAATGTCCACCTTACAATAATAGAGCATTATCACGCGATCATTGTCATAAATATAAATGCACTTGATGGATTACGTGTATGACAATTCTCGGACCAACTGGGAGCACGTGCAAACGACAATTACACCTCGCAAACAACTGCAATAAAACATGCGTCAACCATTGCTGATATAGTACTAGCACATAATAGAGTAATGATTAGTTTGCAAGCAATAAACACGGAAACATTCATCGCGGTCGTTATCGTGATTCAGTCAGTGGTAGCCAAGTTCAGGGACGAATTACGTAGGTGCTCGGTTACGAGTTGTTGACAAGAGTTGTCGCAGATCAAAGAATATTATCCAATAACCAATAATACCTTATGTAATTAGTTTTAGTCTTCGTGGAGGAGGAAAAGTTACTTAGCTCAAATTGAAAAGTTTTAGTCGTTAAAATTTTAATTTGTTCACTCAAACTTATACATTCTAAGAAGAACGTGAAAATGCAATTGAAAATAATGCACTGTAATCCATTTGCTAAAATATCACGAACAGGAAAGTATTCCACCTAGTTTTCAAGTTTCAAGGTACATGATTTGGTGTAGCAAGTCCTAGAAAAATATCTTACGGAACCGATGAAATTGTTGTAGAGTTTGAAATCTGAGAAATACGCTGATTACTGATGGTGTAATTATTTAGTGATACATCAATAATTAATTGTTGTCTGTTCTCTACCATCAATTTTTGGAGACTAGAGATGCTGTAAATGTCATTTTGCGGCCTTTCGTGAATGCGAATATTCTTTAAGGACATCTGCAAATATTGAAATTAAAATAGAAAGTTCAAGGTTCATCTACATGTTAACTGAAATTATTCTTGTAGGAAGAGAGGTGTAGGTACTTGCCTCCCAAAAAAATGAAATCCTTCTACCCACTCCAATTATTTGGATAATAAAATACCGTAAACTCAACGATAATGAGCTTGTTTGAAAAGACAGGAAAATACTTTAGTCTCCGACAGATTCTCTCTGCATCTACGTAACTTCTCGTATCATAACATTTGTATCATGTTGCGGATGCGAATAGTAATTCTATAATTATTACACTTATTGTGTTAGGTACCTATCAATAATTTTGATATCCAAGAAAAATACTCTCAAAGATTGTCTACATTGTTTTTTTTTCTTTTCGTCCTGAGTCTTCGTCAAAACTAATTAAGAAAGCCTTTGCGATAATAAACAAGTTAATTAATATTATATTGTAGAAAGCACGCGATGTTGGGTCTCGTGATCGGAGTTTTTGTCGCGTCGAGATCACGTTTAACCCGATACTACAGAACACAGAAGCTATAAATGAAAATTGATTTGTAGATAAACGTTACGAACACGAGACGAAACCTTCACTTCGGAAATTTATTGACACGGGAGAGCTCGTGGATGCATTTTGGAGGCTTCTTAAAACTAGTTCGTTCTCGTGACTTTATTCATTTAAAATAAAAGTCGCAAGTTCTTATAGAACTTAAAACAGAGAGATAAAGAACGCGAGTGACTTAAGATGACGTTGTAAGATTTAAGTATAATAATTTCAACATACTTTATGCAGCATCTAATATAACTATAATTTACTTGTGAGTTCGAAAGTGGGTTTTCAATGGATAAAGTAGATAACTATGGGCTGACTAAACTCTAAAATTGAGTGTCTTATCGAAGGACTGATCACTATGAAGAAATGCTTTATGTAGTTTAATGAAATGCTAGATGGTATGATTGTGTGAAGGATGATATGATGGTTTGTGATAGATGATGTATGCAAAGATAGGCGAATAGGACGAGTAAACAGAAAAGACACCATCTAAATGGGATAAAGTATAGCGAACGAATGGATTGCTAGAAAATATAAGATTCTCAAGAGAGATCAAATCCAAATCAGGAGTACCTAAATTAGATGGAGAGCACATTTTTAAATGGGTCAGTGTCATAACTATTCACTTGGGATTAAGGATCGTCCATGCTTTCACGTTTGGAACGACAACTTTTAATTTGAATCTAGAGTGTTTGATCGAGATGAAATTATTATAAACTACTACGATTTTTGCAGTATCTACCTATATTTTTTCGTAGAAAACAGATACTTGCCTAACTCGATAATAAAAACACCAAGTGCTTCAATGTCTTTAACCTTTAAGTCTCACATAATGTTTCATATATTGCAAAATATTATTTTGGTCAAACAAAGCTGTTATTAATATAAACACTAAACATTGTAAACCAAAGCGAATCTAAATAACAACTCAATCAATGAATTTCATTCAAACAGAACAACTGCAATTTACTACATTTTCATACGTCTTCATATGAAAATAGAATTTCTAAAATTATTTAAAATGTACACTGTCGACGGCGAGGTGCCATCATTGTGTTGGGTGTGACCAGGACACACCGGAGCATACGCTCGCGCTCTGCCCCGCATAGGAGCACCAGCGTTGTGTCCTGGTTATGCAAATAGGTCCAGACTTCACGCTCCCGGGCGTCGCGGCGTCGATGCTCGAGAGCGACGAGTCTTGGAAGGCGATGCTCGACTTATACGAGTCCACTGCTGCTGACCGGGCATGGTTGCTTCGGGAAGTACCTGCATCGGAAGTACCTGCTTAGTCGCGGCACCCTCTAGCCAACAAAACACCCTGCGGGGTGCGAGGGTCCACGCTTAAGCCCACCGCCATGGCAAGGCGAGACCACCGGGTGGGATTCATAGTAATAACTAGTAACAAGCGTGTTCTGTTCAGTAGCGTTTAAGGCCATATATCAACGTTGCGGTTTTATGCCGCCGCATCTGCGGTTCCATGCATATTTTGCCTTTTAGTTCGTATGTTAATTGATCTTTGTTTATAAGTTTTATAAAGCATTTCATTAGTAAACGATTTAATGACATTACTCATATCTCATGAAATTATTTTCTTGATTTATTTAGTCTACTAGTCAGTAATTTGAGGACTATCTATATACTAACATTGTTTGGGTTATTTCATCAACCACATATGTAGACAAAAATATTGTTTATAACTTGTATTTTTAACAATGTTCAACGAGGAAACAATAATTTTCTCTTATTAATTATTGAGAAATAGCAAACAATAACAATAATTAGAAATCGCCGTGGCTTAGCCGTCGTGCTTCCGGCGGAACATGATTGCTATGGCGGCGACGTCGTTCCAATGCTGTGGTCTCTGGAAAATTGCATTATACTGCGGCGCCGCTGTCTCTGCGGCGATATTTACAAAACGCCTTCGTCAAATTACAACCTAAGTACAAGATCGATTAATCGGTTTTTTTTTCTACTTTGAAATCTTATTTTTTATTAATATTTAGATTGTAATAATTTTAATTTTTCACTGAATTATTGCATATAGTAAATTCTGATCTCAAATAAGGTCGCATAACCAACAACAGAAAAGTACTAAAATAACTTCTGAATATCCATTCATCAATTTGTTTTTCACAATAACACTCAACCCTTTATTTTCTATTTTAAGAAATATGTTACAAATTTCTGAACTGAAACCTTTGTAATGTGTTTAAATATAAAGTTTAATGATCATTTTATATTTTTGACCTAATTTACTTAAAATAGATAGATAGATAGAAAATTCTTTATTGTAACATCACATAGAAATAACAATAGGTACTTTATGTACCATTTATAGGTTAATCACACAAAAATCATAGACAATAGTTTTTCTCATCGACTTTTCAAAAGAAGCTTATGTGTGCACAATTCGTATGTAGATCGATTTCTGCTTTATGTTGATCACACCTGCAAATACCTGTCAAGTAAATCTATTAAGTATACCCTAATGTTCTGTTTTCTCAAAGTGTCAGAGCAGAAGTCTTTTATCACACCAATTTTTTAAATCTAACTTAACACCACTCATTAGATTTCTAAATTAAAAGCAAACATGCCTAACAACAATTAAAACTAATTAAGAAGTATATTATAGTATAGACTAGCTGCCCCACGCAACTTCGTATGCGTCGAAAAAATAAAAAAAAAATTAGGGGTGAACTACCCCTAACATTTAGGGGGATGAAAAATAGATGTTGGCCGATTCTCATAGATACCGGATAAGCACAAAAAATTTCAACAAAATCGGTCAAGCCGTTTCGGAGGAGTTCAAGTTCGAACACCGTGACACGAGAATTTTATATATTAGAAGAAGTAGATACAAAAAGTTTGTATTATTCAAATTTCAAAGATTCCGTCTAATATTCTCTTTTAAAAAATCCGACGTCAATAAAGTTTAAGAATCGCTGTCTCAGCATGTATGACTAGCATTCTGTATCTGCTACATGCGAATTAAGTAGATGCATCACAAAATGTAATAGTTGCATTAAACATATCAGTTGGATGTCACTGACCTGCTCAGAATTGTAAAACTATTTGTTCGAGAAACGATTGTGTATTTTTGTGTTGTAATCTACGCGTTCTCGGTTTCGGATTATCATTATCTAACAATCGTGGGGCGGTGCGACGAGAAAGAGTGCCGGCATAACCCCGTGCTGGGCTCCATCGTAATTTGCACGCTGAGTGTGAGCAGTTGGAAGTTTTAGAGCGGTTCAACTCCCACATAGACCCACTGGGCCAGAGGGAATCTGCCAATTTCCTAAAACTTAAAAGTCTACCTATAGTATTCAGGTTTAATCTATTTAAGATCGATGAAGAGTTTCCATGATCATGAGTG
This sequence comes from Trilocha varians, assembly GCA_030269945.2. NCBI lineage: Eukaryota > Metazoa > Arthropoda > Insecta > Lepidoptera > Bombycidae > Trilocha > Trilocha varians. Next base: position 17,220,633 of record AP028256.1, read on the forward strand.
TGCGAGTGTGGGTGTGTTTTGTCTATGCCCTTATAGATCCCAAATGGATTTACCGAATTCAGAGACGGTTTTCTTATTTTTTTTTAACACTCGTTTCTCTTTTTAATCGTTTGATAAGAAGAAAAAAACATGTAACTTTTGAATATCGACTACTTAAGAACATTGATATTAATATATAAGTAGGCAGTAGAGGTATGCAAGATCGACCTTCACCCACTTTATATCCACAGAGAAAAGCACAGAGGACTCGTCTATAATAGCTCATCTATTGATGTGTTCGAGGCACTTCAAGGATGTTTCAATATAATAAATTATATAACTACATAGATTAACATTAATACTAACTTTTATCGATGTCTCATACACGTTAAGGTGCTACATATAATAATTATGTAAAATATAAAATCCAGTGTACACTGGATTTTCATCATTTATATTCTAAAAATAATAAGCTAATGATAAACTTGTCTAGTATTTTTCTTATTTAGATTATATTACCTAAAATACTATGTTATTACCTTATATCTTATTCAAGTTGTGCCCGAAATTGAATTTAAAATGTAACGAGTAAAGTTATCAATTAGAAAATATTGATTTTAAGGTTGTTGTCTAAACGGAGATTCTTAACCCTATTAATATTTTTAATGCATAAAAACTAAATTCAATCATAGATAGATACAATTTATAATAACTATACTAACTGCTGCCCACGACGGCCAGGACGTCGTCTGCTTCAACCCTATACAATTTTTTTTTTCAGTATTTATTCGAAATTTTGTTTTAAAAATCCTTGAATTTCAACTAATATTTAACATAATAATTCGCCAAATTGGTCCAGTTGTTGTTGAGTTATGCGCTTAGCAACACATTTAGTGATCCATTTTTACGTAATAGATTTTAATGAAAATTCACATTTGTTAACGTTACAAAATTACTATCAGTTCCAAAAAACTGACATGGTTCTATGAAGAACTTTAGCACAATCTTATCCCATTCGAATTCAGAACTGCTTATGAAAATTCTGAAAATCATATTTAACTAATAATTTTGCAATTGTTTTCGGAAAAACGTATGAAAATTCGTTTGGGAAATGTAACATATAACTTTCTGCTGTAAATACGGAGTATTCTTCCCATCGCATTGTTGCGAATGTTCCTATAGACTGTTCCTATGGCAGGCAAAACATAATCAATCTAAAGAAAAGTTACGTGTGGCATTTGTGATTAATTTGATGATGACGATGAATCACAATCATGACGCGACTCGAACTTGAAAAGTTGCGTATGTTAAGACGTGTTGCATTTCGGTGTGTGAGGTGATAAGGGTGGCGTGGCCTGTGGGGTGCAGAGGCACGGTGTCGTATCAGCAGCCATCGTCCGGCGGCCGGCACTCTGCACTCGGCAGTCGGGAGGGCAAACCGCGCCGTGCGGTCGCTTACACAGTTGCGACTCGACGCCGGAATGTCGCGAGAATACGTTCGCGTCCAGGAGTTTTATCTGCAGTTCCACGACTTGGACTCGCACTACCACCAGTATGATATGCAATTGTGAGTAATTACAGAACATAACCAGGGGTATACAATAACGAGATCCAAGCAAGTTTTAGGGGCGCAACTGAACTAGGTCTAAATTAACTTTAAATTTTAAAAAAACATCGCGGCTGTTTTTATTCGCAACAAAGGCTGTTATTATTTCAAGTTTAGGATTTTTTGAGTTGTCTTTATTAGCGAAACACGGAACACGTTTGATGGATATTAACATCAAACAAATAACTAGCCTTGATATTGTACACTCAAGGTTGTTTTTAATATTTTGTATTTTTTCCATTCTTTTGCGAATTTTTACTTTTTTATTTCTCTTAGACTAAATGTTAACATCGACGTGTCGTACCTATAAAATATAGTATTATGCTTACTTATTATGACTACTGGGATATGTTTTTGATTGTTATATTATTATGATTTTTCTTAATGGTGAATGAGAAAATGAAGTCAGTTACCAACTACGCTTTGAATGAGCAACTAATTTTTGTGCAATTAATACAGACTAAGAATAATAATATAAATAATATATTATCATAACACCTTTGTCAAGTGGAGTATTATGGAGAAATACTTTATTTAAAGTTAAAGGAATTTACTGCACCATTGACCATTACAATTAAAAATATGTTTTACCTATCTATTATCAGTTTAGGTAATAAATACACGTATAAATTGCAGGTAGATACTTGAATAAAATAAGTATAAAAGTATTTTGTAAAAATAATCAAAACAACATAATATTATTATTCGTTCCCAAATGACATTGTCTACCAATGTACTTGTTGAAAAGAAAACGGTTTAAAATTATTGTTTTTGGTGCACTTGTTTAAGATTGTTGTGACGAAAAAAATATGAAAAAAAATATAGAGTCCTTAATTTCCAAAAATAAAGTCCCTATTTTTCTAAGAATAGAGTCCCTATTTTTCCATCACAGTGTTTATTATTCTATCTGTTGTTTCACATATCAGCGGGTAATGGTTCTGCATAGTACCTAAAAGCATAACGACCCCTCAATGCCCTGGTATAACACAGGTTCATAAGTGACGGTAACCGCTTACCACAAGGCCTTAAGCTCATTTATCTGTCTCGTAATAGAAAAAATATTGAACTGTGTCATCTATTTTAAAATATAAGAGTAAGAGTACATTTGGTCGTATGTTTATTAGTATCCTCAAGAAGTGACCCGGATTGTATTTAAAAGTTGAATCTTGTAGCAATAGTATAAAAAATAAAGAACTTTATTACTTTAAACTATGTTAGCTTCAGAGTAAAAAAGCCGATATAGAATATGTCTCATTTGATCATCATAGCCCCTGAAGATACGATGAAAGATTTAGAGCTCTTGTGATTAGACTTCTCCTTTGTATTGTGCTTTCACTGCTTGTATTTTTATTTTATTTTATCGTTATTTAGCTATCGAGCCTTTCAATAATTTGTTTTTTTGTTAGCCCCTAATCAATATTATTATTCCGTTGTATCAAAAACGTCCAAGCAGCACCCTAAAACAGAACTTACGCCTTGGTTCAGCATGGATTACTGTATTTACCTCAAACATTGTAAATAATTTTAATACTCACAATTGTAACATATTTTGTAGAAATACATACTTGTTAGTACCTTTGAAACGATATAGATGTGGGCGTTGAAAGGGTCACGTTACTCTTAACAAAAGGGAGATTACAGCCGTTTACGTTTCACTAATACTTTTAGATTTTCTGTTTACGTTTTCCGCTATAAATTCTAATGTCGTATGAGAAAGCAACAGATGTTTTCCTTGTTTGGTTTGCGATCAACTGTTTTGTTCGTTAAGTTTATTTTACAGATGTAGTTTCCGCGAATCTTTCAAAACATATATATTATTGTTGATACCATTTGAGCGGTCAAAGATATTTGTGTGTAACTCTTAAAAAAAACAGCCAAAAGTTTATCTCAGCGTAGGACAGTTCATAGATCTCTTAGAGATGTATATACCTACTCTATACCTATAAAATCTTAAATAATGTCAAAACGTACCTGGATGAATTTGTAATTTTCCAGCACAGTAACAAATGTATTGTTTTACCCTCAAAAGCAAATAAAATACTATTTGAAATTCAGTGAATAAAGGTACAGATTTGTATCTGCATTACGTAATGAGATCAGAACGAAGATAAAAATAAATGTTTCAAACAACTTCGTAATGAAACCATATAATTTTAGTGTATTTTTATGTCGAGTCTCTTGTAATAAATAACTTTTCAAAATCATTCGTTTTACACTAACTTTTTTGGTTGACGTTTAGATGCAAAGAGGAAAAAGATTGACGATTTTTTTTAAGATCTTACGCCTAAGTAAATCGTTTCGGCTGGTTGTTTTATAATATGAAAAGCAATACTTTTCGTACAGGTTCTATTTAAATTTGATTAATCAAATTTCTGGGTAGTTTGAATTTGTTCAAAAGATTCTGTTTTTTGCGAACACATTTGACAATGTTTTACATAATAGTTTTTCTTGTTATATGATTTCTGTTCTTCCTTTTCTGTCTTGTTTTAATTTGATAAAAAACTGACAAGTAGTTTTTGTGGAATTATTGGAAATTGGAAGTCGATCTGTGATAAAAACTTGTTTCTTATCCGAAGAAGTGCAGGTACTAAAATTGTTTGTTATTTACCTGTGTTTATGGAAATATGACTGAAAAATGAACGGATACACTTCTAATTTCACTCATTGACTACCGGAGACTGGAGTCCAGTTCGGAATGAAATAGTGTTTATCATTTTATTATCAGATGTAAAAAATAAACGTTATTTACTTTTAAACTTATTCACTTATTTACTTCTGTATAAGAATTGTTTACACGTACAACCTTCCTAGGACTTTTCTATTTTATTTAGAGTTCTACGTGGTATAGAGACACCTACATCATACATGCTTATTTAACTACCCGTTTTCTTCTTGTTGCAATAAATATGAAAGAAAGATGTCTTGTTTTAGACGACTATCGCTAAAAGATAGAGAATTAGGTACTGCATGAAACATGTGTATCTCTTTAAAGCTTTGGTCCCTAATGCCCTGGCTTTGCAGTGGTTCATGAGCGACGATAACCACTTAAGGCGGGCTGTGGGCTCATCTAACTGTTTAGCAATAAAAAACTGATTATTACCTCCATTATACTCATTGAAGATGAAAAACCAACAATACCACACAATAAACTGCTGTATAAAATGTTGTTACTGTGAAAACCTGCACTAGGATTAAAAATTTGACTTTTAATTATATTTCTGAAACTTATGAAGCTCGCCCACGCATTCGTTTGGATCCAGTTGATTTCGTGACTGCATGGTGCAGAAGTGCGAGTTCGACAGAGCGATTTGTATACTGATTTATTTCTATATAGTTATTCTGTGGTGGTGCTTTAACCCTGAGCCTTTAGCGGAACAGAAGATAGGAGATTGCAACTAATCTGATTATCATTAGGTAGGTATGAATGCGGATTACTCCACTGTACATCTGTGAATCAGAGGTTGTAATATGCTGCAATATTTAATGATATTTACATTCTAGCTTAGATTATATCTATACTAATATTATAAAGCTGCAGAGTTTGTTTGTTTGTTTGTTTATTTGTTTGTTTGTTTGTTTGTTTGTTTGAACGCGCTAATCTCAGAAACTACCGGTCCGATTTCAAAAATTCTTTCACTGTTGGAATGTCCATTTATCGAGGAAGGTTATAGGCTATATTTTATTTTGAAAAAAATTAGGGATCCGCATGAAAATATCGAATTTGTAAGACGAGGTGAAATATCCAAAACCTATTTATGCGTACGCTGCAAAAACTATTGACAATAGAACAAAATGTTGTACTACGGGTTTTTAGGTGTTAGTAAGACCTACAAAAAAGTCCGCGAGAGCATATTAGGTATATGCTCTCTGTCACTGTCATAGTTTAGTCACAATAACCGCTTTTATGTTTATAAAAATAAAAAAATTGTCCGAAAAATTAATTTAACGTTTTATGAGTATCGTTATATTAACCCTTATCCAAATTAAGTATTATTTTATCAATAGTACTAATGTAGAAGTAAGTTACTTTTTGTTTTATTCCAAATGGACTTTTCGTTGAGAAGTTATGACGAGTATAAAACGCAAAAAAATATACACAACGCGGTCCGCGCAAATAACAACATTGCGAGTACTGTTTGAACCCCTTTGTGACGCAGACGAAGTTGCGGGGGTCATCTAGTTGTAGAATAAAATAACTTTATGCAGTTGTTTTTTAATTTACATTAGGATACAGTTTTAAGAAATATTTTACACACTTTTACCAATTTTTTCAACGATACAAATTCCTTAATTATGACTATTTTACAGAATGATCTATTTGGCATTTCACGACATGCATAGTCATAGAAAAATCGTCATAGTCAAACAAAAATTTTTAATACCGTTGGTTCTCTTCGGCATTTGTAAATTATTATGAGAACTGAGTAATCTGAATGACCTTCCTTCGGTGGTCATCGGCCGATGGAAAAACGGGAAAATAACGAAAGGACTTTAGTTAAAAACGCCAATTATAACTTTGTTTAATTGTCTACAGTTCGAGTCGGATTATTTTTCGCATCGCATCGTCTTCTAACGGGTAACTTCGGATACTATAAATCAATTAAGAATTTTCTTTCATATTTCATAAAAAAATAAATAAAAATCAATGGGTATTCGAATATTCTATTCTTAACTACGGTGTTCTCAAATAAATTCAATTACAGTTACCACATCTAACCTTCGTTGTTCCATGAAATCCATAATAAGTAGATGGGTTGTTTGCTTATTCGTTTTCCTACAGGAGAACTCAAAATTCTAGTGCAGCACATTGTCCAATGACGCAACACGTAACAAATAACCTAACATACATAACGAATAACCTCTCCTAGTCGACCTTCAAGTGGAATCTGAGGAATAAAAGGAATCCTTACTCGGTCAATCGACTTAATGCCGTATTAGCTGGCACGTAGGTACACTTTGGAAAGTTTTACGTGTACGATATTGCGATGCAATTGTATGAACCTGGGCCATTGATTCTATGATCGTTCTCGACCTTGCGGTGACAACTCTGTGGGACAAACAGAAACCTTACATATGCGCAGCGTGGGCGATGTTAAGAACTAATGTACTGATATATCACATTTAATATATTGTAGTTGCTGAATGACTTGTTAAAAGCGATACTAATAGGACTATATTTTTCTTACCGCTGCTATCTTTAGGTGTCTAGATTTTAATGTTCATTATCATTTTAAATACGGTACGTTTCATAGGGTCCTAATTTTAGGACCCCTTAAAATTTAAATGTAGTGTGAATAAACTGCCCCAATTCTCACCGTAAAATATTAATTAATCAAAGATTGAATAATTACGCTTATCATTTTCAATAGCATGGCCGATCATTGCCATGCTGCAGTATATTTTCTTAGTCCATAACTTACAAAGTTACGAAGAAGTTTACCTTTTAAAGATCGAACTAAATTTTAAAACGAAGAACATTTAAAATGTCAAAGGGCATAGTTACACGCGCGGCCATATACTTTAAAACAAAAACTGTGACGATGTCCACCAGTTTTTATACAGATCGATTTAAACTCGAGAAAAAGTGTATTGATCAGAATTGATTCAGTCACATCAAAACGGTTGCGTAAGTTATACCAATATAAACAGAGCTAGTAATTTACGCACATACATAATAGTACGGTCCCAACATACACACCTCTGAACAAAGTTCGTATGGAGATTGAGTTTGAACTCAGTGACGTATGATATTTCGACATTCGGTGCCCTCTCTGGAGTTAACGATTACCGATCCTAGATTTATTTGCAGTTCATCTTAAGGTTTCTGAATAAACTATTATCAAAAGTTTTTCTATATAATATGGAGTCGTGTCCATGTTTTCATGATTACTAAGCCAAACATGTGAATATATCATCATCATCATTATCAGTCTGTAGACGTCCACTGCTGGACATAGGCCTCCCCCAAGGATTTCCAATGCGACCGGTTGGTAGCGGCCTGCATCCAGTGTGTTCCTGCGATCTTGACTAGATCATCCGTCCACCTTGCAGTTGATCGTCCCACACTGCGCTTGCCTTGACGCGGGCGGTGAATATATCATCAACAACAAAATATCAGTGATGTAATGAAAGTTTAGTTTAGCATAATATGAATTTAGCACTTAGGCCTCCACTTTCTTTTTTCTTCTTCTCTTTCATGCGTGCGTGGATCTTAGGGTCAACAAATCTGACCCTTACTTTTATTTTAGCGTAGCAATGACATTTTTAAGACGTATAATACTATTTTCTGCATTCGCTTGAAATATCGTGTCGATGAGTTGTCAGAGCGATTTGTATGAAGCTTTCATTCTGTATAGTTATTCCGTGGTTCGGTCCCGAAGAGTCCCATTTCACCTTTGCAGCTTCTTGTTTTACCGAAACGACTTCGAGGGCCAGAAACGAATGTTTTGTTAAATTAATTAGTAGTTATTGTATTAAAGTGGGGGTCGATCGATGTCTCTTACAGACTCGAAGCCGCAACTGTGCGACGCTAATAACACCACCCTTTGTACTCGCGAGGAACATTCCGACGCTCGAATTTGTTCTTTGATGTATCGAAAGGGTGTATTAACAATGCATTTTTTTAACTGGACCACAGGATAATTGAGTGTGCGAATCTTTAAATGTTTATTTTTACGATTTGGGACGGAAAAATATCAGCTTGTAGTTTGTACACTGCTGAATTTTGTTACTATTGTTACAGTGTAATTTAGAGGCTTATCGTATTAAATACCAGTTCTATCCAGTTAATTTCTAGTAAAATTTAAATGATATAGATACTTTTAAATTCCTAGGTTGATATCGTTACTTCAAGTATTACTGGAAAGTGGGAACACATGAATATGGTAATATATTTTTTATTACAAAAAAAAACTTCGTTAAATTCGCGGTATGATTAACATTTTAATGAACACAAGTGGTTTTTCGAGAGACTGACCTTCAAAATGAATTAATATTAAGTTTTTGGACTATATAATGACAACGTTTCATATTTTTCGCATTACAAAGTGTATTTGATATATTCGTATTGTTTTCGCATATTTTTATTTCAATATTGTTAATCAAACATCAGCTGGTGTTGATTAGCCTGCCAGTGGTTATACAAAGTTATCAGTTACAGTCTTATGTCTTGATTTCTGATTATCTTTTGAACATTACTAAGCTTAGTTGAATTATGTTATTTTTTTAATAGAAGGCTATTTGATTTATTTCTTTATATGTAGCAATTTCGAATGCACTGAAACTGGAACAGTCCAGATCTGAAAGTTACGTGCTTGTTATTTTAAGAGCAATGTTACAAGTTCCAATCAAAGCATAATTAGTTGAGTTAGTTGCAATCCATGTTTATGATATTTCCAGTGAATTCGACGTAACTAGAATAGGAAGTAGTTCTAATTTGAAATTGTGACATAATTAATATGACGTCATAGGAGAAGTATCCCGAACTGATATAAGTAATATACCTATATTTTTTTTTAGATCGCATAGCAGTTCGCTATGTGTTTGGTAACAGAAATGCCACTCATGCATTTCCGAAATTAACTTGTTCCGATGAAGCCACCGAAGTCCCGTGGGATTGTTTATAATCGGGCTAGAATAGTCAGCGATATTATTTTATTTTGTTCACAATTTCGTATCCGTGCTTAATTAAATTTTATTTAAATGTTGAAACCGCGGAAATAATAACTTTTACAGTAGGTACGTAGATAATGTTTGAAGGTTGGAAACAATTTCAGTTTATTTCCAAATTTAAGAAATAACTTAATTTTTTGTAAGTTAAGCGTTTTTAGGTGTTCTCAAATTTAAGCTTCAACTTGAATTATTAATAAAACTAGAATTATAATTGCGTTTCTCAATATCATAGTCACCCCACGCAAAGGTAAATTCGTGCCATTAATCTATTGATATGCCTCAATCAGCGACTAAATTACATAAATATAATAATCTATATAACATCATTTTGGTAGTCCAAAATTATACTTGTTATTTAGAAAATAGACAGCGCGTGTAGAGTGATATTTATAGCTAGATGACTCGCACAACTTCGTCTGCGTCACAAAGATTCGATATTTTCATATGGATCCCTATGTTTTTTTAAATAAAATATAGCCTATGTTACTCGTGAATAATATAGCTTTCGAACGGTGAATTATTAAAATCAGTTCAGTACTTCTTGAGTTATTTGTTACATACAAAAATACAAATCTTTCCTCTTTATAATATCAGTAAAGATATAAAATAACTAACAGAAGATACTTTAGCAGGCAAACAGTTAGTAAAATTGTGTGGCGGATGACAACTTCTTATTGAGGAAAATAAGGAACTCGTTCTTAGTCGAAAATATAATTTAAAAAAAAAACGATGTAAATATTAGGGATTTGTCTAATAATGTACTTATCCCGTGTAAAAAAATTACTACGTAAATAATTTGACTAATTTTTTTCTCTCTGAGCCAGTTCTAGTACTTCATCATCTTGTTTAGATCAACCATATCCCATTCAAATGGGGTCGGCGAATATGTTTTATCTCTTCATTCATTGGTTAAAATATACTTCGAAAGATCGCGTCAAGTGAGATTCCGATATAAGGGAATGTCTCCGAAAAAAGGGTCTAAGACATCCTAAGTGCAGTCTAAGACAAGCTCCTTAAATATTTCGGCAGTGGGCGTGTTCCCGTAACCGCCCACCGCCCGTCGCGTCCCGCCCCTCCCCGCTCCCCGTCTTGATCATGACTGTCAAAATCGAACGATGACTTTGTGTAAGGGCCCGTGCATAGTGAAGATTACGCTGTTTGCGTTTACACCGCGTATCGCAGACGCAGTGTTACAAGTTTCATATTGTCACAAGGAAGGTACAAAGATTTAAGATCTAAAATAGCGAAAAAATGAGATACCTGATGAGTTAAAAGCCGTCGTATTTAAAAGCATCGATGAGGTACATGAAAATGGGGTACAGATTAAACAATACGTCACAATACAGGCTAAGGCCTAGTGCAAGGTCACTAGTGTCCTTTGTCATTTAGCTTAAAACCATGTTGTAATGTAGTTTTTCTTATTACTTTTGTAAGCTTGTAACTAACCTTTCTTATTAATAATAAATAAAATAAATGCTACAGGTACGAGGATGCAAGACAGTACTTTTACTTAATATTTTTTCTTCTATAAAATCGTGCTTTTGCGTATTTTTAACAATCGAGCGATGATATAGTAAAATGGAATTAAATTCTTAATTATTGTTAACAATCAGACTAGATATGGTTATACTCAGTTCCATAATGAAACTAAACACCAATGAAACCACTTAATATAATTATAGTTACGTGTAATTAATTAACTGTTTCTCTATATTTGACACTAGCTTTTGCCCGCGACTTCGTTCGCGTGGACTTCAGGTTCGTCCCGTCTAGCCCGTCTAGTTCGCGACGTCTATAATATAGTACTATTATACCGCAATTTTTTTTATTTTTTTTTACGACCTTAGAAACCTCAAAAAATGTAGCCTATGTGTTTTTCTGATGTATAAGCTATATTGTGGTAAAGTTTCATTCAAATCCATTCAGTAGTTTTTACGTGAAAGAGTAACAAACATCATACATACAAACTTTCGCCTTTATAATATATATTAGATATTTAAGTCTTGTTGTGTTAACCGATCTGAGTTTCTTATTATACTCCAATATGTTATGTGTATTGCGTATGTATGTGATTCCTCAGTACACTGCTAATAGTTTCCTGTTTGACAACTTCTAACAATATAATAAATGTATTCCCAACTGCCTACTACTGTGCATTACTCAGTATAAACGGTAGGAAATAATGGTAATACTGGAATATTTCATAACGTAAAGTAAAATGCGTCATTAGATTTTTTTTAAAGTACAAAAAATTAAACAAAAGTTACTAATAACATCTCAGAAATGCATGAACAATACATCTTCGTAAATTAAGACAAAATTATACTTATAATTTTAATCAACAAAAAATTTTAGTTTTCTTATAACGTTATCGCACTTCACTAGAATAAAATCCATGTGTTATGTAATGTATTCCTATAATTTCTCAAAAAAAAAACTGAACTAATTAAAAATCGCAATCTTCAAACCCGTTGTATGAAAACGGCCTAACATTATTACAGTCGTTACATAATCATCTCACATTGTGTTTACATTTCCATTTCACGCAGTGCCCATTGTTCCTCACTCACAAACTTTAACTTATTATGTAATTAATAAAAAGATCAACAATACTAATTCTGTTATCGAATTTGTAAGGAATATTATAGTAGAGAATCTATTTTCAATTTGCATGTTTACAATAATCCTATGTTTGTATGGACAGTACCTACCTAGTTGAAATATTTATTTTAAATTTTTGCTCTGGGACTGTTTTGCTGTTGTAGGTAACCTCAGGTCAAGCTAATTATTTGATTAACGCTCTTCATAATTGTATTTCAGAATTCGGATTAGTTTAAAGGGGTTTTTAAAGTTATAATTTATATAGACCGATCCAGTGGTATCTACCACAGTTGTGGATTTATCCAGTTTGATGAATTTGCTGGAGTTTTTAAAATTATTTAAATAAAGTGTAGGATAGTACATGTACTAGTCGGCCATTGTTTGTACCTATTACCGTGTGTGTATCTTGCTGGTCATCATAATTGTAACTATAAAATACGTACTATTTTATCTACACTATAAGAGAGGGTTTTGTCTGTGAAGAGTTGGTCCATCAATCAGCTATCCAATATAGGCTCATTTGAAAGGGCAAAAAGGCTCTATTTTGTCATATTTCCTCTACATCCAAAAAACTTTTGTTAAAACATTTGTCATCTATTATTTTATGCGAATGCAAATATTCGTTAGTACGTATAGCTCAATTAGAACGTGTTGTTGTCTTTGCGTCGATTTATCCTTGTTTTATTCTGCATGCTGCAGTAGAGGAATGTCCACAAAGGATTTGTCTGGGATTTGAGGCGGCCATCGATTCGTCGCTTGCAATCCGCAATTTTTCGTCGCCGACTATTGAAGTCCACTGTGTATAACATTCCGATGACAGCTCTTTGTTATGGTGTTGTTCCGATTGCACTCATAATCCGTCATACGTGTCTAATACGATTTGATGACTTCAAATATTTTAAGCTTTGTACGATATACAGTTTTGTTTTCTTTCGCTATTTATTACCTACTCTGAATGCTTTTTATAAAGCAATGGTTAAAGGTGCAGATACGAAGGTAATGATTTCAGTACGTAATGCAAACAGCCTGATCACTCAACCGCATGACGACTCTGTGTAGAACATTTGTCCATTTTGCAAGCCAAACTACAGTCTTCGCCAATTTTTTTATTCGATTACCTAACTTCAACCTTGTTCGGCAAGCAGTATGACCTGTCAATGCCACTTCAAGGATGGCAATAATTGGATTATATCAAGTTACATTTACCCCGTGGCCCTGTTTCTTTCGCTGCTGTATTCGATCCCGACAGACGATTATCTCTTCTATTACATTCTTAGGTAAAGGGTCCAGATAACGAGCTATAGTCAAAATGTGAATGTTATTTAAATCTTTCTTATTTAATTCACTTAAAGACATCAGATGGATGTATTGTTAAGTTATAGTGGTTTTGTTAGTCACAAGTTAAATATTATTAGAAAAATTGTACAGTTTGCATTGTAATGTTATTATTAATAGTTTACCATAACCGTTGACTAATGTAATGTATAGTTAAATGACGTAACCCGCTCTTTGATTGTGCAACACGGCATGTGTAATTCTATGATAATATCGAATTGTTTGAATAGTTTAATATAGATGTTGTGTCGCTCGTGACCTAGTCATACACGTTCCTCTTAATCGTGAGATTACAGGTTCGATTTACGCTTTGATTGATACTGGATAAAAACATCATTTTTTTTATTGCCATGTAAGGTAAACAAGCGGGCCACCTGATCGTAAGTGGTTATCGTTGCTCATGAACCTCTGCAATGTCATGAGACACTAAGAAGTCGCTACCTACGAACTTTAAGTTTAACATTTGATGACGATTTAGCTGATTTTTTGAACATCAACCTAGTTTTAGATACCAATAGCAATGAAATCTTTTTCAATTTCTTGTTATTGAAGTTGTTTGAATTAGGCACACAAAGGCGAGTGAGGTGTTGGTTTGTCGTCCTAAATGATTGTTATTAGAAAATTGTTCATCATCCGCCCAGACACGATTCATTCACCAGTGGTTGGTGCAGCATCCATCTAAATTCGATCCTTTCTAACTACGTGCTATTAGAGAACGCAAGTAGGTACTACCTGAAATAATATATTGTTTTAGAATTGGTTTTGTTTTACATGGATTTTCTTCATTATAAGTAAAATGTATGTCTCTCGATATTGCTAGCAGCATAGCGTTAAAACGGTGTAGTGACTATTGGTGCAAGAAATGAAATGTAAAAACATTGATGAATGGTCAATTTATATGTGCTTCTACTCCGCCAAGTTCGCACCCGCACCCCTATATCGGAGAAACCCGTTACACTGTAACAATCATCCGACCTACTTGTTATTAATAACCTAATTTAAACGTTAATCTAACGTATGGCGAGATTAAGTTTAATAATTCTTATTGTTTGTACGGATTGTGTGAGCACGTGCACTGTGCATTACTGTTCTAAATCTGAAACGGCCATTATTGGCATTCGTTGGAACTGGAAACACAATATCGATGTTTGTTACGAACAATACAATTGTTATAGAAAATCTAAATTTAATTTTAATGGAAGAGTGTGAACTAAAATTATAGGAATAACAAGGAATGAATAGAGTGGCTTATAAATCGACCAAATGTTAGTTACTCCTATTGTGATACCAGAGAAACTAAAATTTAGCTTCAAGAGAAACTAAATTTAATCTTTATCATAGCTGGTTTACGTATGCACACATCTGCATGTTAAAACTATTTGTATGGAAAATACCCGTACATTTCCTCTTATGGCAGATATAATCTATATGCACCTAGACCATGCATTTGTGATGACGTAATACTGACTATACAGGCCTGGTGAACTTTTATAATAAAATTGAAGGTCATGACTGATAAAATACCTTCTTTTTTTTTAAATACCTTAGGGATCATTTCACAATAAGTGGTTAAGATTGCTCATAAACCTCCGTAATATCTGGGCTCTGGTTTGGACCGCACTTATACCTCGCAAGAAAAATACCTACAAGAGCAAGAAAGAAAGGCATATCGGGAACGGCAATGATGGGAGCTTATTCAAAGATTGTTCCAAAAGTGTATTTTGAAAAAGATATTTACGTATGAAACAAAATTAATTTAAAATCGTTAAAAAATAGTGTTTCACCAGTTACGTGGCCTATCATGTTTAGTTGCTCTTTATCTTCTATTATTGCGGAAACTCGTACAATTATTTTGAATGGGTATGTGTCTCAAAGTAGGTATCATTAAGCTGACACTGGACATACAGAATGTTTACAGAAATAAAGATTATTATGTACTTACCACATTTTAAAAGGCGTGACATTACAACAAATTTGGTTTTTTAAGTTTTTTTTTGCTTTATACATGACGATTCGGAAACGTTTGAAACTATATTGTTTAGACGAGTGTAACGTATAAACAGCCAGAACACCACTACAAACTTAAAGTAGTTGACAGACGCTCAAAGATGTGCACCTTTAAAATATGCGACCGTGTGTCAACACTGTCATCGTAATCCCAACAGTGTGGGTGAACTCGTGTTCTTACTTGAGAGTGTATCATTTGATTAAACTCATCCGACGAGAACTTTTCTTCATTTTTCATTCTCTTGATAAAATAAACTTGAGTATTGTTGGATGATAATAATTTCGATAACATACACCGTGCACAAACATAATACTTACATATTATTAGCAAAATACAAAATATTGTCAGTAAATTTGCATATGAGTAGGCACCTTATAAGGGGTGGGCCATATAAAGTGTGCATTTTCCAAAAATTCGACTGTCATGTTGGCTGTGTGGCATGTTGCGCCATCCTGTTGAAACCAAATGTCGTCCATGTCATACTCTTCGACTTTTGGAACCATAAATTCGTTGAGCATGGCACGGTAACGCTCGCCATTGACCGTAACGGCGGCTCCTTGCTCATTTTCGAATGATGCCGCTGGACCAAAACCCACACCAAACTTTAACTCTTTGTGGGTGCATTGGCTTCTCAATGGTGACGTGTGGATTTTCCGACCCTCAGATACGACGATTTTGCTTATTGACATAGCCTCCGAGGTGAAAATCATTTTTATGGATTTTTTTTTCACATTTCTTACAGTTTGGACTGAAGAACTTTGGAAGTAACTTTTCAATATTTCTCAATTTTGTTCAAGCGTATAGCGTCCCATTTCGTAAATGTCAAACCTTTAACTAAATTATGAACACAAATTGAATGACATTTGAGCTGTCATTCTCTAAATAAGCAGTAGTTCAAAATGCAAACGTTAGATTGGCCCACCCTAAATCGGCAAATAGTACCTATGTACTATTTGCCGATCATTAACTACATCTCAAATAATTCACACTCCTCAGCAGGTAGTCTCTAGGAACTAATTAACTACCTATAATACTAAGGCTTCCGTACATACATGCGAGATCTATCACACTTGCTCGCTGTATATCCGCGATTCAATGCACGTGCATTTCCAATTAATACCAATAATGGAATTCTACGTAGACTTGGGGAGCTTTACCTTTGACTCATGCGTTCCATCTAGGGTTTTATGTCCTGCGTCGTACAACAGTAGACGGTTACAAAGCCAATACCATTTAGAAGCTTTCAATATAATGAATTGACAAATGGTAGTGAAAACTAGTGATTGTTTTACCTTAACAAATCATTTTATACTTGGTTGAATTCCTGCTTCATCAGTTAGTCACTTCTCTCCGCCACTCTGGGCAGAGGTGGAAGTTGGGTTGTGGCGCTGTTATGTCCCTTCATGGGTTAGTCATGATTGACTGACTGGTTCTCTCTTGTTTCCTCGCGCAGTCCTTCCTTTGCCACATACACGAAATCAAAGCACAGCCGGCCGACCGCTGCGAAGAAATGAAGGCCCTATGTTTTTCTTGCTTCATAAAAATCGCTCTGTTATATCTCATCTCTCAACGAAACGAATTTTTAAGTCATATCATATGATTGGTTTATTCATGATCTTCACATCTGTATAGTATAATAATCTGTGCTTGTTGCATCATAATACTAATACGAAGTAATGTAATGCAATTAGTAACCGTTGTAGTAATTATTTATCAATAGGTCTCTATTAGCAAAGAGCAGAATCATCGTTTATAAACGTTTGTACGTGTGTGTGAGCTCTGGGGAGAGGGTACTGCAAGGTCACTGCGCTTCCGCACTCATCATGCACTCGACTAATCCTCCGACTGTGAGTGTCATCTTTAATCTAATTAACTATATGACTCAGGATATTTTTTTATTATTAGTGTTTGTAATCTACTCTCCTTCTTCCGGGCTCAAAATTACCGCCTATGTGGATTTCCAAACTTTTAAGTTCAAGTTTCAAGGGCTATTTTTTGAGTAAACTGATTTAAAATTTAATACGTTTGAAACTTGGTGTATGTCTTGTCATTTCCGCCGGGTCCCATTTCGCCTTGAACAAAGTACCTAAGGTTAATATATACCCTTAAAATGAATGGGGATATTTTGCACATAAAGGTAATGCGCAAAAAACGTCGCTATTATTTTCAAAGCATTCGAATGCTATTGACGAGTTAATAATCTCATCAATCGTAAACATATCATGAAAACTACAGTAATAACGCGTGAGTATCGCAGAACTGAGTCCAAGTGCAAGGTTGCGCGGTCGAGATTGTGTAACAACTCAGCCGAGTCTCGGCCGACACATAACACACACGTATTGAATTTATAATGAACCCGACCACTACTGTGCAATAATATCTACGTCTTTACTATTTTTATGCAGAGGTAAAGATGATAAACGCGAACGCCTATTCAGATGTAGAGATCAACAAAATCACTCATCTGGGAATTTAACAAATTTAGCGTTTGTCTAGTGGTGCCATTCATAGGTGGCATTTGACGGCAGACGAATGGTTAACCTGCCAAGTATAGGTATCCCAGGCTAGCATTATACGTCGTACAGAAATGTTAACGCAAATTTTAGTGTCCCTCGACAATGCAGAGTATATGAGAAACCGTTACTACTTGCAATCAGGTGGCCTGCTGACTCGTCTGTCTACACGGCTATAAAAACTTTTTGCCCAGAAATCGACGCCAACCGCTAACCATCAGGTGAGACGTATCGATTATCTAACTTGCAATTAAAAAGAGAGTTCTGTGTGAGTGAAGCATAATTTGTTTTTACTCGTAGATTAACTTCTGTATCGTATTTTTTTTGCATCATTAAACACTGACGATTTCTTTGTTCATAGTTACGAAGGTCTTAAAATTTGAGGAACAGTTTTAGGCATTTATGTTGAAATTGTTCATCTCTTTGTCCAATATGAGAGTTTGTTTGGTGTAACCTAGTAATCTGCGTAACTACTAACGACTGGTTCGAAGTGGTTATTTTGTGTTTATAGTCCATTTATTAAGGAGATAAGATTAGACGTTATATGGAGACTAGGGTTTGCCAATTAAATTAAATGACACAATTATTTCGTACGAACAACACTTTTTTTCTTTACTTCTATTTTATATTAATCATTTGCCATTTTTATAGCCAAAACGAATTGATTATTTTTAATATATTTTTACTGTACCTATACTTTGATTATGTAAATATGTATTAGTATTTTAATAATAGTATACCGACA
This sequence comes from Trilocha varians, assembly GCA_030269945.2. NCBI lineage: Eukaryota > Metazoa > Arthropoda > Insecta > Lepidoptera > Bombycidae > Trilocha > Trilocha varians. The sequence continues at coordinate 17,239,091 of AP028256.1, forward strand.
CAATCTATGCTTAATATTATAAAGCTGAAGAGTTTGTTTGTTTGAACGCGATAATCTCAGGAACTACTGGTACGATTTGAAAAATTCTATGTTGTATCCCTCTGTGACGCAGACGAAGTTGCGCGGGTCACCTAGTAATAAAATATAGACAGTATTCTGAATTTTGATGTAAAAAGCTTTTACTCTCACTACCTTCGTTGTTAAGACAAATTAATGAGTAAATATCGAATCGCAATAGTACAATAACAAAAATTATAATATAAAGAAATGCATTCAAGTGTAAGAATGGTATCGCGAGTGTACACCGCGAATGCTGTATGTAACCTTGAAATTTTAATGTTCTACTCATAAAATGCATAACAATCGGTTAGCGCCTTGACGTAACATTACATGTGCACTGTTATCGAATTTATGTGGACTTATTACTGTATATTATTGCTGTATGATTATAATATGACATTCTATTATATAGATCTTTTATGTACATTCAGAAGCTCCTTGTATCAACATGCAATCTGGCATTACGATGATTCATAAGCAACAGTAACAAGTGAGCAATAAGTTAGTTAATTTGCCTACCGAAAATATATAAAAAAATTGTAACACGCTATTTAACCATTAAACTGGGAACGTCACTATTCGCTAGATGGCGAAACTGGGGACTTCGTTCGGAATCAATACCGTGTTTGAACCCCTTTTTAAAAACATTGTTTTCCAATAAACTTACAGATTTTTAATTAAACCTTATATTTTTGTAAAATTTTATTACTAAACGACGCTGTATTGCATTTTCAGCGAAAATATATCAACTCCGTAAAATATGAGACGATTAAAAAATGTAAACAAAACAAGTTTTAGAACTGTGCTCAATTTTGGCTCCTGTCACAGACTTGGCAAAAGTAAACAAACCAACTTGATTGCCGATCCCAGTTGAGTGGTTATAAGGCAGTATGTGTTGATAATTAGCATCTCATTTAAACTCTTAAGACACGGAAACAGAGATAGCGGGCCATGAATCATAATCTGTCGTAGTAAATAGGCGATGGGGGGCAGTGAAGATAACCTTCGGGGTTATGCCGTTGTTTGCAATCGTTTATATTTTATTTCACTTCGTTACCACGTAATCGCAAACAACAAAAATACACAGAACTGCTTCACCAAGAACTCGTAGCTAAAATTCATCAGATGATAATTGGATTGTATGATGATACTAATAGATAAATAATTTAATCTCCGCAGTACTTGTCTCAATTCTGGCGAATTGCGTCTTCAGTTGTGGTGGTCTCCCACTTTGCGAGTAGGGAATCATATTTCCTACTCTTTTTATCATCTGACAAATTTAAGATTGCTGGTCTTCATTGGTCAGTCATTACTGTATTACGTACACAGCAGGCACCTTCAATGGTGGGGGAGAGAGTGAGCAAATACCCCAACTCCGTCGAGCATTGTCAAGGCAATGGGCTTGACTAGTTAAGCACTACGTACACCTACTACTATTCTATATTACCTATACCTATTCTGTGACAAAATGTTCACAGCAAAATAGGGTTTTTAAAAAAAAGACAAGGTGTTAACAATTTATAAAAATCTTGATAGGTTTCAAGGGACACCCGTATGGAACGAAGTTCCTTTCGATTAATTAGTGAGGGAATTGTAATAAAATTTTATTTTTTTAAGTTATTATAATTATTATAACTTAAATAAAATATTTTGATCACAGCGCCATCTAGCATTAATCATATAAAACAAAATAAGGAATTGTTTTATAAAATATTTTAATCCCATCGCCATCTAGCGATAATCATCTATAACAATAAAAGTGTCGTGACAACTTTTTCATAAGAATTTCCGTCTAGCCCCCTTTCGATAACGCGCAAAAAGGAACTTCGGTCCAATATTCATTTTATAGTTATGTAAAATGCATAATAATATAGGTAACCAAACCTTACACTTAAACACTTTGTGAGAACCTTACAAAATGGAAAATTTTATACAATTGAAACACTTGTATGACCCATGCCTTTGTTACAAATATTTTTGTTTTCAACTTTGGTGTAACTTTGAAGTACAATTAAAATGTTATTTTTAAAGGGTTCTAATGAAATTGTTACGTAGACAATGTCCAAAGTTTTTAAACGACATTATTTTGTGTAGGTGACTGGAAAAGTTGAAGTAATTTTACCATTATTTTGACGATATACAGCCCTCAGAAGAATTCTTAAAGTTTTCGATTACAAGGAATTTTAAAAAATTTTTTTTATTATCTCAGTATTCATCTATTTACTTATTTTTACATTATATTTAAAAAAAAAACATTTACAAAAAAATACAATATAAAACAATTATTATTATCATGCTCAAATTAACACCAGAATAGTCAAACATACACCCAAACATTCCATTCCACTTCAATCCTCAAAAACCTGTAGCAACTTATTATCATTGACAAAAATACCAAAAATATTGACAATACTTCAAATTGTCTTTATAATTCTGTCTTGACATACATTTTGTCGACAATTTTTAATATAACTTGTTTCTCTGTAGGGTACAATGAAGTCTTAAATTAACAAAAAAAAATAATTCTCAATTTCCATAAAATTGACAAAAATATGGAACATGTGGGCGACCATCACTTCTAATTAAATCACTTGAGAAGGAATACCATCTATAATATCATCTAGTCTGTTGTTGCCACTTGTCCAGTCGTTCCGTTGGCCTGTCAACTACAGTTGGACGTTAATATGAAATTGTATTTGTCCCTCGTTTACATCTGAGTTCGTTGTATTACAACTTGTATTTTCATATTCAAATGTATTTCCATTGTATTTAGTGTATGGGACAGTTTATTATTATTTCGTATAGTTAATGGCTATAGAGTGGATTCCAAAAGGTTTGAAGAAAAATTTACCTCGTGTAAGAGATCTTACCTTATTGCTTTATCTAGTAGGAAGTAATATTATATGTCCACGACTTCTTAGTTTACAAGTATCCTTACCTGGCGATCTAAACGCAGCTTCACACAATAGATACGGTTTAATCAATTTAATCAATAGCCAAAGGGGTTTACAATGCTTAAATCTCTTTAGCTGTGCGTGTATAAATATTGTTACTAGTTATCTAGACTCCGGTTTCAACGTACACCTTTATGAAAAGATAGATGACTGAGTTGCTCAGTTTCCAAGCGCTGTGACTTGAAGAGATTAAGAACAGGCTGTAGGCAACACACAAAGTCTTCGACGTCAATAATCGACTAACAACCACTTACGATACATTGATATAAAAAATTAACATTCATTTTGTTAGATCTTGCAACACAACAGTATTATCTACTGTGATCTTAGTTGCTCGTGTATTCAACGAAATTGTACGTTTACAAAACGACGGACAATAAATTAAACCGTACACAGAAATGTACCACAACACATTATAATTGGATTCTGGCATACACGGTTCCGTCAATGCTCTATGTTATCATATTATGATGCGCGCTGCACAAAGCCAAGGTTGATTCAATTTCAAAGTGTTACACGTGTGTAGGAAACATGTGGGTATTTAGATGCGACGCCAGAACAATATGCATTGATTCGTAGTGCGGTTTTTTATTATTTCAGTAGAAAAGAGTCAATTGGTGTTAAGTACTTAATTGTAAGATCTATAAATATGGTAAGTCTGCATTTATGTGCAGTTTACTAGATATGAATGGCAAACGGCATGCATATTTGAGAAAATATTTTAAGATCCATTAAAGGAACGCTTGCCTGACATCCTTTAAGGAGATCTAAGTAGTGGACAGTAATGGATCATAATGTACCTACTAAAAGCGTAGTTGTTTGTGAAATCTCTCTCCTTTTGTGGTGAATCTATCTACGTTTGCATTACACGTTTTTTTTGTTCAAAGTGAAATCAATATATCAACTAGTGATTTCGACAAAACAGGAGAAATACAGATTGGTCTTTACAAAGGCCAGCGGTGCGTTCGGCCTCAAGATTATTTGAGGCCGAAATATATAGATGCGTAAAATATATGCGATGAGGTGCAGCCTCAAACTTGAGGTCGCAATGTGTGGATGCGAGATGATATAATAAGTGGACTGTATTTAGGCGTGGTGCGAAGAAATAATGCGAAGAAAAATATAGCCCGAACAATGTCTTTGTGCGTTGCAACTGGCGAAGCTATACGTGCCGTCAGGTCCCTGATGCGTGGCGTCTTGGCAAGTAAATTGAGGTGACTTACCTTATATCGCAGCTCAACACGGGCACACACACACTGAATTACGACACTGTCCAAGTTATATTGTTCGTAAAGGTTATTGAGTTCACATAAACAGCCGGCCGCGGCCAGGGATCTTGAGAAAAATGCGATACGCGCGCGCGCTTCAATAGCGAAAAGTGAACTTAGCGGTGGTTGCGATGTATTTATTATATTAATATGAAGACAGCCGAGGCCATCTTCATACGATACGAGCGACGTATTTAATACGGCCGCGACGAACGCGCGTGAGTCGTCGTAGACTTTCAGTTTGCAACTGCCGGCCGCTGCGATGTCATGCCAGCGCGACTGCGTGTGCGACGCGAGAGACTGCGATGACAGTCGCCGCCTCTCTTTATCTTACCAAGACTAAGCAAGCGAGAACGAGACGGCATGCTACGCTAAAAACCGCGTAACCATACTCCCCGCCAAAGCCCAAGTACTGGGCTTTACAAAGCACAAAGTCATGTGTTATAAGCAAGAATGCAGTATGTGTCAATAAATGATACATACATAAAAGTATGCGTGTGATGTTGTGTGAGTAAGTGTAAACATTATATAGTATACAAGAACCACGGAGCGATTATTTTAAATGCGTATGATAATATAAATGCGAGCGCAGCTAACTTATGACTAAATAGCTATAAAGTAAAAACTAACCTAAATGCAAAAAAATCAATCAAATTATTACATACTACGATTGATGCGATGCGAGGAGACCTCAAGCGTTGAGGTCGCAATATAAGTATGCGAAAAAATTTTTTAAATTAAAGCTAAGTAAGTAAAGAAAGCGAAAGTGATATAAATTATATTTAACAAAGCGCGTTATTGTAATGGTAACGGACTAAGTTGAGATCCGAGAACAAAAGAGAATATATTAATTTAAAAGTAAAATTTAAAATATAAATAGTTATGCGAGATAATTTCTTCCAGGAAGATACCTGGAACGATAGTATAAGTAGCGGTGACCCATCCACATTGGATGGAGTGGCAACAGCGATTGCATTGGTCGCCTCAGGTATAGGACCTTCGACGAGCGATGAGCTGAATGGTTCCATAGTCCATGCAGCAATTGGAGGACGAATCCATTCTGGACCGTACCACCAAAGCGGGTGCGTTATGATTTGAGAAGGCAGTAATCCTCTCGACAAACAGTCAGCGGGGTTTTCCTTTCCGTTTATGTGAAAGAAACGGTCCGGATACAAATTTTCTTGTATTTTAGTTACGCGATTAGCAACAAAAATTTGCCATCGATGTTGTGACGAATTGATCCATGACAAAGCGATCATGGAATCACTGAAGGCAAATGTCTCAGTGACGTGATAGCGGTTGTTGAAAACCGCGCATACTTGTTTAACTAAATTTGATAATATTAAAGCGGCACAAAGTTCTAACCTAGCAAGTGATACCGTTTTTAGTGGAGCTACCTTTGACTTAGCTCCAACTAATTCAACCGATATGTCATCGTTAGGATGCGTAACGTGTAGGTATATGACGCAGCCGTAAGCCTTGAGACTAGCGTCAGCAAAGGCCAACAGTCTCACTACACAACCTGCCCCAACGCCCAAATGGCGAGGAACGCGCAAGTTCGAGAGCAGAGGCAACTCGGTTTTAAATTTAACGAAGCGATTGATGATAACCTCTGGTGGTTCATCATCCCAACCTACCTTGGTAAGCCAAAGATCCTGTATTAGGAGCTTGGCGTAGAGAATAACTGGTGCGACGAAGCCCAAAACGTCAAAAAGGCGAGCGATAGTAGATAATATAGATCGTTTAGTATTAACAGAGGGTGGAGGAGACGTGGTAAAAGTGAACACATCCGTCTGCGGTAACCACTTCAGGCCTAAGACCTTCAGCGAATCGCTATGGTCGGTGAATTCGATCGGCACCCGGCATGCCTCAGGCAAATGATTGAGCAACTCAAGTGAGTTACTGGCCCACTTGACCAAGTCAAAACCTCCTTCAGCGAATAAAGCGCGTAATTCATCCGATAAGCGGATGCCATCCTCTATGGAACTGACAGAGGTGGTCAGGTCGTCCATGTAAAATTCCCTACTGGCCACTTCTGCAGCAAGAGGGAAGCGTGCGCGATTATCTTCGGCCAGCTGGTGAACCGTACGCATGGCCAAGAATGGACTACAGCGAAGTCCGAAAGCTAAAGAATTAAATTGAAAAATGCGATGATCCTCAGTATTATTAAAGCGATAAATTATTTTCTGAAATTTGCGATCCTCTTCTCTTACTAAAATTCTAAGATACATCTGTCTTATATCCGCGGTAATAGCGATTTTAAAATATCTAAAATTTAACAATAATGAAAATAAATCTGTTTGTAAATTTGGTCCCGGATGAAGAATATCATTCAAAGAAATACCATTAGATGTTTTTGAACTAGCGTCAAGAACAACGCGCGTTTTAGTTGATAATTTTTCAGGACGTTGTACAGGATGATGCGGAACGAAATAACCCTCATTCAAAACCGACGGAGTGCGGGGTATTTCGGATAAATAGCCTTGTTTAATGTAATCCTTGATGACGTCATCATAAGCTTGTCGTAATTCCGGAATAGCGTTAAATTTACGCTCTAACGTCGAAAAGCGACGCTGAGCTGTAGCATAAGAATCACCCAAGATCGTAGAGTCACCCTTGAATGGCAATGACACTATATACCTACCATGTGAATTTTTAGTTATAGTGGAATTGTAAAATTCCTCACAGTGGTTATCATCTGAGGTTAAAGTACCTGCAGAAGATATCTCTTCCAGTTCCCAAAATTTTGCCATTGTTTTATTTAAGTTTTCTATGAGAGGCCCAAATGACCAGGTTGAATCACATAAATTTTCATAAGAGATCTCCCCCATAATGATATATCCAAGCGTTGTATTAAATGCGTGTGGATGAGAGCGAGTCATTAAAGAAGTAGGCTGTAAAATATTAGCCATCATAGAAGTGCCTAAAATGATTTCAATGTTTCCAGGCACATACCAGCTATCATCCGCTAGAGACAAATGATTAAAATTATTTAAATGTGAAATCTCAACTCGTTGAGTTGGCAAGTATGATATATGATCAATGACTAATAAATTTAAAGTATATTGAACATTAGAAAATTGAGAATGTATCTTGAGTGTGACCTGACCTTTAATAGGTACAGAAATATTTCCCACTGAATTTAATGATGATTTAAGTGGTTTAATAACTAATTTTAATTTTTGACAACATTCATAGGTTATGATATTATTTTGTGAACCGCTATCAATTAAACACCTAACTAAGAAACGTTTATTATTTTCATAGACAATGACCTTTGCAGTAGGTAATATAGATGTACATTTAGGTTGAGTATTTAAACTAGAATGCATACAAACATTTTCAACAGATGAAGAATGTTCAGGTTTATTCTCAGAATTTTGATTCTGATCAAAATGTAACAATGTATGATGTTTCTTGTGACAATGTTTACATTTGTTTAAAGAAGCACATTTTAAAGTGTTGTGTTTAGAGCTAAAACAATTTATGCATAAATTTTTAGATTTTACAAAATTAAAGCGATCATTAGTTGATAAGTTTTTAAAGTCTGGACACTCATAAAGATGTATGTGAATTGTTTTGTTACAATAGTTGCAAGATAATTTATTGACTTTATTAAGATTTTCAGTGACTAAAAATGTGCGGCTAGATTTATTAAATTTATGAGATGTATCTTGACGGAATATACCAGATCTTTCAAATACCTTCACACGATGTTTCAAATGACTTATTAAACTGTCACTAGTTGGAAGCGAGTCATGTTTTAGTGATGTTTCAAAACTTTCAATTATTTTTGTGTCTAATTTTTTAAGTATTATATGTGTAAAAATAAAATCATCTAAATTTTTAATATTGAGCAATTTAAGCGCTGACCATGAAGATACAATTTGATCAATAAAGGTATTCAACTGCAAAGCGGTGTCAGAAACCGGTTTTATGTCTAAGATTTTGTTCAGATACAAACTTCCTAACATTCGCTTGTCTTGGTATTTATCTATTAATGATTTCCAGATGATGGAATAATTTTCCTCTGTTGGTATTAATCCAGCAAAAATGTTTCGAGCACTACCTGTCAATTTTGACATCAGGTATTGTACGCGTTGACCATCTGTCAAAGATTCATTTTGGTGAACGTTAGTTTTAAAACTTTCATAAAATTGTGGCCACTCTGTTAGCGAACCATTAAAACTCACTAATTCTAATGGAGGTAAATTACAGTAGTTTCGTGGAGAAGATTTTAGAGCAGTAGACTCAACAGGTCGTAACAATGATGTACGAGTATGGCTTATTTTTGCGTACAGAGTTTCAAAGGCATCCCATTCACTGAAGTTCAGTTGACAATCTGGATTTTCGTCTAAAAGTATTTCATTATGTTTATCACATAATTCATTAAATTGAGAATATAATTTTTCAATGTTAGCTGATGATGACAAAAAATCTTCCTTTGTTCTCGTATCAAAAGTACCTACTTTCTTAGATTTCTGATATATAGCATCAATATGAGCGAAAATACTTTGTTTCTTAGCGATAATGATTTTAATCTTTCGATCTGACGCCATGTTGAAAAGTTTTAACAATGAAGAACTAAGAAAATGTAATAATGATGCAAATATTGTTATTTCATAAAAATATTACGTTATATCTATGCTAATATATGTTTATTATAAGCTGCGCCTGTAAAAATACCACCATACGCACTGATTACAAAGAATTACGCGGATTTGTAAAATCAGCAATGTTTTTGCGGTGTGTGATAAATAAATGTAAAAATGTGTAAATAAGCGGTAATAAGTTAATTAGTACTTAAAATAAATGCGATGCGTTGTCCCGTTCAATACGGAACAAAAATATGCGTTATCCGGCGATACGGATCAAACTATCCGGTTCGATAAGGACCATACATATGGTCTTTACAAAGGCCAGCGGTGCGTTCGGCCTCAAGATTGTTTGAGGTCGAAATATATAGATGCGTAAAATATATGCGATGAGGTGCAGCCTCAAACTTGAGGTCGCAATGTGTGGATGCGAGATGATATAATAAGTGGACTGTATTTAGGCGTGGTGCGAAGAAATAATGCGAAGAAAAATATAGCCCGAACAATGTCTTTGTGCGTTGCAACTGGCGAAGCTATACGTGCCGTCAGGTCCCTGATGCGTGGCGTCTTGGCAAGTAAATTGAGGTGACTTACCTTATATCGCAGCTCAACACGGGCACACACACACTGAATTACGACACTGTCCAAGTTATATTGTTCGTAAAGGTTATTGAGTTCACATAAACAGCCGGCCGCGGCCAGGGATCTTGAGAAAAATGCGATACGCGCGCGCGCTTCAATAGCGAAAAGTGAACTTAGCGGTGGTTGCGATGTATTTATTATATTAATATGAAGACAGCCGAGGCCATCTTCATACGATACGAGCGACGTATTTAATACGGCCGCGACGAACGCGCGTGAGTCGTCGTAGACTTTCAGTTTGCAACTGCCGGCCGCTGCGATGTCATGCCAGCGCGACTGCGTGTGCGACGCGAGAGACTGCGATGACAGTCGCCGCCTCTCTTTATCTTACCAAGACTAAGCAAGCGAGAACGAGACGGCATGCTACGCTAAAAACCGCGTAACCACAGATGTTAAAAATAAACTGTTAATATCTATAGGTAATTCTGCTTTTCTTCTTAACATAGTATTGTATAATATATTTATTAACATTTCGCAACAGATTACCTACACTATGACAATCAAAGCGTATTTTAAGAATGCGAAACTTTGACCTGATTTTTTTTGCTGTTTAATAACTACGAACATGTTGAGAACAGCAAAAAACCATTTTTTTAATTGTTGTTATGAGAATCAGTTTATTAATTAATAAACTACTAGGTATATCTTTTACATGCACGCCAAAAATACTACAACATATCCATCGAAATAATAACAAGACAAGGCCGACCTCACTCGACAGACGAGTTTAACTTGTGATAATAAGTAGCAGTATAATTACCATTATTATCATATTAAGGCCATCTCTGTTGCGAATCTTAAACTCAAATTAACACAATTGTATTGAAATTATAATTTTATTATAACCATCTAATGTGACACAAGCGTGACAGCGGCAGGGATTTATCAGCAGTCCTCAGCGTCGGATTAACAGGAGAAGCTTTAAGTTACCCCATCGTCTATGAAATTGCAAGGCGCTAACATGTTTACATTGTCAACTGCTATACGACAAAATATCAACGCGTCTAACTCCACGACTCAGTCTACACGAGGTAAGGGAAAGATGCAACAGTCTGGAGTAGACAGTTTTGAATTATCTGAACTCACCGCGACAACAATAAATAATTAATCAATACATGGTTACGTTGGATGCAGCGTGAATAAGCGTAAACTAGGAACCCTTTCCGGTAATGTGCATAAATTAGCAACCGGTAACCTAGTTACGAGTTAATCGTGAACGAAGCCGCATCGTTGTTGCTGCTCTCGGTTCGGGTCCAAACCTCGATAGTTTATGACCTAGTTGCGAAGACGTGTGATTTCTTAGAGACCTTCAGAGCACGGCTTGCGGAACGCGACAGGGGTGCTTGACTGAGCCTTATTGGCCAACCTCAAGAGAGGCGGGGCTCCCAAATGACGGACCGCTAGTTTCAGCTAACAACATCGTGCTGGAACACTCGTTTGCTAGTTTCGGGTGGAATTAATTAAAACCTTTGTTTATTGTGTAATGTCGACGGAAAACGAGGAGCGGGAAGAATCGCCGAAGAAGGATGATAGGTACGTTAAAGGGTCAGCTGAGCGTCCTGAGTGGTTTGTTATTCGAAAAAAATTTTCCAACTGTAAGAGTCGTTTATGGCTTCATCGAAATCTCGACTTTATTTAGTTTTAATAACTAACTTTTGATTCCTACTTTCATAATATAAACAGGCGTTGTATAAATTACATAATAAGTGCTAGCGTAAACTGTAACGATCTTGTAAACAATGTTTATTGTGATTGCTGTCTGTATGTATCTAACTCTTCAACTGTTCAGGTAATCCTGTGAGATAAACCCGAGAAGGCAGACTACGCGGTGTAGCTACCAAAACCTAATATTGACCATAAACGGAAGATAGGGTTTACTCCACAGGTTTACCTGTACAGTCTTGCAACATCAGGTTCAACTGCTATCTCTTAAAGAACCCAACAGCTATCTCTTTACGGGTATAGCCTTCACAGATACGGATAATTTACTGTGCAAAGGAAGATATTTCCTCTTACCTTCAACAATGTAAGATATTGGAAACAATTATTTAAAGACATATTACGTTGTTGAAGTAAATAAGCTAGTCTCTTTGTTTCAACCACGTAACATCTCACGAACATTTATTTTGGGACATATCAGGTTATTCAAGCAAGGAAGCGTATCCACTCGTCTGTGGCTATAGATGGCCCTACTACATAAACGCCAAGTTTTCTTAGTTACCAGTCGTATAGCGTAATGACGTGTATGTTTGTTTCAGTGCGAACCCGAGTACGATCCAGACGTATGAGATGACGGCGGACGGGGGCGCAGGATCGGGCGGCGCGTGCGCTGACTCGGCCGGCGCCCTCGTCGCCTCGCACCCCGTCCACCATCAGCCCATGCCGCACACCTCGCACCAGATGCACCACGACCCGCGCAAGAGGAAACCTAATCACTAGTGAGTCTCACTTTTCTTACTTACGTAAACAACTATTGTGTGCCATTTAGCTTATCGCTAGTTGATTAGTGTGTAGGTACAGTGGGCCTCATAAATAGGTGCACATTTTCAAAACCGTATCGCATGAAGACAAGTTTCACTTACATAACAAGCATTCTGCACGCAAACGACTACAGCATTTATCACACTCTTTCTTTATTACCTAGTAGGAAAGAGTGCGTCCGGCAAAATAATAACTTACATTTCAAAAAGCAAAATAAAAATCAAATAAAATGAGGGTATTGTGAAAAAACAGTACAACATTCAGTTACAAAGTTGTTATTTGATGACTTCCCAATAACAAAGATATTGTTTATGCTTTTCCCCACAATATTAGTAGTGATATTCTATGTATTCCGAAGCAAACTATGCGTAATGACTGGAGCAGAGAGTGGGAGTTATTTAAGTATAAATATTCCACAATTCAACCACATATTACGAATATCCCATGGTTCTTCAAAATTAGGAATTTGGACAAGAGAACCACCAGTACCCTTATAAGGATGAGATTAGGTCATGTTTGCTCACCAGTCCAACTACATAAATTTAATCTCAGAAGTACACCCATGTGTGATTGTGGAGTCGAAGAAGGTACCCTAGACCACATATTTTTAAACTGCATCTTAAACAACAAATGTGACCCTCTGTATTTCCTATTAAAAAACACGAATACCCCATTTCCACTTAACACAAATTATCTATTAACCTTCCCTACTAAAAAAGTTGTATATACGCTAGCTTATTTTATAACCTCAAATAACATAAAAATATGATACTATATCTAACTGGGCTAAGGACTAAACTGTAAAACATGTTAGTTATTGAATGGCTTGCTTGTTTAAAATCACTTAAAATACGATGATACCTCCACTACCTGACATTGGCGAAGTCAGTCGCTCATGACGAGACAAGAGCCAGAACGAAGAAAAAAAAAAAAAGATATTGTTTGACATAATTTATCCAAGATAGCCAGATTTAACAATAATATTATTCACTAAGATTTGAACCAGTGACTCTCGGCACGTCTATTATCTATTCCAGCATGCGATCGGTAGGTCCACGGTGTAATTAAGTTGTAGTATTTAATTATTACTTTGCTTCCAAAAATACTAATAATGAAACAAATATGTATTGTTTTCTCTTTCTTTCGTTGCGCGCAAATTTGACTTTTAAGGTGAGCATACACTTATGTGGCTGACTGTACGTGTGCGTTAAATGGGTGGCAACAGTATTGGCACTGATTTTAATGTCAATACAGATGTTTAGCTTAAGTATCAAATCTGACTTTTAAGTTAAATTTACCATATATTCCGTTTTCGAAATATTTGATGCTCGTTCCTGTATTCGCTTGAAACCACTTGATGAACTAATGCACTTCGTCCTAGCGAATCTCCCGCTCTCTATGCATTGGTCGTAGGTTTCGACGACCCTATAGTGTTCTCTGACATTTCAGAAGTCCGCGAGCGATGTTTATCTACTGGCCGTTTGTACGTTTATCTATGTGGCAACAAAAAAAATCTCAAATTATATTTTGTTCATAACGTCAGATTCCATATTTTACCGAACACGCTTTGTATATTGGACTTCTGTAGTATACAGTTTCTGTATTATAACGTTACAACGCGGACGTGCTTTCGAATTGAAATAAAATAAAGGAAAATAATAAAAGTAGACGAGGAAAATCACATCCGTTTCCTGTGAAAAAGCCGTTTCTTGGTAACACATCGTAATCTTCTTACATCGGTTTTATTTTAAATCGTTCGTTTTTATTCGAACTCGTGTATCGAGTTAGTAGTTCTGAGAATTTTTACTGTATAATATGAGTATTATGATATAATGAAGGTTTTATTATGAAATAATCTTTAATAATTCTAACGAAAATAATATTACAATAAAGACATCAAACCTAATCATAATTATGGTTTATTGCGAATTCATAATAAAAAATCATTACAAAATGAAAATAGTGAAATCTGTATTCATCTTTCGATTAATTAATTTATAAATAATATTATATTCTACCCTAATGAAACCCGCTATGAAATGAAAACAAAAGCCAGTAGTGAACCGATGGAGTGAAGTGGAGATACTTGCATTCACTTCAATGTGCGCTCGCTAATTAATGAAAATGACTGAAATCTGTGTGATATATTGTCAATACACTTAAACCATTGACAATATTCTGGTATTACATGCTATATTAGGCTTTCATACTGATATCTATCGCTCCTTGAGCTCTTAGGTCTCTTTGAAATGTGATGAGATATTTTGAGATTGTAATTATACGTGCAGATTGCCAAAAATCTATGATTCATAAACATGTCAAATGTTCAACGATAGTTTCCAATCGACATGTGTTACAAATATTGAACATAACGAGTAGGTACTCGTATGTTTAATTAATCTCTGAAACCTAACAAGCGAACAATGTAACTAAACAGCAAGTTTAATACTATTTCTGACCACTCAATACTTCAACTTTGCCAGCTTGATGCATTTTAATTAGAAATGCTTGTCGAGGTCATGTTGTAACTTTAATACTGTCAACTCGTTTAAACCACAGCGTTTTTGCTATGCAGAGACGAAGTTTAGGGTAGCAATACACGTACAGGTAAATCTGACATGCCATGCAAGCCTTATGGAACCTATCTTTTGACTAATACTGTTGACATTTGTCAAAAACACTGATTTATAAAAACTTGAGAGGTGTCATGGGACACCCGGATAGAACGAAGTTCCTTTCGATTAAAAGATATCTTATATTTTTATTCTAACGTAACGCGCGATAAGGAACGTGTTTTAAAAGATTTTGATCACAGAGCCATCTAGCGATAATCATCTAAAACAAAAATAAGGAACGTGTTTTAAAAGATTTTGATCAAAGCGCCATCTGGCGATAATAATCTAAAACAAAAAAGTATCGTGACAACTTTTCGTAAGATTTTTTTCGTCTAGCCCCCTTTCGATAACACGCATAAGGAACTTCGTTCCAAAAATTATGTCTATTCTAATGGTGCATTTTCACATTGGCTGGCCAACTTCCAACTTTCATATTAGTCGGCCGTCATCGTCATTTATTTTGTCAAGTGTGTTGGACGTTGGCGAGCCAATGTGGAAACTCGGCATAAAGTATTTGACTCCCACTATCACATTCATTTGAAATCAATTTGAATCCCATTCAAATGTGAGTTCAAAAAATTGGTTTGTACGAATCTTTCTTTCTGTATGGTTATTTTGTTGTAAAACGGTTATAAACTATTAACTAATTTTGCATAGTTTTGAAATTGAATTTCCAAACAGGAAATGCAAATGCAATTATTAGGAAATAGGAATATAATGGGAATATGAATATCAAATACATACTTTGTCTAAACAAAATCGGATAGTTGTTTTTAGGGAGATTCGTTAATAAAAGTGTTTATGTGGAAAAGCAAACCACTGTATTTTTTCCTGGCTTGGAATAGGTCGACATTTTGAATGAGTTCTTTTCGTTTGCCAAAAATTTACTAAGTGAATATTATGTCTTTGAAAACTTCATGAGAGAACCAGAAACTACTCATTCCTTTCTGATAAGTTTATGTACGATTATAAGTGACGCCAATTTGTATCGGTACTAAAGATACCAGATCAACTCGATACACCAACCATTTTTAGAAAAGTTCCACTCCTTTTCAAACATGAAGGGTGTCATGGGTGATTTTCCTTCACGCACCCCGTGACCGTGTAGGCGATAAAGGGGCAATTAGTTTTGAAAACGTTTAGGGATTTGTAAACCCGTTGCCATGGCGACCGTCCCACGTCGACTCAGAGCCTCTCCGAGCAGTAGCGCAATGAATCCGTTGTTAAGAACCGAGGAAACACCCCTGGCAATGGTACACAAATTGCTTGCGTTTAAAATACATTGTGCTTGATTAAAACAAGCGTAAATTGAAAAACAAGGTGCCTTTGTGTGAATATAACATTGTTATGATATTCGTTTGACATTACTCTTTCTAAAAATAATAAATATGTTGTATTTTGTTAATCGCTGGATTCTGTACTCTGTCGTCATCGTCAAAGAGCGTCTAAGATAGGGGAAAGTACAGTAATCTATACCAAACCACACACTCATCTTCACACACAATTATAAAGATAATAAATTTAGGTCAACAACAAATATCCCCTCTAAACCAATATTTATCTCTACCAGTGGTCCACCAAGCACAGCAACGGTCTACGAGCTTCCACCAGAAACTGCCGACACCAGTGCATGCGTGGAACAAAATGGCGTCTTGGTCACCACTCACACGCTCCAGCCTC
Organism: Trilocha varians; assembly: GCA_030269945.2. Lineage (NCBI taxonomy): Eukaryota > Metazoa > Arthropoda > Insecta > Lepidoptera > Bombycidae > Trilocha > Trilocha varians. Next base: position 17,255,386 of record AP028256.1, read on the forward strand.
TGCAGCCGCAACAACACCATCACGAACAGAGGAAGAGGAAGAGCTCAGCATAGTAAGAGTTGAATAGATTTATATTTGCACAGGTGTACGAGGGTTGAAGTCTTGCCATAGCGATGTTCATACTTTTTTTTGCAAGACCATGAGTTAAAGTAGACTAAAAGTAAAAATTTGAGGGAAATAAAATATATTGATATTTTTTGTATAAAAACTGCGGGCATTGTAGTGTTTTTAAGAGTTGTGGTGAATAGTAGTACTACTTAGGTATCCGATACAAATAAAATCTTAAGCATATTTAAGAAATTGTGGCCGTGGTAGTTCCAAATATAAATCAAGGTGTACATTTTCAAAGAATTTATAAATTAGTTTTGTAACTAAAAAAAATTTAGGTATATTTCTTTTATTATTTTTCCTTAAGTGCTCATGAGCTGCCGCTTATAGTTGAATTTTGGGACACGTTGAATACGTTCCAATTTGGGGCAGTCATGTGTCCAGCAGTGGATATCTCTGGACTGATGTTTGGTGCATAGATAATGGGCGCATTTCCAAGAAAGAACTACAATAAATTATGCTTTCCAGCAGACATTCTTGAACATTTAAATCGATGTACAGTTTTGTAGAGGGTGGTGTAGAAGAAGTTGCTTTTTCCACTCTCGGAAGCCTGAATGATAGAGTAATGAATACCGCATTTTACAGCAAATAAAGGCAACAAAAAATATGATAGCTGATGATATTCCAGCAACATTTTCCGCAGTTAGTTACCTCAGTCTAATACCTTTATGTCTTGTAACACAGCGTTCCTGAGAACTACGAACTCCCATCATGCGATGCTCAGCTTCCGCCGCCTCACGGACAAACACTTCAGGTACCGGCCAGCGCTACACGGAAAAGGAAGTCATCTTAGTGAGTGTAATATCTTTCTTTTCTAGACTTCAACTCAATAAAACCTGTGCCGTTGCTTAGATGTGGTCAACTGGGCGACTCACCCTATGTTTTTTTGTAACACTAACACCGCAAATCGTCTCCCGCTTTCTCTAATTTTTTAAGTTAATTTAGTGCGTTTGGTGGACTATATCGTCTATATCTCTCTAAAGCAAGGAGATCCGAGCCAAATAGTGGATTGATACTGCATGCGTAGTTGTTCAAATTTAAACAAAACAATTTCAATTCTGCAGATCTCCTATGCAGAAATTCTCAATTACATATTGTCGACATATAAATTAATAGGTATGAACTTTGTAAAACAGTGTTTGCCCAAATAAAGTTTGTTGATACATATATTACTTTGTGTGTGCTGAGTGGTGCCGGCTTAGAAAAGCACCACCCCACCTTGTGTCGTGGGTGTCGTAGAAGGCGACTAAATTAACTAAGGGACAATCCGGAGAGTGGGCAGCAGCGCTCTCTGAGTATAATAACACTGTGGCGGTGGCGCCATCTATAACAGGCTTTAACGGACCAGAGAGAGAGAGGTTTTGACAGAGGAGAGAAAAACGTCAAGGAAAATAATTGTTAATATAAAATAAAGATACTGATATATAATTAAAGTCTTTAATGGTGACCCCGTTTGAGAAATCGATAACGAAATATTAACGGCAACCTTACGAGCAAGAAAAAATTCATCCTCCAACTACATTTCTCGAACCACGTCAACAAAATGTCAACCCATGAACATGAAGAAGTGCAGGCCCTTAAACGGCAGATCGACGACCTGGAAAAGAAAAGAAACGTTGCAGCGGTAGCGATAAAGTTACCAACATTTTGGACCGATAGACCCACGGTGTGGTTCGGGCAGGCCGAAGCGCTATTTGAAATATCTGGAATCAGCCAAGACCGAACAAAATACAACCATGTCATTGCAACTCTCGACTCGAAAGTCGCAGGTGAGGTGGCAGACATAATTGAGAATCCACCGAAAACCGACTGCTACGCACATTTAAAATCGGAATTAGTAAAACGTCTTTCTGCTTCCAAAGAAGAAAGAATAAATCGATTGCTGCGCGAAGAAGACATTGGAGATAGAAAACCATCCCAGTTCTTGAGACATTTAAAAAATCTAGCCGGTCCGATTTTCACTAACGATGACATAATTCGCGAGTTATGGCTACGACGTCTGCCGCAAAATGTTCAAGCCATATTAGCAAGCCAAACAGATCTACCACTTGTTAAAGCAGCCGAGATGGCGGACAAAATCATGGAGGTGGTGGCCTCAGCGCCCGTTCATGCAGCACAAAGCTCTTCAACAGAAGTTTTGGAACTCAGACTCCGGGTGGAAGAACTCACCAAAGCTTTTGAGACATTTGCGATACGGTCAAGATCACGTTCTGAAACACGCACCGAAGATAGTAGATCTCGCTCAACATCCCGAGGCACCTCCGGCATATGCTGGTACCATAAAAGATTCGGAAGCAAGGCTAGCAGGTGTACAATTCCATGTGGCTGGAAAAAGCAGGAAAACGAACCCAACAATCAGTAGACGCGGCAGCTGATTGTTCGTATAGTACTAGCCGCCGTTTGTTCATTCATGACAAGGCAACAGCGAGACGGTTTTTAATTGATACCGGAAGCGACATTTGCTGTTTTCCAAAAAACTTAGTAAAAGGACGGAAACCCAATTCACATTATTATTTGTCAGCCGCGAACGGTAGCACCATTCAAACTTACGGGAGTATTACTATGCGACTTGATTTTGGACTGCGCCGGGAGTTTCAATGGGATTTTATAGTTGCTGACGTACAGACGGCCATCATCGGATCGGATTTCCTCAGCTACTATAATCTTCTTCCTGACTTACGGCACAAGCGCCTGATTGATGGAAATACCAAATTAACCACGGCTGCATCAATAGCTCAGGTAGACCAAGTCAGTGTTAGGTCGGTGACCGTCCAAGATGACTCTCCGTACGCTAAAATCCTCCTGGAGTTTCCGAGTTTGACGCGCCCACCTGGTTTTCCAAGGAATGTATAGCACATCACGGTACACCATATCATCACAACAGATGGTCCTCCAGTATATAGCCGCCCACGACGATTAGCACCTCAAAAGTTGATCGCTGCCAAAAAAGAATTCGAGAACATGGTTAAATGTGGTACAGCCAGACCTTCGGATAGTCCCTGGGCTTCACCGTTACATATGGCCAGAAAAGGTCAAGATGGATGGCGACCTTGTGGAGATTTTCGTGCGCTCAATGCACGCACCGTTCCAGACCGTTATCCTGTACGACATATTGGCGATTTCACCCACAATATCGCAGGATCAACTATTTTCAGTACCCTCGATTTGGTTAAAGCCTACCAACAGATTCCTGTACATGAGTCGGACATCTGCAAAACCGCAATTACAACACCTTTCGGGTTATTCGAGTTCCCCTTTATGACTTTCGGGCTCCGCAACGCAGGACAAACGTTCCAGCGCTTCATCGATGAAGTCGTAAGGGGACTCGATTTCTGCTACCCTTATGTCGATGATATATTGGTGTTTTCAGACTCACCAAATCAACACATGGATCACCTACGCACTCTGTTTACACGTTTAACGGCATACGGTGTGGTGCTGAATGCATCAAAATGCGTTTTTGGAGCAGAGGAGGTAAAATTTTTAGGGTATCGGGTAAATAAGGATGGAACGTACCCACCACCAGAGAAAATTGAGGCTTTACAAAATTATCCATTACCACAGACAGTACAAGGTCTTCGCAGGTTTTTGGGAATGATATTTTTTTATAGAAAATTTCTCCCTAACTCCGCAGAACTTCAAGCACCTCTTATAAACATACTTACCGATATAAAACTTAAAGGCGCTAAACCGGTACCATGGACAGCAGAATTGGAGTTGTCATTCAAAAAATGCAAGGATAGTCTTACGAACGCTACTCTACTTACCCATCCAATTTGTGGAGCAGAATTAGGATTGTTCACAGATGCATCAATATTGCAAGTCGGATCATGCCTTCAACAAAAGATTGATGGAGAATGGAAACCTCTTGCATTTTTCAGCAAGAAACTTAACAGCAAGCAAACGCAATGGCCAGCTTATTACAGAGAATTGCTTGCAGTTTACGAAAGTATACACCATTTCCGGCACATAGTTGAAGCACAACATGTTACCATTTATACCGACCATAAACCTCTCATATACGCTTTCAAACAACGCCGCGAAAAACTTCCTCCGATTCAACTAAATCACCTTTCTTTCATATCACAATTCACAACAGATGTGGTTCATATCAAAGGACAGGATAACATAGTTGCAGACACCATGTCTAGAATCGAATCCATCTCCTTCGACAACAGTTACCATGAGCTAGCCCAAGAACAATCAGTTGATAAAGAACTTCAGGAGACGATGGAGAAATCATCACTGGAGTTACGAAAGCTTCGCGTTTCAGGAACTGATTGCTTTATATTTTGTGACGTATCAACGGGAAAACCCAGGCCATATGTAACACCTTCTTTCCGGAGAGCCTATTTTAATAAGTTACACAACCTCAGCCACCCGGGTGCTCAAACTTCTGCACGATTGGTAGCAGATTTGTATGGCCCTCAATGCGAAAGGATTGTCGGAAATGGGCACGCGAATGTATAGCATGCCAACGAAGTAAAGTCACAAGGCATACGTGGACACCTATCGGGAAATTCGCAACGCCTACTAAACGTTTCAGACATGTTCACATAGACATCATCGGCCCAATGCCGTCAAGTAAAGGCTTCAGGTATTGCCTAACAGCAGTGGACCGCTTTACCAGATGGCCAGAAGCATGGCCAATGAGCGGAATCACGGCAGAAGAAGTAGCTGAAACTTTTACTTCAGGCTGGATCGCTCGTTTTGGGGTGCCTTCTACGGTGACAACTGATCAAGGTAGACAGTTCGAATCCGAACTGTTTAACTCTGTTCTGAAACAATTTTCTACCGAGCGTGTACGTACTACCAGCTATCATCCCTGTGCCAATGGAACGGTGGAGAGATTGCATCGTCAGTTGAAAGCAGCGCTCATGTGCCACGGTGGAACTTGGTGTGCAGCTCTTCCACTAGTGTTACTAGGTATACGAGCTGCGTTAAAAGAAGATATTAAAACTTCAGCCGCTGAGCTTGTTTATGGTGAACCTTTGCGGCTTCCGGGAGAATTTGTCACCTCTTCTACTACTCCAAGCACATTCCAGGAAGTTTCAGATTTTGCAACGCAATTAAGATACCAAATGGGATGTTTGAAACCAACACCCGCTTCACATCACACAGAACGTCGCTCATTTATATCAAAAGATTTATCTAATGCTACTCATGTCTTTCTAAGAGATGATGCAGTTAAATCGCCGTTAAAGCCGCCGTACACCGGTCCACATCCAGTTGTGACGAGAACTGAAAAGACTATTACAATAGACATGGGCAACAGAAATCTTCACGTCAGTCTTGATCGTGTAAAACCGGCTTTCATCGAAGATTCATCGTCGTCAACTGGGAATGCAGAAGAAACGACGTGTACAGACAAATTGCCAACTCCACTTCCACTTTCACCACTACCAGTTCAGCCTTCACTAAAGACGGCTGATGTACCTCATAGTCCCATGAAATACGTTACTCGGTCTGGACGTCAGGTGCGGTTCAAGCTACCAGTGGATGTGTAATCAGCTCGCTGATATAGCTACGCGCTTTATGGTCTTTCCTACAACGTGGGTGGGTGATGTGGCGGTGGCGCCATCTATAACAGGCTTTAACGGACCAGAGAGAGAGAGGTTTTGACAGAGGAGAGAAAAACGTCAAGGAAAATAATTGTTAATATAAAATAAAGATACTGATATATAATTAAAGTCTTTAACACCATATCATACTATTGTCATATTATGGCCATACCTGGATGTGGCGAAGTTTGGAAGAGGCCTATGTCCAGCAGTGGACGTCTATAGGCTGATGATGAATATAAAATTAGAAATACATCAGTATTTAGATTTGATTTTAGTACTGGTATTATAGTGTTTATTTGTTGAACAGCAGCACTGCAAGTCCGTACGACGATGATGGAGAGGACACCAGATCTACCACCACGACGACCACGACCACCACCACTCGACCTGCGCCCGATAAGAAGTAAGATATTATCTACGCAATGTTACAATTGTAATCCCTACTTATATGTATTATAAATGCGAATGTAACTCTGTCTGTCTGTCCGTCTGTTACGCTTTCCCGTTTGGCTAATTTGTCGTGGTATCCGTAAATATAACCAAACTCTGGTTCGCAGTGCGTAATGCAAACTTTCCAGAAAATACATATTACTGAACCATAACTCCATTCTATATTACAATCTAGTCTTATTACACTAGTCCACGTATATTAGTACAAATAGTATGGTATAATTAAATATTATTATTTACTATTTTTAGTAGCTCACTGTCAAATAAAATTTTATTGGCCTGCAATTATGCTGATCTGTCTCAACGACGTCACGACGTCAGTGTCTTGATCGTTCAACTGGGCGTCGACAGCTAATTGGTCCAAAATGAACCCTATTATCGTATCCAATCAAACTGCGATCGGCAACAAAATTGGTTTGATTACTTTTGCTAAGTCTGTGGCAGGAGCCAAAATTGAGCAAGACGTAACGTTAGTTCGGAAACTTGTTTTGTGTACATTTTATTATAGCCTCATATTTTCTGGAGATAATAAATTTTGGTTCAAAATGTTTTACAGCGTATTTTGAGAATAAAGAATTACAAGAATATTAGATTTAATTAAAAATCTAATTCATCATTTCATGCTAAAAACATTTTTGAAAGATAGTCAAACATGGTAGTGATTCTGAACGTATTCTGGGCGAGCGATCCCAATTTCATCATCTAGCGAAAATTGACGTTACCAGTTGAGTGGCTATACTAAAACTAACAAACTTCTTCAACAGACAAAACCACAGCGAGATCGAGAAGCGTCGTCGCGATAAAATGAACACGTTCATAACTGAGCTGAGCGCTATGATACCGATGTGCGGCGCGATGGCCCGGAAGCTGGACAAGCTGACCGTCCTGCGCATGGCTGTGCAGCACCTGCGCTCGGTGCGGGGCGCGCTGTCCGCCTGCCCGCTCACAGCGAGACCGTGTCCAGCCTACCTGTCGGAGCGGGAACTGAACGCGCTTATACTGCACGCGGCACATGACTGCTTCTTGCTTGTTGTCGGATGCGATCGCGGGAGGTTGCTCTATGTCTCGGCTTCGGTTAAGAGCATACTGCATTATGATCAGGTAACCTAATTTTGTTAGTGTTTTGTGTTAGTGAAATATTCGCAATTTAAAACTATTGTTGTTATTGTATGTAAATGGAATTTGATAAGTCAGGGTATGCAATGCTTATTTGCTTCTATGGACTGCACGCCACTGTTTTGTGTAGACTGTAAGGTTATTCACGATTAGTAGTAGTAGAGTTTTAAAAACCTAAAAAGTACACATGAGAATTTTAAAACATCTTTCACTAGTTATTCTTCGCTTACTGCTGTAAGCATACTATGGGAATATTATAAAGAACCTAAATCGTTTGTAATAATAGTAATGAGTAAATAGTAGGTAGCGGGTAGGCAGTATCCCTGACATTAAACAGTCCACGAGCGACCACAATCGAACATCAGACAACTAATTTGTTCATCGCATTACATGAAAATAAAAAAATATCTTTTTATAGTCGGAGCTACTGGGCCAGAGTCTTTTCGACATTCTACACCCGAAGGACGTGGCTAAAGTGAAGGAGCAACTCTCATCTTCAGACCTCAGTCCTCGTGAGAGACTCATTGACGCTAAAAGTGAGTATGACTACTATTATCTTTTAGTTATAAATTTTCTTAATATGGGGTATATTATGATGACATACCATAGGGGTTTCTTTTCGAGCGAAAAACTATTTGGAGAACCTTTTTTTTGTGACGTGATGAAATCGCCGGACTTCCACTCGCCCCGCGAGTGGGTTATGTGAGAGTTGAACCGCACCAAAACCTCCCGCCGCTCACGCTCGACGTCCGAACCCTGGCCGGGGACAGAACCCGACACGAGGTTGGTAGAGGTGGCAGGACGCGTTCGCGATCGACGCTCACGTATCGCCCCATCACCTCCGGACGCCGAACCGGCAGTCATCTCTCTCTCTCTCACCCCATTGGTCGAGCGACACAGCCAAGGCCACCCCGCCCTGTTATACGGCTTCAAGTGAGAGGGCTCGCACGCGAAGGATCGCGTCCACGGTTGAGCGGCCCTCTCTGAAGCCGTACTGCTCCGCCGAAAGATCGGATCCAACCCCGATCAGGTGCTGAACGATGCGGGCAGCCAGAATGCGTTCCAGCAACCTCGTCCAGCAGCAGGATAGGACGGTAACCGGCGGCTGTACCCGCTGGGCGCCCTTCCTTCCTAAGAAGGACGAGCCTACGAGTCGTATAGCCTCAAGAGTCTGTACTAGGGCATTGATGGCCAAGTCCAGGACCCTACTATGGATGCCGTCCGGCCGATGCCGTGTCTTTGGCACTCATCCTAACTACGACCACGCGAAGCTCCGCCCCGGTGATGTGGGGCACACAAGGAAGCCGCATGGCTCCCCTCGCCTCTTTGTACAAGCCATGCAGCCGGGCCTCCTCCTCCGCGAAGGCAATGGGATCGTTGCGACGCAGTGCCGGTGCCGTGCGCACTGCCTCGCCCGGACGCATACAGTTCTAAGCTGCGCTATCTCGGGCGACCACCAATACGTCGACCCCGTAGGAGACTAGGGGCCGAGCCAGAGCGCCTCGGCTTCCACGTCCACTGGGTTTGAACGCATAGGCGTCCACGGCTCCACCGTATAGGCTCCCATCAAGAGCTCCTTATTCAGGAGCTTCAATGCCCATCTGGGGAATGACCGAGGCGTACTCCCGCGGGCGTCCGCGGCCGGTGTGGGGACGGAAAAATAGAACTAAATATAACGGTGATCCGACAACGATTCCGCCCCCACCAAAACTTTCCAGCTGCGGATGCGATCCGCGATGGCAGAGCTCGCGAAGGTAACGTCCACGATGGACTCGCCCTGCCATCGCACGCAAGTCGCGACCGAACCCCTGTTGAGTACACAGAGGCCAGTCGCGACCGCCCACTCCTCGAGTAGCCTACCGCGAATGTCAGAGCGGGGGGAGCCCCAAGCGATAGATTTCGCATGGAGGTCCCCCGCGAGTATCACTGGATGGGGGGCGAGGCGGTGAGTAATCGCCTCGAACCCGTCCAGGAACTTACTCTCAAACTCGACAGAGAGACGAAGTTCGCCCACGACAACATTCTCCGGGGCACATCCGCCCTGGGCCGCGATAGCCGCCGCCACCTCCTCCTTGGTGGCGCAGTCGTCCAGGCCGGTAACCCCGATCCCCGCCATCTTTACCGGCCTGTGGACACGTACCACCGGCCAGACCGCCCGGAGGCCCGCCATCAGACGGTCCGCGATTCCGGAGCTATCGGCACCGGGACATTCCAATAGGCGAGTCCCGTTGCCGGTCGTACGGAAGCGAAGGCCCCCGCTCCGATCTCCCAAAGGTCAAACCCTCCACCAACCCATGGTCCTTCCAGTCTCTAGGGCATAACGGACCGAATCACGGGAGAGTGCGCCCCAAGGTAAACAGCCGCGCGCGCTTGGGCCATGACATTGGGGTCTTCGGCCTAGGTTTCTGTCCTTGGCCTGGCCGACTGGCAGCAGCGTCACCACTACTGCCGCCGACTTTGGCGTGCGCGGCCTCCTCTTCTTCTTATTCTTTTTCTTGGCGGCCGGTGCTCGACTCTGCTGGCAGCCTCCTTCTCAAAAGCCGCGGCTCGGCTGATAGCCGCCGAGACCACCGGCATTAGTTTCTTCTTGGCGGTGCTGTCAGCTCTGGTCCCGCATCCATCCTCTCTTCCGCCTCCGAGTCCATCTCGTCCGTCCAACTGAACGGGACGATCTGGACCCGCAGGCCCGACTACCTGCGAGTGCCTTCCAGGGGTCACCTCCGTCGTACGGCCTGGTTGCCTACCCCTACGTGGGCATCGGTCCCATACTTCGCGCTCGCGGGCCCGGATACCCGCGAGCGCCGGGTGCCTGGGGCCGGACTTATTCATTTTTAATTTTTCCTTTGGGTGATTACTCACACCACTTACCCAAGGTGGTGCGGTCGCACTTTCTGGGTGAGATTTGGTCTCCCAAGGATCGCGATCGCCTGGATGCAGGTTATACGCCGCCTGCTGTCCTCCGATGGCCCACCAGCCACCCTCCTCGTCCCCGAGGGCACAGCTTGCCTAACAAGCGGTGTGGGGAGACGAGCTCCTTGTGGTCCTCTTAGTCGCGGCACCCTCTTGCCAACTAAACACCCTGCGGGGTGCGAGGGTGCGCGTTTAAGCCCACCGCCACGGCAAGTTGGGACCACCGGGTGGGATTTGGAGAACCTAGAAACATTTTTAATTGATTAATTTACTGTGATTCAATTATCACCAATCGTACAATTATTCATTCCGTTGATCATGGCTCATTCAATCATTCATTCATTAATTTGTTTTCAGTCCCACTATACTACACACATCAATATTTATCATAAATCCATATTAATAGTCCTATTTGTTCACAGCAATGTTGCCAGTAAAGCCGGATGTAGTAGCAGGCGCTTCACGACTTTGCCCGGGAGCTCGTCGGTCGTTCTTCTGTCGCATCAAGTGCAAAGCGACTCTCGAACCTGTCGACACGCCTCCGGACAGACAGACAGTTAAGGAAGAAGCAGAGACCAACAACAAAATGAGGAAGAAGTACTCGCATGAGAAGAAATACTGCGTCGTGCAATGTACAGGTAAGAGTTTCTGGATGTTATGTTATGAAATGAAAGCCTGGTTATAATGTGCAGCACTTCTCCCCCCTTTGAAATGTAAAAAATGATTCACGCCACGCTTTCATTTCGCCTGTGTCTACCTTTAAGAGCTTGCGCGAACGTTAAGCAAAGCGAATATGTCGACAACAGCTTTTATATTTAAAGTTTGTCACAAGATCTCCCCTCCAAAATGAGGCTTATTGTTTAGGTTATTTAAAATCATGGGCGCCTGCTGAGATGGGTGATGGTAGTGCTACCGAAGGCGGCGAAGACAGCGAGGCCTGCAATCTGTCGTGTCTGGTGGCTGTGGGTCGATCCCTGGGAGACTTGGCACCGAATGTACCACCACCGACCCCACTCCCACCAACTAGGAGGCTGCAGTATGTGTCCAGACATGCTACTGATGGCAAGTTCCTGTTTGTTGATCAGAGGTTAGTAGTTTTTAGGTTTATTTTTAGTAATACTGGTTTATTTAAGTGGTAGTAGGCCCATAGTAACATCTTATCATAACTTTGTTCTAAAAAAATATTTGTTACTTACTTATGAAGAGAAGCCAAAATTTAAGATTAAAAAATATTTATTCAGACAAAATTTACAGTGTAATTATACAATTAACCATTAGATCTCCACACTAGATCAAGCATGTCTCGTGGAGATCTTGCTAATACATTTATCATCAAATTAACCGTTTGTATCGATACCAATTTACAATCTTGAAAAACATTCAATTCATTCATTACAAAATTCAAAGCTTCTAGGTTCTAGCATCAATTTCCTTCTAGGGATATTCCGATACTAGTAAATACGAGTAGGTAAATGAGACTTTTAAAAAAAATAATAAAAAAGTGCCAAAAGTATCGATATCAGTAAGTATCGATACTTTGAGAGTATTTATTTGAGTAGTATCAAAAAAGATTTGAGTACTATCGAAATGAGTAGGTATCGATACTATGATGGTATCGGAACATCCCTATTTCCTTCTCGATTTTGAGCTTAGTAAAATTTATACAAGACCTCAGGGACGACGACAAACTGCCCATTTCGTTTAAAAAAGACACAGAAGACGTCCCTTGGACCCCATAATGGCGGTCCCGGGGTAACCGTTCCAAGCGATGGCCTGTTTCGGTAGTAGCTACGCCGCCTGCTACTACAGGCGGGTCGCTTGGTAGGGCCAGAAGGCCTGTTGGTAAGTCAGCTGGGAGCCTCTAGGTAGTGCGATCGAACCTTTGTGGATAAGGTCACGCAGGTGATCGGCGAACTACGGTTGAGGATGTCTTGATCGGTAGTAGCTACAACCCACCATTGGACCAGTAAGAGCACAGAAGGCAAGGCTTCTTTGTTCAGTCATCGGCGGTGAGGAGCGCTCTTATTTAGGGGTGAAGAAGGTCACGTGGTAAACCTCTACTGTCCGGCGGGCGCCGATGGTATGGCGCGATCCCACGTTAGTGTTGGGAATGCGCTCCGTCGGCGCGTGCGAACATAGAGGAACTCAGGCGTCTGATGTGGTCGTCGAGACTCTCCATGCGTAGGTCACGCAATATGACGGCATTCCGTACGAAGCGTGGAGCGTTGGCAACAGTGCGTAGTGCCCGCGACTGCTGAGCCTTCAGCGACTTGCGGCCGGTCTCGCTCACCAGCGCGTACCACGCCGAGACAGCATAAATATGACTTCAACTAAAGTCCTGTTGGGTCATACAAGCACCCAATATTTTTTCTAGTAATTGTCAGTCCTTCAGTACTACTTCACTTCACGTATTCGCGTTGGCTTTCATTTTATTAAGCTCCGAAGCCGCCTGTTGGCACTTCGGTTAGCTTATTCAAAAAATACCTAATGGTAAGTGGTTACCGTTTAAGCTCATAGACATCGAATACGGAGAGCGACCCCGCCAAGTCATACAACCGTAACTCACAACGGTGGCGCGATTCAGGAATACATGTAACTCCATCTAGCGACGACATTGGTAAACTTTAGACGACGTAGCTTCGGTACTAAACATTGAAGGGTGCGCGAATACACATTGTCATGTAATGTTATTGTTGGTTCAATGTTGTGTTCGGGGAATCATTATTATTACTGAATTTATTAAATTTAAAACGAATATTATAATGTTGTTATAATGTAATAATTATAAATGTAAAATGTTGGTGTTCTATGTAGGTTTTATATAAATAAAATGTAGGACATTTTTACATAACTTATCTTTAGCATTGTATTTAAAAAAATATATTTAAAAATATAATATTAAAACTGAGCACGTTCAGTATAAATACGAGAGATGCAACGAATAGTTGTTTGACCGGATACCGGATATTCGGCCTGACCACTAGCCGAATATTGGGTATCTGGCCGCCGAATATTCGGCGGAAATAACATAAAAAAACAGATTGAAAGACAAGACAGACAGACAGAGAATTGGGTACTTCCTCCTTTTTGGAAGTCGGTCAAAAACAAGAGGAATCGTTTGCTTCCTGAAATTGCTGAAAGTCTTGTTTTTATACATCATAATTTACCTTTGGTGGATAAAGTTTTAAATTAATTAATTAATATTTATTTATTATCGACTACTAGTTACAAATAAGTAATTTTTTAACTATCAGTAATACCACCAAGTTACTTTAAATAATTGATATTTTATAGAAAGTTTAGGTTCTTTAAGCTAAATTTTCAGTTGTAACTGTGTCTTTAATTAGATTCCATTTATAAAATCTACCAAGTTTACTATCCGATATCCGGCCGGATAGTCCATTACCATCCGGCATCTGGCCGGATAGTTAAAAAGGGCCGGATAAGCCGGATACCGGATAGTAGCCGAATATTCGGTGCATCTCTAATAAATACTAAATATAACGTAATATTTGAACCCCTATCCCTACAAATTGTCATGAGAAGGGAAGGTCGTAGATCGAGTTTGGTTCGTCATTTACTCTCTGAGACTACACAACCTTGCTTTTGCGACATAAAACGATGGAGAAATTGTATAGTGTATGTGCTCAATGTATCTCAACTTCAAAACAAATCTGATGTCACAAAGACTGATTACAACTTATTTTTGCGTTTGTTAAGACTGATCAAATTGGGAATTTTTTAACTATGTCTAAAAACATTGGTCCAAGATGGCCGCCATCTTATTCAAAATGGCCGCTTATACATTTGTTCTCCAATACCTTTAAGTGCACTTACCACACTTGTTCATATTTCCAGGGTGACCCTAGCCCTAGGTTTCCTTCCTCAAGAGCTGCTGGGCACGAGTCTATACGAGTACGTGCACGGTCCCGAACTGAGCGCAGTCGCCCGCACGCACAAGGCGGCGCTGTTGCAACGGGACGCGCTCCAGACTCCGCCATATTGTTTCCGCAAGAAAGACGGCTCCATGGCCAGGATACAGACGCATTTTAAACCTTTCAAGTACGTATTGAAGAGTAGTTTTTTTTGTCATATTGATATAGGAGTGTTGGAAGAAAGACAAGGATAATTTACGTCAATCAAGGCCCGAATATACCTATTATTTCTTTTTTTTATGAATGATCTGTCGATCTTATAATATTATTAATTAATTGGGAATAACACGAATCACACCTACGCACATCCGTTCCCAAATGATCTTAACAAATAATAAAATGTATTAATATTTTTTTCTTACATTTAGAAGACAAAAGATAAAAACGTACTCAATAATTAGTAACATCATTAAAATACTGCTATTAAATAAATCAATTGTATATAATATCATGTACATACTTTGATTTGGTATAAATGTTTTTTTTTTTAAATTTACTTCACAATAACACCTTGAGAAAAAATAACGGCATGATCTGACTGTTTAGTTTTTGACACCTTGTGTTTGACGAAAAGTCTAAGATGGCGAACATTACAAAATGGCGTGCGTAAAGGTCACAGGCCGCTTTGAAATTTAATAATCGTAAAGTAGCTTAGCACGTATTGACTATCGAATATCTTTTAAAGTACAGGAGCACTATTTATGTGGTATCGGTCACTATTTACCACTATTCAATCTCATTTTTTTGCTTATTCAAAAACGTATAATTCCAATGTGAGCCTGCCAACTTGACACACGCTACAAAATGGCAGTTTATGTGACTTTACATAACTCTTTCAAAGTGTATACCAAAATGGACTTGAATAATAAAATATTATGAGCCAATATAGATCTTAACTTTATCTTTGTTCTACTTCAGAAATCCGTGGACAAAGGACGTGGAGTGTCTGGTCGCGAACAACACTGTGATAATCGAAACGCAACCACTGAAGCAGGACTCGGGGCAAGCGTCTTACGACGTTTACAAACAAAGTGAGTATCACATTACACACATACACATTACACTCATAACCATCTGATAGCGGCGTGCAGTACATTTAAACAAATAAGTACTGCATACCATACTTTTTTTTTTAATTTATGAACTTTTGTAAATATTTACTAAAAAGCTTAGTGTATTTTTTTTTGTTTTTCGGACGAATAGAATGTGAAAATTTTGAAATAATTCTTTACATTAGACGTACAGTATAATTTCGTTGGAACTATCTAATACAAAATATCTTTGCACATCATTGATATATACAATTCAAACCAATTGTATTACATTATTTACATCTACGCCATAATTAATCCCAGTTGATTGATCATCGAGTCATTGTAAGTAAATTACACCTTTGTATAATAAAGAGAAATTCTCTTTGTCTATAATTATTGTTTTTATTTAATACTAATAACCAGGTTTTGCTATCAAGCAATTCAATTTAAATTTGTCTTATTAAAAATATAATCCTGTAGTAAAATACTTATTAGGCAATTATTTTAAAAATAATTTAGGTTTTTTTTCTTTAAATCAATTATATCGCTATAACTTAGCGATAATCCTTTAAAATATGCATAAATCATTCATACCTCTGCCGCAATGGTAAGTGTACCTTAATCACTATTATAAAGAGGTGAAATTTGTTTGTTTATATATCTGAAGTTATCTCTGAACCTACTGGACCAATTATAAATAAAATGTCACCAAAATTGTCACCAACGGATGCCTGGGATAAACGTGAGTACTAGGATATGGTTTAATTATAACACATGTCCAAAAACAATTTTAAATAATTATGTTGAACGGTTAGTTAAATTAACGAAGGTTTAAACTCTTTGATTGAGTTAAATCGTAATAATTCACTTAAAAGATAAATAATATTTCATGATAAACAACTGTAACTTTTACAATATGTAACAAAAACCCTGTTGTTCCTTTTAGGGGCGTATACACTTGACTACAGGCACCACAATAGTGAAGTTACAATTAAATAAAACAATCATTGGCTAGGCTAGGGATCAAAATCCAATAGCTATTAAAATCAAAACATTAGAAAAAAGGTTTAGAATATCTGACATTAAAATACCCTACGATGTCACCGACCGCCGTACACGTGCCGTTATCCAGCCGCTTACAACATCACAGTCGCACGCGCGTGTTTTGTTGGGAACGTTCTACTCTCTCTGTCTAGTTCTCTCATCTCCTTATGCAGAATTGCCGAGATAACAAACAATGTAAACATAATAAATATTAATAATTAAATATTTATTCTAATTATTTAAGCGAAACGTTTTTTATAAAAGACTGGCTTTATTATACAGGGTGTCCCAAAACTATGCGACATGAACGGGAAGTACCTTAAATATTAGAGATAGGATGTTTTCCTGAAAGGAAATATCATTTTATTTTTAACGTTTAATAATACTACATTCACAGATTTTTCGTAAATTGCTTGGTTTGTCTGAAAATTCACCGACAAAATCAGCAAAAATCAACACCCTGTATTTTTATGATGCCAATCGCAAGAACAGTTAATTATAACAAATCTTTGCTAACAAACGTAGTGTCTTAAACAAAAGGAACAAGGTGAAAATCATGATTCAAGATATACTTCTTCCGAATCTTAATACGTGGGCAGAAGGAACAACAGAGTTTTTGTTACATATTGTATATTGCTTTAAATAGCATAATATTAAAACCTAAACTAAAATTACCTTCACTATAACACCGTAGACCGCTGACGAATATAGGTACGTATGTCCTTGAAACTGAAATCCTTCAGATATTATAATAGTTGTAAGTCTATGGAAAAATGAAATTGCAAAATCGACGCAGTTATCTGATATATAGTTACGGTATAACCCGTGCAGTGCTCTCCGGAGAGTATAGCGGTGTTATCGGTGACACGGTTTCAGAGGCTGACCTTGAGATGCAGCGACTAATCGACTCCCAAGTCGAGTCCCACAAGATCGGCAGCGCCATAGCAGAGGAGGCGCTCAGGAGATCATCGTCGGACTACTCGCCGGAACTGCCGGCTGATCTCTTGCAAGATGCGGTGTTTAATCAACAGGTGAGTAGATGTTGATTTTAATGGCATTCCATTTCATATAATATAATGAGAGTTGTATACGCTATTTGGACGGGGAAGAGTGCCGAGGGTGTAACGCGTCGCGCCGTTCCTTATAACCCCGTGTTGGGTTCAGGCCTCAGCCGGAGTTCGGACGCTGAGTGTGAGTTGGAGGTTTTAGTGCGGTTCAACTCCCACATATCTGAACTGAATAAAATAAGTACATATACGCTATTTACGGAAAGAATTAATCGTCTCTATAGTTCGGTTCACATATCAAGAATTCCCAATGCAGAACTCACAATTCAATCGATTAGTAATTAGGCTTCCTTAAAACGCTACATAACTGATTTATAATTCTTTCTTCAACAGTTTTCACCGCTCCAAGTGGCCCTAGTTGACAACATACTAGGCCTGGACAGCGGCAACTCGACCCAGGTACGTAACAACGTTCCCCTCAGCGCGGCGAGTTCGTTCAGTCCGCCCGCACAACCGGTGGGGGAGACCGTCATCTGCGACACCCCCCCGCCCGCATCACCCCCTCTCCCGCCCCTCGCCATGGATGGTAACGGTGAGGCAGCCATGGCGGTCATAATGAGCCTGCTCGAGGCAGACGCGGGCCTCGGGGGACCTGTCAACTTCTCAGGCCTGCCGTGGCCGCTACCTTAAACTTGCCATTGCGGACGACGGTCTTTGGAAATTTGGAATCACATCAACAATTAATAGTAAATGCGTCATATTTTTTCTATTAATGTGTATCAAAGATGGTAATGTGTAATTATGTTTTTTTTTTAATAAAACACAATAAGCATTCTCTAAGCATAATAAGGTAAATGTGATAAGCCGCCGTGTTATTTATGCTTATAACAAATAAAAAATATTATAAAAAAATACTTAATGTTTTTCATAATAATGTTACTCTCATTCAAATTAATACCAAAGTTTGAAATGTAAATATCAATAACAATACAATAGAAAACAGCTTGACTTACAAATTTAAATTGTTTTATTATATTTTGTAATCTATAACATTATTTTTCAGTTTGTTTAGTTTCCAAATTTTTATTAAAATATACATTAGCTTGTTAAATCTAGAATGAATTTATGATTTTATAAAGAGTTAAATAAAAACATAATATTATTTGTGGGATTCATGGTTGAGGTGTTTATTTAATTCATTAGTGCAATTTGTTTATATTAAATTATTTTATATTTTTTCGTTTTGTGTAAGCTCGTCATAAATTACTCGTTAAGTTTGATTAAATAGATTGTATATTGTTATACATTGATTTTACTTTATTGTAATTTATTATTGTTTTGTTAACTTAAATTTTATTAGTATTTTAGTGTTTAAGTTTATATTACAGAAAATTTGTAAATCCGTAGCATTTTATGATCACATTGGTAGAATTTTTTG
Organism: Trilocha varians; assembly: GCA_030269945.2. NCBI lineage: Eukaryota > Metazoa > Arthropoda > Insecta > Lepidoptera > Bombycidae > Trilocha > Trilocha varians. The sequence continues at coordinate 17,273,992 of AP028256.1, forward strand.
AATTAAAATCTTAATTAATTCTACGGATTTGTAAAATTATTAGATTTTTAAGTACTCGTTTTGTATGTTAATAAATGTAATATGTATGTATCATCTATTATCTACCTGTATTCTATAATAGGTAGGATTTTATTAATAAATATACTATGTGTCTAATATCTTCCTGAGATAACTTTTTTACTCCACATTTTTCCTCGAAAATTGATATTACACTTTTTCGAGACTAAGAAATACTCTATAAAAAAAATAAGTATTTTGAAATTTTATTGATTATTGTGCAATATTATAAGCATGACCTTTTTAACTGTTAGTATAACTAAATCAAGTTGGTAGTGTCAAATAGTGCAATAATAATTTAACAGATTTTTCTTAATTTGTTTACTTTTTTATATGTGTGGTAGATCCGATCTGAAACTATTGTTAATCTATATTCTACAGATTAAATGTTCGCGCCAAAATCCTTTGTTTTGTACTCTGAGAATTATTATAATTATATTTATTTTTGTTATAGTTTTATACAGAGTAATTTTATTGCGTTTTTAAGTATAAATGCAAATATATATGCTTTGTCCATTTATATGTTTACCTGTTGATTTGATAGTAATATAATTGGAAATTTACAAGCTGTGATGAAACTTAGTTGCTGTTGCGTCGCTAACAGTATCATTTTTTATATTTACATTATGTAAGTACTCAAATTTATAATACATTTATTTTTGTAAATATATGTTGCATACAGGGTGGTACTTTGTCCCAGCTGAAGCGGGGTGAATGACCTGTTGAAATACAACATAGCACCATTTTTTTTTTGGATCGGTTTAACTTTTTTTCTAACATTGTATCAAACTATATCAATAATAAAACAATTAGTAATGGGCATGTAAAGGATGGTAGACATGAAAAAGCATGTAAACGAATATAACTAAGCTCAAAATATAAAACAGATTAATTTAAGATAGAAATACTACCAGTGAAGACCGTACATTAAACCTCCGACTTACTCCGACTGTTGGAGACATAAATGTGTTTTAAAAAAAAAAAAACATTGTATGGAAAATGTACGACTATCATTGCGGACTTCTATACTATGACGAAAATTTTTTTTAACCAGTTCCTAAAATAAAAGTTCCAAGTTTTATTTCGACAAGTCATTGACCTCACTTCAGCTGGAATAAAGTTACAGATCCACCCTGTATATTTTGGATTACTCATATTATGTGTTGTTAAATTATATTTTAGAAATATGATTTATTATTGCATGCACTCAATGTGGACTGCATAATTTTATGATAAACTGTGAAACGACGTAACCACATTACTGTTTTTAAATTAATTATTGAAATTGTTGTTTTTGTTAGAAATTGTCCTAGATAAATAAATCAATAAATATGAATGTGTTTTTTATTTGGGTAAACATTAGTCATTTGTTGCTGATTTTATTTTCAACATCAATCTTTTATAAGCGAAAGTTAAGAAGAAAATTTAGTGCAGTTTGCAAAAGAAAATGAGTAGTGTTACTAACACAATGTTAATGCAATTACTATAACTAGATACACCATAAGAGCATAGAAATGAATAGGTATTCATAGGCTAGGTAACCTCTACCAAAATCAATAAAATATCACGTTTTGATTTGACACATAGTAAACCTAAATTTCATAGGGGTGTACATTATTTTCTGTAACGAATGAAATTCCTAGTAATACCTATTGTAGTACTGGTAAGCAGTAAATATTTATTATTTCATTAATAATTTTTAAGTCTCCGGAGATAACTTTTCATGGCTTTTTGAAAACTGTCCATCTAGTCTTACTTATTTTCATCTTATTTTAGAAATAAAACCCAAAATAAACAAGAACTACTTTATTTCATCATCAATATTGCTTTGAACGCTGATCAAGTTAGCCGTCAAGCGCTAATGTCTGTAAAGCCTTGCACTCATTCCATGGAGTCTCCATACTTGTTGGTGGTGATCGGTGGTGGGGGTGGGGGGGAACGAGCTCTGCTGATGGGAGGAGCAGCGTTGGGGTCCAATCTGGGGGGAAAAGATTATTTTAGTAATTTTTAGTTGATCAATAAAAAAATAAGCATGACTAAATTTCAACACCTAACAGATATTTCATCATGTTTACTAAACTATATAAAGAACATAAAAACTACAAAAAAAGCATAACATAACACAAACATTTAATAATACAGACAATCTAAGGGGTTGTCTACAAATTTGTTACTAACTAACCTCAAAATACCAACAAGGGGCAATAACTAATTTTATCTAAAACTATTTAAAGTTAGTTTTAAAATAATTACATTAATCTGTTCCACTCCGGGTTAAAACTTGTCTTTCACTTTTCATTTGCAACCCTTTAGATTACCTACATGTCAAATGATAAAAAAAATATATTTCCAAAGTAACAGAATTTTGGATACATTTGATACTGTGTAACCAAAATAAAATTTAAAAAAAACTTGAGAGGTGTCAAGGGACACCCGGATGGAACGAAGTTCCTTTCGATTAAAAGATATCTTATATTTTTTTTTCCTGATGATTATCGCTAGATGGCGCTGTGATCAAAATCTATCTATCAAAATATATTATCTTATCGCGCGTAATAAACAGCGATAATCATCTAAAACAAATAAGGAACGTGTTTTAAAAGATTTTGATCACAGCGCCATCTAGCGATAATCATCTAAAACAAAAAAGTGTCGTGACAATTTTTCGTAAGATTTTTTTCCGTCCTTTCGATAACGCGCGATAAGGAACTTCGTTCCAATAAATAATCTTTTCATTAAATTTCAGTCATCATACTGGAGTCTATGAAATTCAATAAACAGTCATAAACTAACATAATGTATTAAAGAAATAGATGGATTATTAAAAATATTTCGTAATTTGATATCCATCACTAAAATATTTTTTCAAATGGGACCAGCGGTTCATGATAATAGTGCACGAGTCATAGATTAGAATATATTTCTGAACACCATTAGCAGTGTTAAATTTAAAAAAGTTTTTCCAAATTTGATTACATCCTGTACAATAGATACTAATAAATAGTAGGACAAAACACAAAAAGCCAATAAAACCAGCAAATATCACAAATGAAATTAGAGGAAAAATTAGGTACTAAACTTCCGAGCACACAAATTAAGTAATTGATAATGCTTAAAATATTTGATAGGGCTACCCGCACTCACACATATTATTGATAAGAATTTTCAACAAAGACACATAAAAAAAAACTTTTATCAATATTATTATTTTTTAAGAAAAGTAACTGCTAGGATGCCACTTAAGGGCTTTCAGTTTTGGACCTGTGGCTATTGTGGACTTGTGGACAATGAAATGAATTGAAACCTTAGTTGCGGTTTCTGTATCCCGTATACAAGATGCTGTAGCACAGTCCCAGATACTGAATCAAGCATACTAAATCCTGGTCTTGGATGTTGAATCCTGAATCTAAGATCCTAGTTCAAGTTAATGGATATATGAAATGAAATGAAATACTTTATGAAATGAAATACTTTATTTTCAACATTGATGACATACTCATTCTTGTTGACGTCAAAAGTTACAAGCTACCACCAGTTCGGACACAAAAAAATAATAATTGTAGCCACCGTCCTGAGAAGAACTGGCAAGAAACTCAGCGGGCATGTCTTTTTTCTTTTATGATCATATATTTTTTAAAGTACTGGACCATAGATCCATATCACTGTGTACTGGTCTCGGATACTAAATCTTACTCTAGATTCCGGCTGCTGTACTTTATTTTAAATGCTATTTCCTGGATCATGTATTTAAAATCAGAGACCGAAATCCAGTATCTGTGAGGAATATTATATAGCATCGGAAACCAATCCTACAGATACCAACATCCATAGTTTAGTATCAAGCTACTACCTGTAATTAACGACGTATTAGTTTTTGACAATATTGTCCTAATATAAGTTAAAATATTGTCAATAATATTGCGCGTTGCAGGTACCCCTACATTTATTCCGTAAATGACATGACTGTAAAATTCGCAATGCTATTATGGTGATAATTTAACCAAAATTCGTTTCATGCAATTGTCATATTCCCTATGGTGTATGAATTATTGGAATTTAACTTGGCAAGGTTCAGTGCTACAAAAATTTAGTTGATCATTCATTCATTTAACCCAGTATCACAAGCAAAGAGTCCCAAAACGCGACTTTTGCACATCTGACAACTTGCTAACTTAAATGCTGATCACTATTATTCGCATAGCAGTTTGTTACCTGTATGGATCTTGTCTATCTTTAGCATAAATTTCTCTGTTCTGTTTGCGCAAGTCTTCATATGAAACGGTAGGACGAGCCGGGATGGTATCATCCAAGTTTGAGCCAGGGCCTGAAATATTAGTCATTAAATTAGGTTAGTGCATTTTGAATTCAACAAATCTGAATACATTTCAGTTATTGGACACCTTGTTTATTCCCCACTAAATAATTGCAATCCCCCATAAGATCTAGGATCTTCAGAAAACACGAAGCAAACATAGAAGAACTATCCAGTTTATGATTCTCTATCAGATTCTCTCTACATCTACACAAAATCCACGTAACTTTTGGGAACCATCCACATTTGATTTTGTGCATCATGTTACATCTAAATACAAAACAACTACTGCGCCTGAAGAAGAAAGACCTAAAAGCAGTAGTAGGAGCTATAACGGGACATGGACCGTTTAACAAACACCTTTTCACTCTAGGTATAACTGACAGTCCGCAATGCAGAGCATGCATGCAGGAGGAAGAAACAGCTGCTCATGTGCAGCTGAAGTGCACAGGAGTCAAACACTACCGGGCATTACACCATTGGATCACCGAGGTTGCTCTCTGAGGCGGTCGCCAAACCTAAGAAGCTGGCTGGCTTCCTGGAGGATCTGGGTTGGAGTACATCCTGATTTCATCACCCACACGCAAAATAGGCGCAACTATGACGTCGATTTGCGGAAAATAGCCCGCTTAACACTATCACTATCATGTTACATCACTAAAGAACATAATTCCAAGCAAAACAAAATTTTACTCTTTTTAATACTCTCTCTTACCTTCACTATCAGGTCTGTAAGTGTCCTCACTGAAGACCGGTCTGCTTGTGTCCATGTCAAGTGAGCTACCCGGTCCGGCATCTGAGTAGATATCATTGGTGGTGGCTCCGTACATTGAAGGTGTTTGTACTGGCATTGAAGTCCTGAAGAAAATAATATTTGTTGATGAGTACAAAGATTTTAAAATTAAGTTTCTTATTAGTTGATTGAACTTTGGCTTAGGTTTTGAGTCAAAACCTTTAAATCTAGATGTGAATGTATCCTTTTTATTGCTAAACAAGGTTTTTATAATTTAAGATTTTGCTAAAAACCTAACTTTAGTAATTATCAGTATTCCTAAGCTAGAAGATTACATTACCCTCCAATCTTTCCATTTTTACGATCTCGCAGTAGTTGCCCGATGTAGCTGCCGGGCAATGCCATCAGCTTCTCAGCGCACGCCTGCTGGTAAGACAATTTGCCCAGGAAGTAGCCCACCACTACCGCCAGTGTCACCTTTGGGAATGGACCAAACCTTGGATTTGGCCTCAAATGTCCTGCAAATTAATTAAAGACTAATATTGAACAAGAGTTTGTTCCATTTGAAATAATGTAATTTTTATTTAACACATTTTTGACAGACATTAAAATTAAAAGTAATCTTCTTATTTACATAGAGTTGATGTTAATGAAAAAATCAAACTTTACAGTGTTAAAAACTTATTTAGTATTACAATAAAATTAATAAAATGCAATATGTGCTATGATCAGATATAGCAACAACACAACTGTGTATGTATCTTTTTTAACATTAATTAATTTTTGGCGTTTCATACAATTAATTATGCCTACAAAACTAAATGACAATGAATATTACTCATTAATCATCAGAGATCAAAACATTTTTTTTAATATTTATTATTTGTTCCAATTATTCATCTTGTTATGTTTGATCAAAGCTCACATGTTAATCAAAAACAAATATTACAAAAGCAACAGTAAAAATCTGAAATCTGTTGATGATTAAAGTTTTACAAAATATCTTAACATTAAATTGAATAAACCTGTTTTTGTTGGTGAAACTAACCTTTTTGTATGGCAGCAAATGTACCCAAACCTAACACAGTACCAAAAGGAAGACATCTTTGGAAGAAGCTCTCTTGGTTGCATTCCGCTAACACTTTCAACTCTTCTGGTGAAAACTTATACTGATAACAGAGTACATTTTATATCAGATATTTATTCTTACGTTTTAGTATTTTATGTAATCAAATTGGTTTATCTAGGCTTATTGTTATTTTGGAGATTTATTGCATAATAGATGTTTACTATCTCCAGTTATGAATTACAGTATAACCAAAAAAATATATCATTTTAACAAAATTCAGAAAAAGTAGGAACGTATAAATATTTTTATCCTGCTAAGAAACTTAACCTTACCGTAGAACCCGGAGCAAATGGACTTGGATTTGCTCCAGCCGGCCCAACCTGGCCGGGAGCCCCTTGATATCCAAAAGCGTTTGGATCATTCATATTGTAAACTTATTATGGCTACATCAACTAACGTAAAAATAATTACAAACACTAGAACGCAAACGTTAGAGCTTTTGAAATTAAAACAAGATGAAAAATTGCCCCAATATTTATAAATTTTTGACAAGTGACAATAGACAAATTTGTTAATGTCAGACGACATTGCTGTTTTTCTGAATTTACGATTTTGATCTCAAGCTCTGTCAGCCACGTTTCAATCGGGCTTAAGAAAATAATGATTTTAATATTCTTCTGCTGTGTTTACTTATTCTAGCTTACATAACATAAATATTAACCCTTACATTAAAATATATTTTTTCAGAGTTAATATATTTTTGTTATTTTGAAATAATAAAACGCAAATGAGTCGTAGTCACGAGATCAGCGGATGCGGTGCAGTTGCGAGACCGCAGGTCAGCCAGTTTTGACATTTTTATGCAAATTCTTTTGATTTTAAAAATAGGAGTTGTTAGAAAATTCTTAATAATCTTTGGAGGATTAAAAACGAAATCATTTACTTTTAATTTTATTGAAATAAGTTAATATCAGCAATCTCATGTAAAATATCAACGCTTCTTTGGATCCGGAGGTGGATTAGCCTGTAAATGATATTTCCTCATCACGTTTCCTAGATGACTATTTGCAGGCAATTCCCGGAGTTTCCTGTCGCACTTTGAAATGTACGAGAATCTTCCATAAAAGTATCCTAAGACGGCTGCCATCATGATTTTCGGGAACGCACCGAAATGCGGATTACGCTTCAGGAACCCTAAAAACAGAAAATATTCATAGAAGTAAGATATCGTTGGGGAACGTCACCGAATAATAAAAAATAAGTTCATTTCGTTAGTAATATTAATATGTTTTTCAAGTCTCACTTCTATGAAAATTTTCCGTGGCGTCCCTACCAACTGAACGATGATGTTCTACTTACCATATTTTACGGCAGCGTAGGTGATGGAGGCGAAAAGGGCACTGAACGGCAGACAGCGTTGATAGAAGCTCTCCTTGTCACATTCTTCTAATGCTTTCATCTCTTCTTGTGTGAATTCATAGTAGCGCTGCAATAACAATACGGCTGTTAGGCAGGTATCCAATATCCAGTAAAAGAAGAAACCTATGAATACACGATCTATTTAGTCTAACATAAGCCCATTGATGTAGTTATTTAGATATTTTTTGTGCACATTTTCATAAGTGTTTCTGTTGAAATTAGTCATCAATGTTCCCTTGTAAAGTACGGTTTTAAAATATTTAGCTTTCAATAGGTAAATAGTGCTTTCACCTTGGTTGATGGTGCAGTCAGTGTCAAATTTCGTAGAACCCCTTCGAACTAAGTAATAATTAATTAAATACATAAATATTAAGTACCAATGGATGTGTGACGTTCCGGACAGGAGGACAGGCATCCTTGGTGCGAGAATCTGCGTAACATTCACAATCTTCCTCTTTTACATCTTTACCTTTTCCAACCATATCGTAGCGTCTCCGAATTACCTCTTCATCCTAATGGAAAGATAGGGAGGACTTCGTTTTGTTTATTTTATTTTTATAAATTATGCATAACGGTAAATTTTCAAGTGTTGTATTGTCTAAAATGATTTGTTTGATTGACAATGAGGTATCCTGGTTACATGCTGCAAAGAGGTGGCGTAATTTTTATTGGAGTTTATAGTAGAACACTATGGAATTAAAAATAATATTTATGTCACTCATTCATAACAAAAACTTGTCAATCATCAAGTGGTTGCTTCAAAATCTTCAAATGTCAAATTCGTAGTTCCCATTACAGAATATGCCACAAATTTTGTATAAAGGTTTATTTTACCGTGGCCACTATAATAGCTAGGGGAGAGCTGTGGCGACGTGCAAGAGCCATCGTGGTGGGAGGGCGGATGGCGTTGGTGGTGGTACTGATACTGACATGGAGCACTGTGGCTTCCACTGCCAGGTTCGGTGACTATTCAGGAGCTAAGATGCCGCAGTATGAAACCGGAGACCACGATGACAACGATGTTGAATCTTTGCCTGAAGACTACCACGGCCACTCACCGGACGCCTCCTTATCTTTAGATTATAAATACGAAGAAGATGTTAAGTATGGTAAATGGATATGTTTTCTTTTACATACAGAATTCTTTAAATAATGTAAAATACCTAGATTATCACGCCTCATTTCCTCGACAGTGGCTCCAGTTACAATTTCTGTTTTCGTTTTGAAAAATCACCTTTTTTCAATGGAGGTAGTTTTACTTTTAAAAACTTTTACTACCCAACACTAGAGACTACGTAATATACTTTATTTCATTTTTGTCCCATAGGAAAAACAGAGAGTTTAGATAAACCACGAAAAGTTGAAGCCTGGAGAAATCCGAAAAACAGACGACGAAATAAAGTAGTCGAGCCACTGGATGACCATGATGAAGATGTAGAATATGATCCAGATATCGTTCATAGACGTAATCAGAAGCACTCTCAACGTAAGAGCAGATTAAACAATAGGCTATCCCGTAACTACCGCAAAGAAAACAATATAAATCCACGAAGATCAAGAATACATGAGCGTGAAAAAAGTATCAAAGAATCAACTGATAGTGATGACTACATGAACTTAGACAAAGAAGACACCAGACCAAATAAAAGAAAAGAATTTGATGACGACGAGGATGAAAGATATCACGAAACTACAGAAAGAATAATAAAAAGAAAACAAAGAGATAAACCACGCATGCGGTATTTCAATGATGATCCCAAAGAAGATTTGAAACCAGATAGAAGGGTTATAGGTCTGGATTACCCTCCTGTGAATGACGAGAGACGCAGGCGACCAGTTGGATCTCATTTTCTAGAAGATCGTTACAGACCTGTTGTAGATGAGGATGAACCTCCGTTGGAAAGTAAACGGAAAATGAAAGTTTATGATGAAGATGAAGACTACTATGATATGAAACGAGTAGAAAGCATAAAGAACAAGTTACCGGCCTTACTTCGTCGAACTTCTTGTAAGTTAAATCTATTTTTAAAATTTTATCGTTGTTATGAAGTAGTTAATTCAGTTAGTATTTTTAAGGTGAAGTGATTAAATTGTTAACTTATTTAATTTTAGAATTAGTATATATGCATTTGCCTATGACACTCACAAATAACGTAGCTTCTTTTTACTCAAATAATTTTGAAAAGAAAATTGATTTAATAGAAATCCCCTTCAATATCATAAATATCACGAAATTACCTTTTTATAATAATAACGAAGTGTGTATTAGAGAACTGTCAAAATGAAAGTTATTGATTTAAATATAATTTAAAAATACGAAAATACTGATTTAAAGGTTTAAAAAAAGGATCAGCTAACAATGCTACTTCTAAATTACATTTCCTTTTTCCACCATAATTTTGTAAACGTGAAAGTGTCTAGAAGATCTGTGCTAACCAAAAGCTTCTGTGTGCCCAGTGAAGACGACTGAGTCTACATCCAGTACCACGAACATCATCGACATTCTGTGGACCTACCGGCGTGCGGACGCTCCTCCGGCAACTTCCACCAGCCCTGGAACAACCATTACTTCCACCGCCAGAACATTAACTACTACTCCAAAACTCAAAGGAAATACAACAGTGTCAAACAACTCATCTCAAGAATTATCACTGGCTGAAAAATCTAGGTTGTCCATACTGAAAAAGGCTCAACGTAAAGAGAGCTTGAAATCTGGTACTAAAATGAATAAGCCTCCAGTGTTACTGCAAGTGGCAGTTCCAATGCCCACAATGATCATGGTAGAACCGCCCAATTCAGAGAATAGTATTGTACCAAGAGCTAGAGAAATTTCTGAAGATACTCCCGAGAGGTTGAATCGGGCTAAACTCCTTATGAGAAAGAAGCTTATCGGCCGAGCCAAAAGCATACAAGATCTGACTGATAACTGGGACGAAGTTATTTGTGATTATATTGACGTGGCGCTCCTTGATGGTGCAGTTTACAAATATTTAAATAGTATAGTAGCAGTTCTACCATTCATACAAATAATTATGGGTGCTGTTATTTAAATGTTTGAAGGTTCTTTTAATAAACTGAATTGATTGTTGATTGTTTTATTACAATTATTTCAGTTGTTGCAGTTTCGACTAAAATGTTTGTTTAACCATAGACAGAGAAGAACCATAGTTTAAAATATACTGCGGAATAAGCTATGATAATAATTGCTATTCACACCATATTATGTATAATGTATTGAAATTTTGAAATGTCTACCCACTTTTACTGGAAGGATACATAAGTGCAACAGATAATATTGTATGTCAGGATCACGTATTGCACCGACCCCGGGTACATATGTCATATCAGAGCATGTCATCTAGGCTCAACCAAGTAACAAAAAAGAAAAAAATATCTCTTTTTGTAGCCGAAACGATTACCTATACTTTGATTATAGACTAATTTATTTGCATAAATGTGCATACGATCACTAATTTTATCACTTTCTAAAACGTAAATTGATTCTAAGTTCAATTCCTACGTAAGATACACCTGCTTTACCTAATACCATTTCGTAACATGCGAAAATCCAAACAAAAAGTGTTTTGCATCAAAATAAAGTACATTATTGAGCGTGTTTTTATCGGCACCTCCATCAAAGGCACTTTCCTCGTAACTGAAGTGGCTGCTGGCTAGTGAATGTGATTAAATATTGCAGGGGTTTCGATCGACCCGCGGCCCGCTGACGCAGGACGACCCTAATGTACTGTCTGTTTGCGTTAACAACTTCGCCATTTACTGTATTATAAGCATGAGACGATGTTACAATTTGGTAATGGTAAAGAAAAATATCGCGAAACTTGTTAATGTTTCCATCAATTAAAAATATATTTCTGATAGGTACTCGATGTTAACTCTAAATGTTTGAATCAATGTTATGGTTAACTTACCACCAAGTGGGCCGTATGATCATTTAGCTTTAAACTACTTGTTAAAAACAAAAATATTATAAAACAATATTAAAAAAAAAAACAATATATTAAATTAAAAAAAAGACATGCCCGCTGAGTTTCTTGCGCCGGTTCTTCTCAGGACGGAGCCGTAATTTTAGCGAACTGGTGGTAGAACTTTTGATTTTATTTTTGACTTTCAAAATGTATGTGTGTCCACATCTACTTTGAAATAAATGATTTGACTTTGACTTTGACTTTGACTACCTTAAAGCAATAAATAAAATGGTTGATATGCACCCGACACCTCGCACACATGAAACAAGCGACTACTAATTAAGTCCACTACGATTTGTAAAGTAGTAAAGCCTGTAGGTTACCTAATACTTAATCAGAAAGAACAAAGTAAAGAGCAATTTCAAATAATTTATTTTAAACAAAACTTTTTAAATACAAGCGTTTAATATCCTACCTATCAAGTATCATGTAGCGGTAGAGTGAAAACTAATAAAAGTAAAACGAAACCAAACACGACGGGTCTATCTTGTTTATAAAAAGAGTTCTTATGACCATCTTTCGATTCATTATCAGATCAGCGCCATTTTGTCATATTATTGCATTGTCACGCGATATACATCCGCAAGAACGTGTCAGCTCAATCGGAAACGGGAAGTTTGTCAAATTTAGCTTGCAAGATTCCACCCGAAGTTACATAGTTACATTCAGTGCAAGTTAATATAAAGTTTTTAAAAACATACTCTAATCAATACATAGTATAAAACAAAGTCGCTTTCGCTGTATGTCTGTATGTATGCTTAGATCTTTAAAACTACGCAACGGATTTTGATGCGGTTTTTTTTAATAGATAGAGTGATTCTTAAGGAAGGTTTGTATGTATAATAAATGCATAATATAGTAGAGAAACACTGATAAATTTAAAGGTTTCTAATGTGATGTCGTAAATAAGCACATTTTTTTGCGCTTATATTGCAAACGCTGGCTGAACCCTACGAGATAGACCAAAATAATGTACTACAGTATTGTTTACCTTAAAAAGTTCAACAAAAAAGTCCGCGATGGTATATGTCTATCTCTTAGGGATAACCCAGCATAACCATTTTTATTCTTTACTAAAAAATGGTTATTTACGAAGTGATTTTAAACAATACAGCATTAATCCTTATCCAATTAAGTACCTTAAATAAATTGTACATTTATTATAGATCAATATGCTTTTTACAGCATGTAATTTAAGTGAATATTACCGAAGATATTACAAATTTAAAATGCAGGTTCGTAGTTGTTTGCACCGGGCGGCGCGTGCCTATATAGGCTACAATTTTTGAACCCCTTTGTAACGCAGACGAAGTTGCGCGGGTCATCTAGTATATATTATAAAGGCGAAAGTTTGTAAGTATGGATGTATGTTTGTTACTCTTTCACGTAAAAACAACTGAATGGATTTGAATGAAACTTTACCACAAGATAGCTTATACATCAGAATAACACATAGGCTATAATTTTTGATAATACGGGACGAACCTGAAGTCCACACGAACGAAGTCGCGGGCAAAAGCTAGTAATATCATAAAAATGATCAACTAACAAACGCCTAAACTAATTTAGGCTTTTTTTTCAGTGGAAACCTCAACCACCAGCAGTATAGCAGAAAAAGAGTTGCGTGCATTACTTCGTCAAAGGAAAGATGTGACAGATTTCCCATTGGCTGACTACTCCAAATTGTCAACCAGGCCTACATTCTCTCCAGGCGCTGTGGCCCCCTACTTTGAACAACAGTGGAACGACTTTGTAACAAACAACGCGACCAGATTATTGTCTCAAATCTTTATAATAGTCTTATTAAATTATGTACAAAGATATAATGATAATTTTTCACTGGATAGTGTAGGTGGTTGTTAGACGTTTTATTTATTTAGTTGGTTGTTCGATCTTAGGACCACTTCCATTTTTAGAATCGGTTATTATCATTTTCACATCTGCGACAGGATCACTTGTTAGTTATCTCCATCTAAAATAGAATAAAAAAGTATTCGAAAAAAGTGGAAGTTAAAAATGTATTTTCTTGGTAAACGGCAATAAAAACAAACTTGTCTGTTACAAGAAAAAACAGCGTAGGACGTAGCAAAATAATGTTACGTAACTTCAGTGGAGAAATATATGTTTAGTTCTTGCTACCCTCCGTTAGATGGAGCTGTCAATGTGCATTCTACAGTGATTTAAAAAATTCCTTGAATGAAATAATACACTAACATAACTATATTATTCTTTTTTAACTTCTAAAGTCTCAAAAAAGGGATTTTACGTTTTACGCATTAGTTATCAAAAACATATTAATTAATAAAAACAACATTCGCTAACTACACGAACATATTATTATTAAGAATCTCCTAAAATATATATTATTATGTCGTTTTAACCAACCATAATAAAAGTTTCTTAAATTTCTTAATAAACTAGTTATAGAATGATAATGATGTCTTATGGTTTTCAATCGTTTACGAATAAAGTATTAAGTGGGTCATATTGGTTTTCGTAAACATTCAAGGTCATTTGAAGCCATTCAAGAAAAGTTACGCTGAAGTGGCGCCTCCGAGTGGCTAGAGTCCGAACTATATATTAGTAACGCTACTCGACGATAGATGTCGGTGGCGCATCGTGAATTGATTGTCGAGAGATCGAGGCCGCGGTGGGCTCGGGATCGCCGTCGTCGCCGCCGAGCGCCGAGTGCCGAGTGCCGACCGCTGAGCGCCGAGCGCTAGCCGACGTTCACGATTCCGAAGTATTTATTCGCCGCGCGAGCCGCGGGCCGGAGGTCGGTCGTGGTCGAGTGTGTGCGGGGCCGCCGCGTCTCCCCGATAGTGTTTTCGTATCGAGTCCAAGCCCGGTGTTATAAGTGATTATTATGAGCGACAGGGACAGGTCGTCGCCCTCCCTTACGGACACCCCGCTGAAGACGTACATCGGTCGGCACGACGACGACTACCCTCTAATTAACGGAAACGGTAAGTCAACAACTTCTCTTACTAACTTTTCGAGGAGTTGCAGCACGGGAGCGAGGGTGGCGCACCGACCTGCCACTCTTACGAGTGTTCTTTAAAACTTTTTTGGCGCACTAAAAGTTTGATTCGCCCGCCACCGTCGCTCACTTCCTGCAACATCCGAGTACTTCTTCATTTGTAAACTTTTTCGGCGTGAGTTTAATTCGAACTGTAGAAGTTGCGGAGATAGCGTCCGACACTCCCGTCACTTCCGAGGTTTAGACATAGAAGGTGAGGGAGTACCGGAAGGCTGGTGGTGGAAGGGTGGGTCGCGGGTAAGACGCGTGGTGCGTGCAGAGCTGGGGAGAGGTCGCTCCGTGGCTCGGTGCGGTCTCCAGCTGCCGCGGATCGATACCCGTCGACCTTAGCTCTGAAAGCCGAATAAGTTTGGGAGGGTGGTGTTATCGCAAGATAAGAGTGCCGGAGCCGCACCGCGCCCTGCGGCACCGATCCGCAGCGCCCGTAAATAATCTTAATGTGGACTGCGGAACCAAAGATACGTCTACCTCGAGGACACTGCGACCGCTCACCACACACACACACACACATCTCACTAATATCTCGCCTACCCCCAAGATACCTGTCCTCCGAAAAGTATAGGTTAATTATAAATAGCGCAAACGTTCATCCTTGAAAACTTTATAATATTTTACGTAGGTCATTCTAAAAGTTTCAGTTTGCTGTCGGCTTGAGCAATAAGTGAATTTTCACGTACTATTTATCACATTGCAACTGAAATACAATTTGTGTTTTAACACAATATTCCTAACTCGATTGATCAAATTATCCATATCTTTAGACATCTATATCTATCTGCTAAAATGTGCAATTCAGCTACCTTCGCGTGATATGTTTTTATGTTGAATAGTTTTGTTTCATCTTTTTAAATCTATGCTAGAAAATGAAAGTGTCATTTAATAAAATATAACGAGGACGAGTCGAGCGGTTTCAGTTACCCAGCTTGCTGTATCAACAATTAAGAAAACGATTAATCATGGCTCGCTGACACCACCGTACCGCGCACACGCGGGTCCCATCCCAGATAGAACTCACTCAACCTTGACCAGTATCTATTTTGATAAAGTAATCATGCATTACGCACCATCATCGAGTACTGTAGCCTTGTAGCCGGTAGCCCCGGTCTGTGCGAGTTGTTCTCGGAGATAAGAGTCGACAATGCGACGGCGTGATTGTAGAATCGAGTACGTTTTGATATGACCGCAAGTCGTCCGCTGCGTCGAGCTAACGTAATATGTGTCAGTAGTTGTATACGGTTGCTCAATGCGATGTTGCCATGTAATTTGTGCGCAGTAATTATCGTAGCTCTTATCATCACGGTGAGGTGGTGACAAGTGTCTGAGACTTGGGTCGCGACTCGCGCCGATCCGATCGCCTTGCGCCCTCTGATAACAACCGACTCGAAGAATTCTATTAATTAATTTAACGTGCACCGTAGAATGAGTTATCTTTACTCGATGAAATTAATCAAATGAATAATGATGTTCTTGGGTGGGCAAGCTTGTTATTTGTGTATTGTATTTCCACACTCGTGCATAATCCCAAAATCTAGGGTTAGATACCTACTTATAATTATTTCTTCAACTTAGGAATTGTAACAAATTTTAAATTAGCGATCTCTCTTCATGCGGAACACAGACGGATTAAAAAGGATATTACAAAATGAGTCAGACGTTGAAGACAGATAAAAATAAATAAGTTCGTAGTTACAATGCAACTTAAACTTTTCCAAGCGTCTCATCGCAAGACAATGACTGGTATAAGTTTAAAACGGGCGCCGGCTTTTTTCCAGCAATCTTGTAACTTTTTGCAGAACAACCCTAGGAAAACTTTTAGTCCGATCTCATCTTTCAAATTGAATTGGCTCCGTCCTTCTGCTCTTGGTGCACTAATGTCATTTAACTTAAAAAAGAAAGGATGGAACATAAAAGCTGAGAAAAGTAAACACGACAGAGAAAATGACTGGCGCTATAAAACTTGGAGTAGTACAATTTGACCGTTCTAAAATATTATTATGAAATGCTCGGAAGGAAACTCGTTGCCAGTTTACTGCCCAATTACGTAGAGAATACATAAAAACTGGTTATTTTGTGTTGTTGAGGCAGACCGCGCGGTCATGTTTTGTTCTTTTAACAAAAACTAAATCTCGATAGAGTTAAGGTTCTTTTAGAAAAAAAAACCTTAACGTAATGTGTATGAAAAGTCAGACTTTCACACAACGTTTCATCTCGTAAAATAGTGAAAACAACGCCCACGAGGGTGTGATTTTTAGATTAACACGTTGATGTAGGTGTTTTCAAAAGTTTTATACTCGTAGGAGGAACAGAATGTCTGTAGGAATAAGACTTAATTTGTAAAATGACTTTTAGCAAATTAATTAAAAAACAATACAAATAAACGGCCCATCTATCCACACAAGTGGGATCAACTCAACTTCGTCTTAAGAAGTTGATAACTCGACTTGGGAGCCGATTCAATTACTTCAGAAAACAAGTTCGTTATAAAATAATAACATCGTGTATTAGGTGCTGGTTAATTAATCCCTTGAACACATTTATTAGATTGTAGAGAGGGTTTGATACTTTGTCTCCGGGACTTTCTAAGACTTGTTTTTTTAAGAAAGGATAATATTCCAACTTCGAGGCAAAGATCAAGCGACGAATTCAACTCGGCTGGGTAGTGTTCGGGAAGCTTCGGAAAGTTTTCTCGTCTACAATACCGCAGTGTCTCAAGAAAAGTCTTCGACCAGTGTGTGTTGCCAGTGATGACTTATGGATCAGAGACTTGGCCGCTCACGATGGGTCTTATTAGACGACTCAGAGTCATTCAAAGAGCAATGGAAAGGGCTATGCTGGGTGTTTCTCTGCGTGATCAAATCAGAAATGAGAAGATCCGCAGAAGGACTAAAGTAACCGACATAGCCCAAAGAATTGAAGTGGCAATGGACAGGACACATTGTGCGAAGAACGGATGGCCGATGGGGCCGAAAAGTTCTGGAGTGACGGCCACGAACCACTAGACGCAATGTTGGTAGACCCCCCACAAGATGGACCGACGATCTGGTCAAGATCGCGGGAGGTCACTGGATGCAGATGGCGCAGGCCCGGTCGATGTGGCGAGATTTGGGGGAGGCCTATGTCCAGCAGTGGACGTCTACAGGCTGATGATGATGATAATATTGAATTATTTTTAAAATCCTTAACCAAATCTTATTCAAGCTGTCGGTTTATACAGGGTTCTATTACACTTATATGTATGTTTATATACATTTGCGTTTATAGAACTTCCCAAATTACCTTATGATTTCTGTCATACTCATAGAGCGACGGTAATCGCTCACCATCAGGTTGGCCACTAGGTCACACAACTACATAAACAGTAAACGTATCTTATCAACTTATCGTAATATTATTATTATGTGTTGTAAAATGTTTTTTTTGGGTTTATGATAGAATAATCGTATTATGGTTAGGTTATCCCAGAGGTAACCGCACCGGTGCTCTAAAATATTAGCTTTAATGCGTAGATCTTCCACGAACGATACAATTTTAAAGGATTTTAACAACTTACTATCGGTTTGAAATACAGTTTCAGTTTGATTATAGAGTTATTGGAGTATTACGAGGTCTGATAATTTCTCTCTCGAGATGATCACTAGCTATGATACTCAAGAACTTCTAAACATTGTTGAGAGCTTCATTTGAGGTTTTGATGAAAATTTTGTGCGGTTTGCTTCACGTTACATTAAAATGGAATAATTACGGAAAGAGATAAGAGATGATTAGTTAGATTTTACTTCTAGAATTGATTAACAAAAGAATATCCATTCAAAAGTCCATCAGTAATGCAAATAAATAGTAGTGCAAATGCTATAGTTTGCACTGAATTAAATGAATTTATGAAACAAAACGGTTTTCGTTTTTACTTTATTAATGTTTGATTTTTGTTTCATCCAAGTTCAATTTTCATGAGTTGAAAATCCAATTTGGCTTTTTCCTGTGCTAATCGAACACGTTATCAATTATACAATTATTTGTTCAGACGGCACGGTAGCCGCAATTAATCAGTTTGTATTGCAATTCAAAAATATTCAACAAAAAGTTTTTAATATTTCGCAATGTTCAATGAAATGTTTCTGGTAGAGGAATGTGGGTTGAATGAAAAAGGCTGTGCACAAAAAGTGAACGAGAGGGTGAAATTAAAAACGGGACACGAAAAATTGAGACGAACCGGACTCACAATAAAATGAATAAGTGTATCCAGTGACTCTCAATCCCTGATGTATCTGTTCTCGCTAGTTTCGAAAACTAAATACATTTTTGAATCCATTCTCTGCGCATTTTTTCTCACAAATCCACCCCGTTTGTTGGGAACGAGATTTGTGGCATACATAAAAGACAGCTATTGTTTATCGTATTAATACTAAACCCTGCGATAAAGGGCGCGAGGGTTCTTCGAGCGAGTTCCTGTTACGGCACGCGGATTTAGCCCATTGAGACCGTTCGTGCGGTGCTGAACCAAGGCCAGGCCATTATCCGGCCGCTATTATTGGGACTAAAGACTGGCCTGCAATGATTCGCTTTTTGTTCCGAACTCCTCGTTTCCAAACGCGTGTTGTACTCTTTGTGCCGTGAGAATGTGTCCTAGTTTCTCATTTCAATGAAGAAGTTTCTCATAATGTCAGTATGGTTTCTGGAATCGTCGGCCGGTAACCCATTTTCGTGTTTACGAGTGCTAAAGTTGGGTAGGCTTCCGTCATTTTATTAGTTAATTGTGATTAAGGTCTGTTATTGTTGTTCAAGTTCCATAAGGGTGAAGGACAAATTAAAATTGGGTCTAATTTCGGCCAGTATTCTTGGATGAAAACCGTTAAAGGAATGAAGAGAGCTCGTAATAAGTTTATCATAATTGATGGAGCGAACGGAAGGACGTGAATAATGAAGTTTAAGTTATTTAATATTCTCTTGCAAACATTAACGCGATTAGTTCGTGAATGCAGCACTTAATTTTATCAAAGTACCTTCCTGTTCCAAGAGCCGTCGAGAGTCATCTACTTCTAATTGAGACTGATGAAATGAAAAATAGAACAGATTTTATTTTAGAAAGGAAGTTACAGTATTATGTTAATCTACGTTTGTTTGTAAAATATGTGTTCGTTCGATTTTTATACAGAGCCTTTAATGGAAATTCTGTAAATCAGAAAAGTTTTTTTCTATTAGCTTATGTTAGGTTTGAAACGGTTTGATCTATTTCATGTTTTTTTTTGTTTTTTTTTTGCTGACAGTAGGTAGATAGGTATAACTGAAATATTAGCGTTTCCAGGATTTCCTTTTTAACTCTCATCTTTAATAAAATTGTGAATAATAAATTCAAATCAAAATACACATTTCTAATAATAACATGTTTGTAGGTAACATTATTGATAGGAAATTAATATAATTAATAATACTTGTTTTGAGGATAAGTGTTTGACAGTAACCTGTATTTAATTTATGTAATTGGTAATGTTAACAACATCTAGTCAAACAGCCGGTACTACGAGTATATTAAGTAGTTTTTTGTGTTAAAATGTGTTCCCGAAAATCTTAGTTCACTGCTGACAAATCACTGGCACAGTGGAACAAACGATCGTTGGGATACTTAGAAAACAGCATTACAGAAAAAGTGATGGTCAGCGGTGGACCACACCTGATCTCTCCAGCTATTGCCCCAGCAGAGAGCAGTAATGGAGTGTTACAGTACAGCACACAGGTTCTCAACAATTTGAATTTAAAATCACAACAAAATATATGACTACGAAAACATTTTTCAAATGACACATCATGCCATTACATTAACCAAATATCCTTGTTAAATAAACAGTAATTTCCTCAAAATAACGTCTCTTAAGTATGTTTGTATAAACGGAAAGAGCAAACAACTTGGTGGTCTGCACTTCTTCGAGAGTATTCGACTGGGTTCAGCTCTCGGCGAAGCTTCCCAGTTCAATATTAGTTTTCTCTTTAACCTCTTGAAACTGTAATTTCGTCATTCGGAGTAACAATAGTCAACTTTTATTGAAAGTTAGTTTCTTGCACTGAAAGTTGCAGTTAATTTTATGTAATAATGTAAGTTCGGGTGGAATCTTGAGAGTTAAATTTGACAAAGTGTAGATGTATATCGCATGACAATGCAATAATTTTACAAAATGGCGCAGATCTGAGAATGGATTTGGAAGGTGATTATAGGAACTCTTTGACGAATGTATTATGTTATTCAAAACCTCTTTCAAATATATTGGCAAATCATAATAATATATAGAACAAACAAGACTTTAGATTTAACTGAAATGGACAATGGAACGACTAAGTTCAGACATGCAGATTAACTTAGACTAGCGACCCTAAATATTTGAGGATAATCGAGAAATTTACAAGTTTGCAAGTGCAGAGAATTCACAATTTTATGTGTTTGTGATAAAGGCGATTATTGCGTGATAAGAAATATTTAAATCTTATGGTGATACAACAGGTTTTGTTTTGAATACTAACAGGTCTAATGTTTAATATTTTAAAATAATTAATTTTGATGTTGTCCTTAAGCTCAATTCAGGAATAATTATAATTTCAAATTAATATGTGTTTACTCGTTTGTTTTGTAATTTGTTTATTGCTGATTATGGTGTTAAAATTAAATTAACGAATTCATAAATAAAAACATTGATGGATTTCTTCTGTGCATGTGGCATGTGTGTGTCGACTACATTTTAATCTACTGCTCAGACTCAGCTGCACACGACGGTTAAGACCAGAACCCACAGAGCGGGATTATACGGAGCGCCAAGATGAGCCTTGTGTCCATAGCATCGCGACGCCTTCTATATCGGGTATTGGCCCACCTCTCACTCCCACCACTGTAACTCCTGTGTAGCCAGGGTCCACAGCGGCGACCATCGTAATGACTCTGAGCAGTGAAGCCCAGGAAAACCCGAGGGAAAGCTAACTTGTCTTGGGCCCCGCAACGAATTTAATCAGAAGATGATAGAAGGAGTAGGACAAATATTTTGATCACAGCGCCATCTAGCATTAATCATATAAAACAAAATAAGAAATTGTTTTAAAAGATTTTAATCACAGCGCCATCTAGCGATAATCATCTAAAACAAAAAAAGTGTCGTGACAACTTTATCATAAGAATTTCCGTCTAGCCCTCTTTCGATAACGCGCGATAAGGAACTTCGTTCCAAAATATATCCTATGGCAACGTGGCTTTTTCTTGAAAAATGAATTACCAAAATTAATTATTATCATTATTAGATCCAAAAATCACTCTCTAAAATATCTCAAACATCTTCATAATAATAGATTAGTTTCAATTCTTAATACATACCATTTAATTTCTTAAACCGTAATTGTAGAAAAAAGTAGGTTACCTAAGCTACGTCTTGGCATTGGCAATCCGCCAGCAAAGTCTCGTCGAAATCGACCCAGCCGTTTCGGAGATAGCCAAAATATAAACTACACAGGAATAAAGTAACAGAAAGACGAAATTAAAATGGGGAATTTAGCAATGAATCATCTCGGAGCACCCGTCCCAAGTATCTACTTTAATAATTTTTTTAAACTTTAAACTGACTTGTAGTTAAATTTTATAATAGCAGACTGTTTTCTTCATACCTATAAAGAAAAGTGAATTTACTTTCACTTTTCAATAAATGAACTTTTATAACGCCACAAATTTCAGCCTGTAGTGTTTAATTTGTTAGTTCGATGCAGATAGATTTTGAGAAACACCATTAAATTAAAATCTTTGGAATTGAGTCTAAAAGTAATAATTATGTTTTTCTAAAAAAGATACCGAGTGTTTGTAATCGTTTTCATTTAACTGTAGTGCAGCAATATACCTATTGCACTGCGCCGTAAGTCCAAAATATTTCATACGGACCACTAAGGAAATCCTCCGCATAAAATGGTTTGCGTTGCATCTATGTATCCCACGCTACTTTAACACATTATTTTATAGGCACTCGAAATACCCTAACAAAACTAAATACCTAATTATTCACATTGTAACATTTACATAATACGAAAATCATCACAAACATGAAAACAATTTTCAGGAGTTAAACCTAATGTGTTATAATATCCTCCCACGTCATATCCTCAGGCAAAATGTCTACTTGTGTGTAACAAATTGATTTCTAAACGTGGGTGTCGGTAGATGCCATCAAAATAACAATCTCGGATAACAGATTACCTTTTTGTT
The DNA here is from genome assembly GCA_030269945.2 of Trilocha varians. NCBI lineage: Eukaryota > Metazoa > Arthropoda > Insecta > Lepidoptera > Bombycidae > Trilocha > Trilocha varians. Next base: position 17,296,832 of record AP028256.1, read on the forward strand.
ACACCTTTGTTTACCTTATGTTTTGTTATCTTTATAACTTTTAGTACGTAATCATAGCTACCCTGAGGCTCTGCCAGAATACCAACTTGCCTTGTAGCATTATGGTAGCTCTTGAACACAAAATACATTTTGTAGGTTATCCTTTAAAGGAGTGGAGTATCACTGTAGATCTTGTGTAGCCATAATCCACAGCGACCACCGTAATGACTCTAAGCGCTAAAGCCCCGGAACCCAGGAGGAAGGAGTTACCTTGTGCCCCGCAACGATATTAATCAGAATGATAGAAGGAGTAGGAAATATTTATTTACCACGGTGTGTTGTGTGCTTAATAAATGTATTATTTCTTTATAATATTTGAGGAAATAGAATGTGAGGTTTAGCAGGTATCTACCCATAGGTATATACACATTCAATACATTTTTCGGATGATGATTTCGGAGATGATAAGCATTCCCGATTGGGCTGAGGTATTCCTGAGTACTATATAGCCTAACCAAACCTAATTAATAGCAGTATTCGTGCAAACTAGGTAAATGGTGCACTATACCTAATTACTCTGCTGAAGAGACCCGAATAGTGCATGTGGGTATGTAAAATATTATGCAATCAACAAGAGGAGTTTCAGAAGGTTCAATATTCTCGCAGTTTACAAGGTTATAAATTGATATCAGACAAGAAAAAAAAACTAATGTTATTACGTTTGCTTACCTGTACCTTGTTATTGTAAAGTAGGTTAGACCCTTTCGCGCCAATAAGAAAACTTAAGCCTCTAACAGTCCTGTAAAGAAGCTTAAGGTGTCAAAGTTCATTTAACCTGCTTTGCCAAGTCATTTCACAATAATGTAGATTTAAAACGATGACCACTTAGTCTGAGCTGGACATCCAAGGATAACAAGAGGTTTTAACTGGTTCCAGAAGCAAAATTTTAGTCTTTTGGCTTGTAATTTAGTGAGATTTTCGAATCAGAGTTAGCAGAATATTTCAAGGAAAATCGATATAAGGAAAAATCTAATAAAAAGATTGTAAATCACATCGGCACAGTTAAGAAGCTAGATGCCAGGAAACATGACTTGTAGTACGTACTTAAAATTTTTTTTTTTTGCTTAGTCGATTCTGGAGCAATTTAATAATTTATTTGTATAATATTGATTCGTAATGCCACTTAGAAAAGCTTACGGCCCACGATCTATTATTGTTTAAGCTTACAAGAGAAAACAAGCATAGACTACAATTTAAAATTCGAAAAGCGTTCTCGTGGACAGGTCGTTTAAAGAATATATTGTCGTAACAGCTGATATCGAGTGTACATGAAGTGACGATGTAAACGTATTGTAATAAAACGCATGCCGCTACGTTGTTTCCATTCATCCCGGCTTGTTCCCCATGGTTGAAGTTACTAGGTCGTAAACACGTCACATACATCAGCCGCGCGAGTCCGCACACGTTGGTCACTGCCGGCGATCAACACATATCACTTTTTATTACTAAATAATGTTTTTCTTATGTTCATACGTTGAATTTTTGTTTACGTATGTAACACAGCTTTATTTGTGCCGGTGAAAAGATTGGAATAAATGAGCTCACAGTTTCGCTAAAACGGTAGGATAAATGGATATTGAAAAATTGATTTGTTAAGATAAATAAGATACAGAATGTTTCTAAGAATATGTAAAAGTAAAAAAGTCAATATTTCGCTTGGTTCCTCAATTTAATAAACAACCAGTTACGATATCTTCTTGTGATTTGAAATACTTGCCAAAGTGCTTTTATTATTGTAGACCTCACACTATTTTTATGACGTCACCCAGAGGCACTTTATACTGATGCAGCATTACGTTGACATAGTTTTGGTATACGGTACATAATTAATGGTTCTTTTAAATTCCTTATTTTGCGGGGTTGTAGAACTACTTGCAATAAGATCTCTTTGGTAATGGTAAAATCAACCATCAGCTCGTTTATCCTTAAAATGAAAGACAAACTTAAATGAAGAAGAGATAGGACATCCATTAGAGAAACCATGAAGGCTCTGATTTCAGTCCCGTTCGAGTGATCACCACCAGTGTCTTTTCCATGATTGCTATTATTTATACTTTAGTGAATCACGCGATGTTTTGTAGTGTTCTAAATCTGGCGCGGCCGCTGCTCGGCTAGTTTCGTTCCTAGTTAAAATATGTTAAACATATACGTAAAAACGATAATATATACATTGTGCATGAAGTATTTTTGTAACGTGAAAATTTTGTTTGTTTCGTACGGCTAGGCTCTGTTTTATGCCGATTTTTATGGAGGATAAAAGTACTTTAAGGCTTCTGATTTATTTTCAGAAGAATAATACTGTTTTAGATAATATTCGTGGTTTGCTTTTAATATGTTTGAGTATATAGACTAGCTTAGGTTACAGATTCGTAATATCGACGACAAATAATAACCTAAGTAACTAATAGTTGTTTTAGAAATATAGACTCTACGGATGTTTTAAATACTACTTATATACTATCGACGTAGAATAATGTATTCGAAATTATATGAAAGTTTTATTATATGAGTATAACAAGTGCCGTGAAGATTATGTTAAGTATAAAACGAGTGGTTTGCTAACGGGGTGCGGTCTCGATGCCGGGACGAGTTTTAACGCTAAACTTGAAATATGAAAAGCCGCAACGAGAACCGACCAGCGGGTACAAACTGATCTCGATAATGAAGTGTGACTTGTCCTTTTTCAAATGAGACTTAGGGAAATTCTTTTACAGTAGGATTTTGGAGATTCATGGTAACCATTAGCTGGGTTGTCTTTTGCCTAAGCAGGTGGAGGAGGCGGACTACATGATTGTAAACAATCACTGTTTCTAATGAACCCATTTCAGAGGAAAGTGAATTCACCTTTTGTCTAACCTGTATACCTGTACTAACCCATTACTGCCCACTGTTGGGCTCAGGTCTCCTCAGAAGAGGGATTAGGCATAGTCCACCACGCTTGCCTAGTGCGGATTGGGGACTTCACATATCTTCAAAGGATTTTTAGAACCCTTTTCCGAAAAGCAGGTTTCCTCACGATGTTTTCCTTCACCGTTTTTAGCCAGTGGTGTTGTGAAAAATTGCACATAAATCTTTTTCACATTTAGATTTTGTCTAACATTGTCTAATATTTCACACATTCTTTACACTACCAAAATAATAATATGTATTAGTAGATTTTACTCATCACTAGAAAATGCATCAACCTTTTATTTCTGCATCACCTTTGATTGATCGGAAGAGATCTCAGGCATTAAGTCCGCCATTGTATTTTTATTGTGCATAAATAACATGCAACTTTATAGCCCCATCAGAGCATGTACACAAAGAAAGTGCACATGTAATGATGTGTCCGGATGTACATCTGCGATGCAGACTATTTCACAAATACACGCTGAATCTTGAGCATGTGTGGGTGTCTTTCAGCTGTTTTTATTAATTTGCATATGTGACTAACTGACTAATGATATATTACATTGTTGTAATACTTACATAATTCACTGAAGATAAATAACTCGAATGTGTACAACTGTTTAAAAATATATTTTTCTGGTATTCCGATTCCTATAGATTTCGTTCGGTAATTTTCTGATTCGAATTGTCAAGACGCATATAATCGGAACTCATGAATATCAATAGCGCCTGATGATCACCATTCGAGATTTCGATAATTATCCTTCAGCTTTCAAAGAATTTTTTACATTAGCACGTACTTAAAACAAAAAATATAGCTTCCATTTTCTTAGTAAAAAACAAAGCCGTTCAAATTTCCTCAATCGCGCTATTTTGTAGTGAGTCTGGTCATTAAAAAGTTGCAATATCCGAATATAAACGAAGTACATTGTAACGAGTAATGATTGCCGATCGTAACTCTTATACTGCCATCGATGTAGCTATTTACGAGTTCCGCTCGTTATGATTTATGTGTTGTTTGTATATTATAAAATATAATATAGTATAACTCTTTGATCTATGTTCTCTGCAACCGTGATGTCGAACGATGTAGTGGTTGCAGCTTCCAACTGTAAATCATTTTATTATAACCATGATCAGTCCGTAGACGTCCACTGCTGCCTTCCAACAAGCTTCACCATACTGTACTGTACTGTAACAACCCATTACTGCCCACTGCTGAGCTCAGGTCTCCTCCGGGAAGGGGAGACGTCATAACGACGATTAAAATGAAATGAAATATTTTATAACTCTGAATAAAAATCGTACATTATAATTGAAATATTTTTTGCTACATTAATAAAATGTGTGCAGTTCTAATCTACTGAAGTGTGTAATATGTAACTGTATAGAGAGAAATAAATAATTGAATTATTATTATTAGCAAAATTAGCAATTGTCTTATGTATGTATGGTTGTCTTTCTTCTACTCTTGTAATTTTCATTAATTAATCTCCTTCACTCTCTTCGCATTATCGACCTTCTTATAAATCTAAGACACAAACGATCTTTAGTTGATTCTGTTGATGACTGTTTTGTTGATTTCAAAACAAAACAGCAACGCATCCGAATGTTTGGCACAAACTTTTATTGGACGTTTGTCTTATCAACAAATCGTCCTATGTTATTTAACGTTCGAAAAAAACACATTCACACTCAAATTTAGAATGTGTTTCTCAAACAAGTCGTAACGGTCGGAATTTTCGAACAAAAATAAAAAAGTTTCTACGAAAATTCTAAATAGAAAATTACAATCGTGTAAAATATCGACGTTGGTGATATTATTGTAAATTTTAACCGTGATTTCAGGAATTCTATTCCAATACTGGTTTAGTGCCAATTTCCAAATATATTGTATCGTTCAACAATGAATCTAAATTGTGTCCTTTAGTAAGCGCATGCGCACTTCGTGTCTCATATTTTATAAACTTATCCAAAAGTTGTAGTGACTATCATTGTATTTGAACATATAACGCGGAACATAAATAATATATTGTTCGATGATCAAAAATAATCTTGAAGTAACAACTTTTTGCGTAACGTACTTCTGAACTTTTTGTATTATCTACCTATTGTTCGGTTCACGTTGGTGTGCGTCATTTTATACAGTAATCTGTACAACATTTTCCGCGTTATATGTTCAAAATACAATGATAAAGTCGCTTCATTACGCATTTAAGCTATGGTGAAAATAGTAAAGAAAACCCCTAAAAAATGAAAATAAGGCAAACTTGAAGCGTGTTATAATTCGTGTATAAATGTAATAAGTGTAATTGTTTCGAATTAATAAAGAACGGTGTACCATTGTCATGTATATAATCGTTAATAGAATGAACGCGAATTGATGAGTGCATTGTTGACTGATGGGTATGTGGTCACAACAATCAATTGTGCAATGCCAAGCCCATCGCGATAATCCGCTGCGATACTGCTTATTATATACGATGCACGCTGAATAATCACGTGTTTTCTCGTGTAAACGTACCGGGACGCGCATTGCTTATCTCTCTGTTCATTGCTCAATTCGGGCGAGGTGTAGTAACAGAAGGATTATGCTCCGAGCACCGGCGGCTCGTGACGTCTCTCTGGAGCTGCGAGTAAATATAGCGGCGGGATGTGCACGCATGACGTCAATCTACTACAAAAAACACGCTAACAGTTTTCAATGCCATATAGTTATTGAATAAAACTGGCCTAGTGCGGCGGAGTTCGGCCTTGTCACGTGCTCCACGTCATTGTGACAAACTCGCGGCCCGCGCAACGCAGCGACTCGTGATTTTAACGCGGCCCGCATCACTTTTGAAATGCCGTAAATAGATTAATTAAGTCAAGATAAAATGCTGGAATCTAGCTAATCAATGAAGGTTAACGCTCATTTATCATTTCAGCATCGTTTCGGTTCGAGATATCGATGTTTTTGTATTTATTTGCGCAGGAGGCGACATAGATTTTCAAACTAATGAGGCGATACAAAAATTTACCAAATTGACGTAGTGAATGCACTTCTAATGAAACTAAAAGTGACATCTCTAAAAGAGACAAAACTAAGTTAATAGACAACTTAATTTTAAAGTAGATTTTTTGTGATTTTAGTGTTTTCGGTTGCCTTGTGTATTTGAGTTTAAGGTGATTGTTGTACGTCATCTCTACCTTTGCCGGCACTTGACGTCTGCGCCGCTGCTCAAGTGCTAACTCACTCGCTGCACGCACCGAACAATGTTTTTCAAGATTCATCTCTCAAACTGTTTCTACACGTATCTTTAGCTCAATGTAAAATAAGAAAAGTGTGAATAGACACTTTATTAGTTCTGTTTAGTTTATGTTAGTTTTTCGTCTATGATAGTTATGTAGTAGATGAGGTTATATTATTTTATCAAAATTAATCATAGTAATTATAAATTAGTATATTTTGTGACAAATAGATGATATTAAAATTGGTAATTGTAAAACGTTAAGGTAATAAAAGATTATTTTTTTTTAATTGTATTTTGTGACACTTTAGCCGCCTCCAAGTATTATAACTCACATTATAAATCTGCAACGGCAGTAAGTTATTATTTACAATCTGATATGTTCGTTTACCCGTAAACATAATAAAAAGTGTAAACCCCATAACAATGTGTGCGCTATGGGCAGTGCCTCAGTAATCAGTCCCCACACACGGTCACTCTTCAATACTTTACAGTACTTCCTCATTAAAACTAAATAGAGCCATTATGAGCTGCAAAACACGTTCTATGTATTGTACGAACGCTTCATTTCCTCGTGACGTAGTTACAAACTGACTTCATTCAGTTGTATTCATCGCGTTATCTGCCTCAGTACATGCACCTGCCAGTTGTATTTGTTTGCGGTATCTTACTGTTTGCGTATACTGTCATATAATTCTGGAAGTGGGGAGTTGTTAAGAACTCTGTTGGTCATGGAAAACTGTGCTGCAATAGTTTTAGAGATATGTACGGTTGCAGTAATATATGAAATTCAATTTATAATACAAAATGTTACACAAAAATCCAGTATCAAAAATAGAATACTAGCTTCATAATATCTTGAAGATCGTAAAATACAAGGAAGATAATTGGTGTATGATTTAACTCATATTGAGCAATTAATAAAACAGGCAATATTTAGAACATGATTTTAGGATGAATAGTTTTTAAAAATAGTTATTTCAATCGAAAAATACCAGACGACATGACAGTTAAACCATCCGAAAAATACCAGTTCAAAAAGCTCAGTCATCGGAATGAGGTTATCCAGTCGATTTCAATGGTGGCGGACAAAAAATTGCACAGTGCAGGCGACGACACGATATCCCCCTTAAATCCTCTGCAATTCCTTTATCGACATTCCGCTTTTGAACTATACAATAAAACATTGAAAAGCTGGTACTGAAAATATTCGATCATTGGTAGAATCATACGATCTGTATGATGTCAATTAATAACTTGTTTCATTTCAACGGTTGTTTGTTTTCCAGCTCAATACATTTTAATAAAAAGAGCAATCTTTGGATGCGTTTTCAATCATTCGATATTCTGCCGGGTTGCACAACACCGTCTGCGTCTCAAAGAAAGGAAAGCTTTATATTTTCTGTTACATTAGTAAACTGCACTTCAATCGTTAGAGAGAACGAACAGGATACAAACGAATGAAAATAAAGTTTTGTGCTTTCCATACAGCGAACGTTTAGTAATTTTAAATTACGAGCAGAGAAATAAATTTTACACATATTCATTCTCTACACAAATAAATAATAAATTTTACACATTTGTGTAGAGATTGAATAACCGTAAATGTTCAGAGATATCGGATAAATATGACAGTATCCAACGTACCATCGTATTTGGAACACGCGATAAATATTGTTGAATCCGCAGCGACATTTGCCGATTACTAGAGCAGTATTTGTATGATATCGTTAATTTCACATGAAACGGAGTACCACAGCTGGCGGTCTCCAGTCCGTTCTGATCTAAAAGTGGAAGGACAAATATTTGTGATAGTTAAATTGTTTCATTGTCGGGTTCCGCCCTATTTTCACGTTGTTTTCATGGAATATTTTCTCGACCGGCTGGTTTTATTGCTCGGGATTAGGCCGGTACTCGGTCGCGGTTACGACTCTGTCCAATGCTTTTTATTTTTTTATATTCTTATTTATGTATACCGCGTAGATTAATTAAGTGTATTTTATTGCTTGGGAGTCGAGACAGGCACAAGATTTACGTGTAGCATGTGGTTCTTTCTCCTGAAAATTTATTGTCCAGCAGGTAAATTTTAAAAGGAAAGAAGCGTTACCTTTAAAGCAAACTTCAAACACATTTTACAGTTTTGCGAATAATTGACATTACTTGCTCATCGTTAATTAAAATACAGTTTTATTAATAACACTACTTTATTTTACTTTTGAACAGGACGTAGAAATATTTTTATTTTCACAAAACATTTCACTATGATAAGATCTTTGAAATGCAGTCCAATTGCAATTTGAAATTATCTCCGGAGACATATATCTCCTTTGATGCGATGCTTAATTACTGTCCCACTTAGCACCTGACAGTTTGAACTGACGATCAAAAGGAATGGGTCAAGATATAACTCGTCTCATTAAGAAATATTCATATATCAGTCTACAGCCGGAATTTTTAATGATGGTGCATAAAGGTCATGATAGTTGTTTGTCATATAAAGCAAAGGGGAAAGTGAAAGAGTTATTTTTCACGTAAAAACTACTGAATAGATTTTCACACATAGATTATTATCTAGATTTAAATCAAATCTTATCTTCTTAATATACAGGGTGATTTCCAAGTGAGGGTACATATTGAAGGTCATGGTAGCTGATGGTTATATACGACTAGTAAAAATATTATCACCCAAGAATATGCCTTAAAGCCTTAGTAATCGCAACTTTAAAATATCTAAAATTCTTGCAAAATGATGGTTTTTCGACAGCTGATGGGTGTGGCGGAGGTGTGGGGTGCGCGAGTTCACTAGAGGTAAATTGTTTATGTTTGAGGTAATTTTGTCGAACTTAGATTTAAAAAACAATGTAATTTTACCTATTTTTTTTAATATTCCATATTATAACAGAGTACTCATCACCCTCCTGCAATATATACCCTCTCTAAAAATCACCCTGTATATAAATCTCGTGTCACAATGTTTGTCCTCAATGGACTCCTAAACCACTTAACCAATTATAATAAAATTTGCACACCATGTGCAGTTCGATCCAACTTGAGAGATAGGATACCTTAGATCAAGGTCTGTTGATGGAGCTGGAAAGTGGCCACAGGAACTCCGTCAATAAGCTAGATAACTTCATCGTGTTTGGGCTCTAATGAAGCGTCCTAATGAGTACTTTTAGAAAATTCCCGGAAACAATTCCTATACGACGCAGACGAAGTTGCGCAGGGCAGCTAGTATATATATTATAGGTATGTATATATAGTAGGTGGCATTGGATAATGGTTTTAATAAACAAGTTTGAACTATAAAAATGTATTTTCTGTAACTGCTACGTCGTTCATTTCGTCCACGTGCAACAAAGTTCTTGAACGTACAATTCTCCGAGTTCCCTCAGAAACTTTCGAAGGAAGTTTGAAGAGTGATTTTCTACATTCAGTTTTATGTAAGGGTCGCCATTTCTTGTAACTAGTTTCCCGGCATTGTTTAATTAAAAACTGTTTGTGCACGAGGGATGGTGCACTCAATATCTCGGAGAGTCTCCTTCACTTGTTTCATTACTTGTTCATTAATAGTGTCTTCGTTTTAATAAGACTTTCATTTTAAACCCTTTGACGAAGTTATTGCTTTTTTTCACTTTGTTGTGTCTTTGAGTCTTGTTAATGAAGTTTATTGGAATAGCTAAGAATAGATGTGTAATATATAGGTACGACGTTTATAATTAATTAATGTAACAAATACATATATCATAACAATACAAGACAACTTGTGCTTACTATGTGACTCTATTTTTACTAAAATCTTTAAATTTACACAGCGAATTTTGATGCAGCTTTTATATTTTTTTAATCTTTATTATATTTTAATTTTAAGAGGTTTGTAATACCTAAAATACATGCAAAGTATACTATACATACTAATAATTACACTATCAAAAAATACTTTAGTATAATGATTACGGAAAGAACACAAAGCTGTATTTTAAAATGCAACAAAATAATATAGGTAAATAAATCACTTTCACTATGTTAGGCCATAAATTTCATTCAAAGTATCCATATCCAGTGAGATTATACAGTCATAGTTATTGATCATGATCATCGTGCGATGGAACTATCAATCATCTGGCGTGGCTGAGTTATGTCCGGGCTTACGGTTGCAGGCTTGTGCAGAGATCTGTTCAAATTTACACTTTTTGAATGTTTCCTTCCAATGGGATGGCTTGTATTTTGGATAGGAAGTTTTATTTTAAAGAAAACTTTTTAAATACCAGCTTTTAGGATGCTGGATACCGTGTAGCTGTTGTTGCTAGCTAATATAAGTAGGTAAAACAAGTCCAGTAGTCAGTTTCGTTTAGTAGAAGAATTCCTATGACTACCTACCGAATCGATCATCAGATCAGCGTCATTATGTCATATTATTGCAATGTCACGTGATATACATGTGCGTGCAAAATGTTAGCTTTTACTGAGAACCGGGAAGTATGTCACATTTAACTCGCTAGATTCCAATGGTTACATCCAGTGCAAGTATGTTTAAATCTTTAAATCTACGCAATGGATTTTGATGCGGCTTTTTGTGAGTGATTCGAGAGGAAGGTTTATATGTATAATACATGAATAATATAGCAGAGAACTTTTATTGTAGAGGTTTTAAATGTGATGTCGTAATTCGCACAATTTTATGTTCTTATATCGCAAATTCCGTTCGAACCCTCCCTTCAATCGGGCCGAACAACGCTACAGGGGTGGTTTAAGCTTACTAATGTCGCCGAGAGATAGAGCTACGTGTATTCCTGAATCGCGCCATCGTTGTGAGACAAGGCTGTATGACTTACCGGGGCCGCCCGCCTTATTGTACGTTTTGCTCAAATGGTACTACCAACCATTTTTTGGTATTTTTTGTATAAGCCAACCGAAGCGCCATTAGGCGGTTTTGGAGCTTAATATAATATGAGAAATTAATAGAATATTGATAGTTTGATACTGGAAGACGGATGGTAAATACGAATCTTAGCCACTAATATTAAAAAGAGGTAATGTCGTGATGTTGTAGTTGATGGTAGTTTTTTATCATTATAGTTCAATTACTGCACCGATTTCGAAAATTCTTTGCTACTAGGTATCAACGTTATTTATGATAATGTTGTTCATTTCATTTATCGCAATGTAGCTTTTATTATATTGTTAGAGCCTATTTGTTATTCACCTGTAATTAAGACTGTTAACCACAGCGTATGTTTAACTGTTTTCTGTAAAACTGTTTCGGTGTTAGTGTTATTGGAGGATCATTAATAAATAAATGAGTTTCATAATTATTATAATAATTCTAGAATTAAAAATACGTTTCTATACTGTGTTTAGTAAAAATCAGAATGAGTAACGGGAGAACAAATCTTGTTATGTCTTTGAGTAATAATTAATAATCGTTTTTTTTTAGCAAGTATCAACATAGTGAATGGCTGCACTGACACAAAAATTTGTACCATACTTTGAGAATTTACTTCCGCTAAATTGGATCTTATACTTTAGTTGTCAACTGATTATAATAACTGATCGGTTTTGCCTATAGAAATGCTGTAAAAATTCGAGTTTTTATCGAATCGAATCCGCGATTAATAGTCTTGATGATGGAGTCAGGAGTCCTCGGTAAATATTTGTGTTCCAAATACTCTGAAATAAAGTATTATAATGTTTCGTTTATGTGCAGACCGGATTACACAATTACTCAACAGCTCGTCTCTCAACAACATTAAAATAGATTGTATGGATTTTTACAAGTTTTTAAAAAACCGGTAAAAAAACCACTGTACGGACTGTAGGTAGTGGCGTGCAGTTCTTAAGCAAATACGCATTGCATACCTTTCAAATTGTTTTTAAATAACAACAAAATAGATTAAATGTCGTATATTTCATAGAATACACTTATCGTTCATGTTACATGCGTGTATTGAGCGTAAAACTGTAATAAAATACCCTGACCAACATACACATGCATGCCACTGACTGTAGGCATTCTAACAACTCCTTACTGATCACTTATGAGCTCAGGTCTCCCGCTAGAAGGTTCCGGACTTCACATATCTTGAAATATTTATTAATCGTTCTCCAATATTTTTTAACAATATACTTTTCCTTCAAATTTTGCTAATTGACCATATGAACACGTAAAATCCACACAATATATGTAGGAATTGAAAACTCTTCTTGTATTTAATATTAATCTTTAATCGTATTTTATATCACATCCATCTTTTCTAACGTCTTTTCGTAAACTGTCATCTCACCATTAGCTAAATAAACTAAAGTGTTACAAAACTCAAAATAAAACCTCTTTCTTCTTTAATTATATTCTACATATATACTTGGTGGTGTATCAGCAGAGGCGATGGACATCACCTTATCACAGACCTTCACTAAAATACTGCGATCAAAATAATTTAGCTGTGATATTATTATCAGCATCTTGCTTAATGTTTATAACACAGATTTGTAACAAAAACAACTCAATAATATAACATATTACTAGAATCAGAATATGATTATTTTTTTTGAAATTTTTTTACTCGGAAGAAAATTAATCATTGAAATTCCAAAAAAAAAGGAATTAAGTGTCTCTTTTTAAGTCAGTAAAAAAAAGTAACATTTATCAGAATTAAGATTGTTGTTGTCTGTAATATAGGTCGGTATACAGTATCATTTTTACAGTATCTTTTCATTTTCATTCTGTGTGAGTTTTATTTTACATGTGCACTTCCATTACTAGACTAATTAAAAAATACTGAACCACGAATCTAAAAAAACAGGTTTAATATCGGAAAAAATTATATATACCTAACTTCGAAAAAACAAAATTTTTAGAACCTTATTCATCCTACAGAAATTATAAGATAACAGCGAACAATAAAAAATTTAACATTATAATGTTTTTCCCGTATAAAGCTCTAAGAATTTACATCGAATATCCATATGAAATCATACATAAAATATCAATCTCAAAAATAAGCTTCTCGAGATCGTATTACAGGAAAAATTCCGCATAAGTCGGTCGATAACACAAATGGCTTGAAAGCTATAAACAAACCCAAGCGTAGGGACGAAAATCTCTGGACCCATTTACTGAATAACAACGACAACGAGGAATAGAATAATTATTCGGGGACACGATCGCAGACAAAACAAACAAATGTACTTAAAACGATGTGTATAATTATTTCAGAATTGCTGACACAATATCAACTTGACTCGGTACAGTGAGGTGACGATATTTCAATCTGTATAAATTAATGTTAACCGGAATTGTCCATACTTGCCTTGTCTTCTTTCTGTGTTGTAAGACAGGTTGACAATCTTAAAGGAGTTCTGTAGGTGCTTTTGATACAGCAGCACGATATGTTTTTGTTGAACCACTAGTAACTTCTTCAGCTAAGATATTCTCCTAACTACAGGTCTCTTCCTTGCCCTGGATCAGCTATAGCAAATCGTATTTGGGGTCTCTTATTATGGATAGTTTTAATTTCTTTCTTTGATGATGTTCACCACTTTTGGTCTTTCGACAAGATTCTCAACATTCTCTTGTTGACCCATTTCAAACTCTTCCTCTTTTCTGCACATAGTATCAGTGAAAGTCCTTACTTCCACACTGTCCAGGAGAACGGAAAACACGTAGCAGCGTGCCGTGTTTCTGTTGCAGAAAATAGGGATACTTGTTTAGTAGTGTTCTGGAACCCATTATGGTTCACTGCTGGGCTCGAGTTTCGTCGGTAGAAAGAGACATATCTGCTTGCCTTATGGGGGTTGGGAACTTTACATATCTTAGAAGGGTTTTAAATCGTAGGATTGGAGTACTGCAATATGCAAGTTTTTAGTTGATGATTATTCCTCTATCAGTTTTAAGGGTGTGGTGTTAAGTTAAATTTCACAGATACTTACAAATTTTCGAATTATGTTATGACGTGTGTTGTGATTAGAATTGTCTACGTTTAATTGATTTAATTCGGTTCAGTGAGGTGAAGCTGTTTGATAACGAATTATCTGCCATCATACGATGATCGCATTATAATCGATTATATTAATGACGTGATTTTAAGATTATTTACTGCACCTAATACCTCTTAATAATTAAGAAGCTTTACTAAAAATATTTTAATAATAGATTGGATGATCACTTTGATATTTTCTTTGTAAGTTTGGTAGTTTTGGAGTTCCGATTAAACGGAAATATTTCAGATATGGTCACAGCTGTAGAGGTAGATGATTGGAATTCAGGATTGACTGAACTAACAGTATTACAAGTCGTTGAACCAAAGCTATCGATATTAGTACTGACGAGCCACGTGGCATCGATACGATCGAAACGATGTAGCCATATCATCGCATACGAGGATCGAAACATAAAATTTTATATCTCTCGGTAAACGATACAGGACGCTAGCGATAATAGAATCGACTGCCAACTTTATATAATATAATTCGTTGATTATTTCTTAATTTTGACTAGATAACGAGACTATTTTGAAAATCTAATCAAGTTAGGTGAAAAGATGTAATAGCAACTTCGTAAAAAGAGCGTGCAAAAAATATTTTAATTCTTACTAATGAGAAGATACTAAAAGCTATAAGAATGATCTATCTATCCTTTCATTTCGTGAAGCTTATTCAGTGAATGAATAGTCTGGCCGGGACCGCATTAAAACGACGAAGCGAAATTAGTCAAACCGCTAGGAAACAATGTCTGGAAAACTCATACCGAAGTGCCCATAAAAACTATATAAAGCAGTAAATACAGGGCCTGAATAAGTAGGTATGGCCATTTTGTCTCGCAGAGCGTCGCCTCAGGAATAATAAATATTTCGCATCCCTCCCTCTGCCGTCTGAGTGTGCCTTTGCACGGACGCTACCTAATTTCGTCAGGGGCTGACTACGCATACCCGTCTGATCCCGGGCTTTCGGCAGACTTGACCTCCATTCATATAAATTATTTAGTTAAATTCGACTCACGCATATTAACTCAATAACTGGGCTGTAGGTTTGTATTAATTAAAATGTTGGAATGAACATGCGATGTCGTGGTGGTCGAGTGGTTGAATGATTGCATATTGGAGATATGATAACCTTTTGAAACTATCTGAAGTCTCCTATCCGCATTGGTGGTGGACTCTCCACTCAGATTTTGTCAAGACCAGAGCCAACAGAGGTAGTAGTTGTTTTAGTAATGAACCATATATATTGATGTGAAGCATCTAGTTTGTTATAAAATCATCAATCGTGCCGGAGCGTGGCGAGCGCAAAGATCGTGAATAAGATTTAGTACGACTCGCGTAACATTAATTAGTTTTTGTAGAAGAACCCGATTTACGTTCCGAGTGAGATATGACGCCCCTGTGGATTGTTGCTTTTCGTTCTCGTTTGTTTATGCAAATCAACATGTTCGTATCAGACGGGGAATTTGTTCAAAGTTTTGTAGTCGCTCCAGCTCGTTTGTAGTTAAGTTCCCACTGAGTGTATTACTATCGTTTCATTTCCATACTCGAGTATTATATAAATAAAGTATTTGAATAAAGAACATCTAATTTGAACTAAATTAAACA
This sequence comes from Trilocha varians, assembly GCA_030269945.2. Taxonomy (NCBI): domain Eukaryota; kingdom Metazoa; phylum Arthropoda; class Insecta; order Lepidoptera; family Bombycidae; genus Trilocha; species Trilocha varians. Next base: position 17,312,580 of record AP028256.1, read on the forward strand.
GCTTTGTAAAGGTCATTGCATCGGTACTGACTTTGTGACTAACTACATATTTCTACTAATATTTTATGTCTTATTTGTGAGGATGTATGTGTAAGTGTGAATATCTTTTAAGCAAAAGTTACTGAATAGATTTAAATGAAACTTTAAACCCGGTAGGTAGCGCGGAAAACGAACAGAACCACGTCTGCCGGGATCAACGCATCTTGTATGCTTGACGAAAGTTTTATATTAACGGCAGAAACTTCAGCATATATGACTCACGTAAACTTTGCATCAATAAAGAGAAACTAATATTACAGGAATATGCCGACAAGCCCGGAGAAGGAACGATCGAAGTGTTTAGAACAACTTGGTATACTAGGCTTTAACTTATCAGCCTAACTCTCAGCGCAAACTTGGTTTAACTTATAATATCAGTGGACACGGCTGTTTGGACAGTGTGCCAACTTTGGCGGAGACATCCCAGCTTCGTATAAAACACACCATTAACTTTGTTTCTGCAGACGACGTTGCATTCTAGATCTGAACGGCAATATCGACGTGGATCGCTGATTCAATCAGTTTACGCCAAGCTTTACAATTTGTTCCCGGCGAATTGCACGGAACGAAATAGTATTATGGGCGAGCATCGCCTGTATTGGATGCCAATTTGTGTAATTTTTAACTTGAATTGTTACACAACGGTTTGGAAGGGAAAAAGAGGGCGTTGGTAACTTTGATGAAAAAGTTGGAAAACAAAATAATATTGAAAAATACAAGATATTTGCTTGTAAATTCTATTGGGTGCTCAACTTTGAACGAGTTAAATCAACAAGAAAAGTGCCGAGCGAGTACCAAAGCGCTCCCTGGTTCGTTTCTAACAAATTTGATTTAACATCGTCTTCAACGCGAAACCTTATCCAGTACCTTTTTTCTGCTATTTATGGCACAGTTCAATGGCTAGGCTGTGTGACAAAGGCCAATTGTAACCTTTTTATTACTGGAGCAGGCAGACGATCCGTTTTTATGATGGTAAGTGGTGACAGTCGCTCATAAACTTGTGCAATGTGTGGTTTACTGCGAGGACAATGGTATTAATTACTCTTTTAGCTTTGATGGAGTTAATTTTAACTATATCAACTAAGGAAGCACCTTGTCCTAGGGATCAGTCGTCTGTATTCTATGAATTAATAAAAATAGAAATGCAATCACTGCGTCAACTCAGTATTGCTTTATGCTCGAGTATAATAAATCGATTTCCTGACGGTTTGAAGACGGCGATACCAAGGTTTTACTGGAGTATTAAACTTTTGGTCTCATTTTATAGCCTTATAGTACTAAGACATACTTACGAAGAAAATTGCTTCCTACAATGTAGATGTACTAAACCACGTTTTATATCGACTATTTAGTTTCTATAGCCTTAGAAACGAAGCAATGACACTAGTTTTAAAGCACATAACACTTTGATGACACCAGTTTCAAACAACATTACACCACGAAAGAGTTTAAAAGGTGCTGTAAACGAGTTTAAGATGCGGTCAGATAAAGCATAAATCTTATCATAAACTGGAAAGTGTGTTTCTAGAGCATTTTTTTATGTTTCAAGAATAATAAGGCTTTGTTTATGATTTAAATGACGAGAGTTTACCAGGACACAAATATCTCGAATAAATTTCATATTAAGTCTATATTGCTGCTGAACAGGGTCCATAGTTGTATTGTATTATATTCTAATATATGTAGGAATTGAAAACTCTTCTTGTTCTTAACATTAATCTTTAATCGTTATTTACAACATCCATCTTTATTCACGTCTTTCCATAAACTGTCGTTTGACATTCTTAAACTACAATTGCAAACTTAAAATAAAACCTTCTACTATTCTACATATTATATTTAATGACAACACAACTATAAAGTGCAATAACAATAATTATAATTTAATTTCTATTCAAAACAATTATCCATTGTCTGAAAATACAGCAGCATTTTTCAGGCTTAAAATACTAGACTAGATACAATAAAGTGTATGTGCCCGTATCCTGAGGAGATCTTGGCTCGTTTCCACCGACCCTCGTGACTAAACGCCGTCGAAAACAACTCGTCCATCTTTAAATCATCCCGAGTTTTACGCTCCCTCCATATTTTTGGACACGCAACAGAATGAATTGTACCTAACTCTTTTTTACGATGTAGATAGGCAAACGAATTGGATAAACAAATTGTCTGTTTATTTCGCGATCGAGTTATTACTTAGGTATTCTAGAAAAATATACTTTAAGTGATATATTATTAAGTATGGTATATGTATGGAGATGTTAGGGTTGTTGGAAATATTGGAAATTGGAGATTGGAAAATATAACAAGATTCGAGATCGAACAAAGCGTTAGAAAATGGTTTTTTTTATTGTGTGATAGATAAACGAGCCTACGGCCCACCCGATGGTAAGCGGTCAGCGTCGCTCATGAACCTCTGCTATGCCAGGGCAATGAGGGGCTGTTACCTATCGCCTATTTTGAAGAAATTATTTTTTTTTGCATTTTAATAAAAATACCAATTTTTACGGACTACATAACAATGAATTCTATAGCATTACCATAAGAAATACATAATTACATATCATTACGTGACATTACGTCGATTTAGATACTGAATACGAAACGCCTTTTGTTAAGCGCTAAGATCAAAAGACAGGATTTATTAAAATTGGTGATATTCAGTTAGTTTTTTTTTTCTTTTTTGTTTTAGTTAGATGAAATCGCCCAGTGGGTGGGGTATGTGGGAGTTGAACCTCACTAAAACCTCCAACCGCTCACGCTCAGCGTCCGAACTCCGGCTGAGGCCAGAACCCAGCACGGGGTTATGCGGGGTGGCGCGACGCGTTACGCACTGCGGCACACTTTCCCGTCGCGACACCCTCGATATTCAGTTGGTGCCATTTCTATATTTCATCAAAATATTCAGTATTATAACTATATAAGGTATATTCTTAATGCAAATAAATAGTATTGTTTCAAATAAATAAATGAAAAATTCAAATACAATGTAGATTCGGAAACCGTTCGTGAATTATTGAACGATTCCACTAGGTACCTACTTTAAATTATTAAACGCAGAACACAATAGAAAGTAAAGTGAATTCGAATAGAATTTTGTCGAACAATCAATTTCAAATTACCTATATCGTATCGTTAAATGCTGAATTGATTTGTGCGAAACTTGAATATGATACTTTATTATTACTTAAAGGTTACTAACATTTAATTGCTGTAGTAAGAAATCTAACGTTGCCAGTGCAAAAGAAACATAAAAAGAATCAATTAAAAACGATAAAAAATAAAAGTTGAGAAAAAAATATAACGAAATCTGTATTTGTCAATGTTCACAATATTCGAAATTTAAAAAAAGCGCGCCAACATAAATCTTACATTTAAAAAGTATTTTACAAAAGAGGTTTTAATCAATTTTGATAAAAACTATTTATAGGTGGCGCTTTAGTTGCTAGTACTCGAAGTCTTTATATTGCTTGTTACATTTAGTCGCCTACAGCTGTAATGGATAGATGTGAATATTCGCATTTTACAACTCTATTGAGGACTATAAAAATAAACACTAATATATATAATTATGTAAACTATTATAACACAGGAAAACTCATTTTTCAATTTAGTTGTATATTGTTGTTGTCTACAATAACGCATGTAAGGCTAAAAACATATTTTTTTTTTCTTTTATTGCCATGTAGGCAGACGACAGACATTTCACGTTAGACACCCTGTAGAAGTCTAATACGTGTTAAATTATACATCGTAGACAGTCTAAATGTTAACTACGCATTTTACGAATGACGCAGTACTAATATTCAAAAATATTACAGACAAAAATCAATGGAATAAAACCTTACCTCGTTCAATCAAAACATAGTCAAAATGATTCCGAATTGAATTTATAGTTTGAAAAGTTTCATCTCGCTGGTTCGAGCGATCTGTTTAATGCCAGTAACATCACTAGTATCCCGGGTTAGATCAGTCAAAGCACCGCCTAAATCTGATTAGATCCCCAGGTTACCAGGTCGGCCGCTTTGAACGTTAACTGATAGCCGAGCTTAGCTATAACCGTACCACCATTATTTGAACTAAACTATTTAACCAAACTATTAAGACTTGCACTAAGAACGTAATTTGTGTCAACCATAAGAGCTTTTACGGCTAAGACAAAGTTGCCGCATAACGCAGCTAAATTGCAAAGTTATTTAATTAAACAGATCTCTTTCGGTTCGGAATTCATCTCCGTTTTGGCAGGGCTAACATGCCTGTAGGATTACAAAATATAAGTGAGGTTTGCTGTTTCGAACTGGTTTTTGCATACACTGAATTTTCGTGGCGTGTGGTAGCGCAGTTTATTTTTATCCTGAGCAATATAATAATTTCAAAAGCGACTGTGATAACAGAGTCCCAATGTGTTTTTGAAAAATAGATGTCATGTTATTGATCGGGGAAAAGTAAGAACTTGAGTGCGTATAAAGTTGTAGGCTAGTTTTTATTATGAGAGTGGCGCTACGTCTGCGAATGAATCGCCGCAGAGCTCGTAAACTGGATGTTAGCGTTCTTACCGCTTTTTACGGGCCTCTGATGGATCTTTATACGCTTATTTTGCTCTAATTCTCCTCTTGAAAGGGTAGGATCAATTACTGTCGCTCTGTATACTCCGGCTCAGTTGTAGGCATCGCAATCAATCTCGAGCCTTTTATTACTGAGTCATAGTAATTTGTTGGTATCACAAACCGGTCGGCCATAATGTGGTTTGAAAAGAAAACATTAGTGCTTAAAGTGACTTGGAATCACCACACCTAGAAATATCAGTAGTTTTTGTGCTTGTGAATGAGAATAAGGGGCTTCAGCCGAGGCTTGGCTTCTCTGGATATTCATACAAAGGGTACTGAAAGTTGGAGACGAGGTGCTCCTGAGGTGATACAGAGTTGACACAATGAGCGTTAACCTTAATGATTTATTTGCGTCTCGCGGCGATTGGTCGTCGAGCGCTTCTCGTATCTGGACCGCGACGGATTTAGCATCAGTTAAAAGTCAAAAGCTGTCAAGACAAACCTGTGAAATGAACGGACGCAGATCAACTCATTATATTTAAAAATATATGATTGTTAAACCGAGAGTATCTGTAAGATTGGGAGCGAGGGTATAGCTTGCGGGTCGCAAACGAGCGGATCCTGAACATCTCCGGTCCGTATCATTAGACACAGGATCCCGGCGCGGGCTATTTGCTCGGTCCGGTCGTTACGGCTTCCGCGCACTCCTCCCGTTCATACTTCTGTTCTCATTAACACTGGACACGTCGTGCGTCGCCGCGTCGCCTCCATGCTGAGTAAATATAGCGCTCGTCAGTCACCGCCGCGGTGATACCCGTCAACGCCGACGATCATATCTAATCACTACATCTCACTAAAATCATGCATTATATTAGTAAGATGGATTAACATTCAATTTAATCGTTAAATACAAAACCCTACTGTAGAATGTCAGTTTAAAAGGTTTCATTCAATGTTATGAATACACATCACATCAAGACGCAATCTCTCGATCGAATAGGAACCGAATTTCCGAGCAATTCCATTTCTAGTTTTCAAACTAGGTAATATGGACCTTTCAAATTTAAACGAAGCGCTTCAGCGTTTTCGCGCTGTTTTCGGGAAATAAAATAAAATTGCCACCTCACGTGTGGAGAGGCCGGCAAGATTCCGGGAGGTTCATCCATAATGCAGGCTGTACGGCGAGGCGCCTCGACGACGCTGATTATATGCTAAGCAGCGTTCTCACACCTCTTGGAGCAATTAGACGATCAATACCAGAGCGATCAGGCACGATAGGCTTGCGGCCGAACTGCAGGTTTTTTTTGTTCATGCAGGTAAAACGGTCATTTAGAATCGTAGTGACTGTGGCTATAAAGCCTACTGTTTAAAACTTTAGTAACATCTAGTGTCTATTTAATGTTATCGGAAAAGAACTTGAATAGGTTTTGAGATTGTTAGATCTAAATAATCTAAAATAAATACCCCAATCAAACTGTTATCATTAGTCCGTCAAAGTCATTTATAAAGGGCATCCATGGCGTAGGTCAAGGGCACTTAATCTTAGTTTAAGCGGCGGTAAATGTCGGTATGTATTGTCTACTAAGCCGCTCAGTAAACAGAGTGGATGTGACGGGACGGCTATGACTCAGCCTCGGATTCGGTGTAATCCAGTCGAGATAATCCTCCCCGTTAATTGAGGGAACGGATATCATATTCTTGTTTCTTCCTGGTTTCTTTAGACGCTACGTTTGTTAGATTAGATTTACTAATACTTAGTTTTAGTTTATGTAACGTTTCTTGGTAATGTGGGCCCTTGTTTGAACTTTTTTAGAAAATATTATGATTGTGTGTTTTGAATTTTTGGAACGAAGTTCCTTATCGCGCGTTGTGAAAGGGGGTTAGACGGAAAAAAATCTTACGAAAAGTTCTCACGACACTTATTTGTTTAAGATGATTATCACTAGATGGCGCTGTGATCAAAATCTCCTAAAACACGTTCCTTATCGCGCGTTACGTTAGGAAAAAAAAAGTAAGATATATTTTAATCGAAAGGAACTTCGTTCTATTTGGGTGTCCCATGTCACCTCTCAAGTTTTTTTTCCAGTTAATAGATAGATATCGTTACACCACCGAATTGGTTGTGCCAAAGATATTTTTTATGCAAATAAATACATTACGATAAAAGTCCTTTAATTTATAATTGTGTATTATTTGCACTCGTGCATGTTCAAGTAATATTACCAATTCGCTATAGTTTCGAAAGGCTGTTAAAACGTTCAGTTTTACAGTGAAATTACACGGCACGTCACTTTCTCATGCGAGCTTAATACGTGCCCAACACAACAGCCATTAATCACGATTTTCACGATTCAACCCATTACATTTAACACATAACGTATATTTTACTACCATTTCTAAATTAGAGACAATTTTGAGAGTATTTACAACATTATTTGTTTTATTTATACTATCTTTCATGCATTTTCAACGGGTTCTTACCACGATATTTAATTAATTGAGTTGTATCTGCGCGCAGAGCATGTGCACGACTCGGGTTCCAATCACTGGATACAATTACATAATCCTCAGGTACTATCTTCAGAACGTCGTTACGTACCAAGGATGGTTAAAGAAGCTATCGAGATTTCAAGACATAGCACTTTTAACAGGGGTGACGGCTTCAGATTATCCAGTATGTGGAATCCAGTGCTAAACACAACAGTCACTAAGGGTTCATGCTTAGAGAGTCTTGTAGATACAGTGAGTGTGGTGTGTCGCGATGTGAGTTCGAGTTCCAGTGTTACTACCTACCCAAAAGCGAACGTGAAAGAGGGTAGACAGATTTGTTTGCTCTTAAATCGACCCGCAGTATCCAGCCTTCTCGTGATCATGACGTTTGCAACAACGTTGAAATATCGAGACAACTCAAATAATTTAATATCGTGGTAAGAACCCGTTGAAAATGCATGAAAGTATAATTATAGAAAACCGCGAGTGTCTGAATAAGTTTATACCATCTTTTTCAAACGCTCGAAATTTACAAATAGGCACAAACACATCAAATATAATATTAAAAACGTCTGCCCTTGGATTCTTCGCATAATGGTGTTGCCAATTTAATATTTCTACTGAGAAAAAGATTACATATGATGAGGGAGCGGTGTTAATATGGATACTCTTTACGTCGACCTCCATTTTTCGTCAACACGTTTTTCACTTTGCCCGACACTTTCATTTTGTATTATTTTTCTAGATTTTCTGCTGGAAATATTTTTATGTTGCGACATTTTAACTTTTACTTTGAGTACAAATATTTTTAAGTTTACGTGGCGTTTTTTTTAGTAATTTAATATGAGTAATTTTTGTTGACGTTTAGTTTAACCATAACCTGAACATATAAGCACAAATGCAAATGTACACAGAATATTTAAATTATTTTCTTGACTTAAACAAATAATTTCTTAAAAAAAAAACTTCTTAAATACAATATTTTAAGATCCTGGATATTAGGTCAGTAGAGTGTTAGCTGATACAAGTAAAACGAACCCAAACACGACGAGTCTATCTTGTTTAGCAGAAGATTTCCTATGACCAACTTCCGAATCCATTATCAGATCAGTGCTATTTTGTCACAAGGAAAGCGGGAAATTTGTCAAATTTAGCTAGCAAGATTCCATCCGAACTTACATAGTTATATAGATACATACATAGTTTAAATTATATAAAGCTTGTAAAAACGTTCAACATAACAACAAATTTTAGAAACAAAACACGTTCTTAAAACTGAATCGTATCTCATAGTTTACACGCGGCCTCATTCTTCAAAATATTTATATCGATGTTCGTATGGTTGTTGTATGTTCGGAAATTCAATTCCATTGAACGTCGTCCACTAAATCACACCGAAGATTTACATCTGTCTGAAAAATACGGTCGCGAAGGCGCGTCGAGAGCCACCGAGAGATGCTTCACTCTTGAATGACGATCCACAATCTAGGAAACGTTGTAGAGAAGTATATTTTTATGCAAAATTTTGATGAACTCACACTTAGAGAATCGTGCGAGATCTAGTCTTGCCCGCTTAAGACTAGTTTCTTTAAACGACTGTTTGCGACGGTGTATCGTAGGTGGCAGTGTCTCTTAACCCTTTCACGCCCAAGGGAAATATTTTTCCCTTCTACAAAAATCGTTACAATAATATATTTTTTTAATGAATGTCAAACGTTACGTTTATGTACATTGTGTTAAAATGTTTCATATGAAATTTATAGGAAATTGGTACACCCTACTATGTTTTTCTAGTGATATCTCTTACTTTACAGAATAACTTAAATATTGTGTAGTATTTAGTGTCAGCCATCTTATGGTCCTGAAAGGGTTAACAAACGTCCATGAGCGACTGTCTCCGTTTTCTATTGCACGTTTTATCAAAAAAAAAGTGCAATTAACTTTTAAAAAAATACTGCTTTACTTGTTTCGATGTGACCGCTCTAGATATCGAATTTATGATTCCGTTCAGTAACACTATATGAAACTTGATTTCTGTACGGAATATATTCTGTAAGAGGGCGAGTATGAAATTGTGTTACGTGCCTTTTCACTTTTTAATCCAATCAATGTGTCGTTTTTCATTTGTTTCAATAGTACTTCAGTTATGAATTATATTCGCGAATGCAGCACGTATTCCATCTATTGTTTTCAGATTTTAAATTACTATCTAGTTTCTGGGTTAGAGTTTTCGAAGTCCTTCTTGTATTTTTTATTGCTATGTAGACAGACGATCCAATTAATCGTAAGTGGTTATCGTAACTACTTTTTACTGTATTTACATACACACTTGATTTGTATATAATTTGTGTGTATGATTACGCTTTGTCAATGACCCAACCAGTGCATGCGGGGAGCTATTCTAATTATAATTAATGTACTAAATTATCGGCATCCTAGCACATCAGCCAATCCATACATTGCCAATCACTCGCACTGTCTTGATACAGAATAACTACACAGAAAAAAAACTTCATACAAATCTCACACATATGCACGGAACTTCAAACGAGTCAGAAAGCGAAGGAAATGGTCTATACTAATATACATGGTGGATCTGTAGCTTTGGACCAGCTTACGACCTGTCAAAATACAACTTAGAACTTCCTGCATTGTATGGTGTATGTGTCGTTGCGGACTTCAATATGGCAACTAACCTGTAAAAATCTGAAAAAATTGTTTGTTTGAACGCAGGAACTGCTAGTACGAATTGATTTTTTTTTAATTTTTGGATAGTTTATTTATCGAGGAAGGCTATTTACCGTGAAGCTATATTTTTTTAAATAGGGATCCTATACATACATTTTAATTAAGGTAGAAACTGCCCATCTTTCACCTACACAAGGTACACATAAGATTTATTTCTGTACAATAAATATGCTATGACCTTACACTACACTGATCGCGATTTGATAGTTTAATGGCCTATTAACTATTTACATGTATTATGTCTGAAAGCTAGATTGATGTGTATAATCTATGCAGTTTAGTGATTGAAGGCGTTGGTTATTAAGTTGGAACTTCGTTGACTAGACAGACAGATCTGATCTATTGCAAAATATTATCTACACAGAAGGAAAGTTTACAAACTCATAAACTTTTACTTTTTTTAGAGCCATAAAAGTTGTTTTTTTGTAATTTTCATTAAATAGGCAGATTTAAATCAAAGAAATACGCATCAATATATTTTCCAATGTACGGTCCATATGTTTGCCAAAAACAATACAAAATCAAAATTAATACAAAATCCAAGTTTTAAAACATCATCACTATTTTCAAGATCTGCGTCAGAGGTGTCAATATCTTCGAAACTAATTCATCATCATCATCATCATCATCAGCCTATAGACGTCCACTGCTGGACATAGGCCTCCCCCAAACTTCGCCACATCGAAACTAATTGAACGTAACTAATTTCACCGATAAAGTCTACTTAATATCATTCAATTACGTAATGGGTAGGTGGCACGAGCCGGCATATACAAGATAATATCCGTGTAATTCGGACACAGAATCCGTCCTATAAATCACTCTGATCGCTTGACATTTGTTTAGATTCGCTTTCCTCCTCCATCAGCGCTCTCAACTTAGTCTAATTTATTATTTCGATATTTGGGTTAACAAACCACGATTGAGGTCTCAAAATTTGTTTATAATAGGGTGTCGAGACTTTTTTTGCGTCTCAATTAGTTTTTGTAAATCATAAAACTTGTACTTGTTAGTAAAAATCTAATTAGAATCGTTACAGCCATTTTAGAGATGAACTGGAATAAACAACGGTAGACGGACAACATTAAAAATGTTGCGATATGACAATGTGACCAGAAGTCATCAAGAAGTAAACTCGTTAAATGCGTCAATGTGCTTGTTAAATCTTGCTGGATTCGAATATTTCCAGAATCTGCAACCATGGACCTACGAAAATGATTCTTCTTAAATGAAACGTGTCAATTAACTCCGCGTCCTTCATTACACAAATCCGGCACGTTGATGAACATAAGCAAAATGTTTTGTAAATTCAACAGAAGAGCCGTAGATTTCATTTAGCATATTTTATCATCTCAGCGGAGCCGTTTTCCGATCATGCCGGGATTAGTAGTGAAGCCGAGGGCCTGAGGAGGCTTACTGTCGCCTGCTACTGAAGGTCTTTGTTTAAAGGCTTTGCAGCGAGCTCTTCGGTTCCGATTATCTTCTAATTATACGAGCCAGTGCACATTTCGTCGCGGCTGCATTCACTCAAAGCAATTTGGAATCGTTGAAGGCAATGTTCGAACTATTGGCTTCATCGCACTAAGCCTAATGACGTCACGTAAGTTAAATCTGGTTCTGTGACGTCATTAGCCAACGATTCCAATAATAACCTGTACTTATTTTGGAGTCAACGAAATTGGGATTCTTGACCTATTTGTGTCCTAAGCTATAAATACGAGCTAGTCTGGTGAAGTCTAATTTATTTCCATTTGTAATATTAACGTCCATATGTCTAATTATATTGTATTCCGTAGGGATTGGTATCATAGTAATTACATTACCTTCAAACAAAAAATGCATCTGTATTATTATATGTATATTTGCAACATACTAAGCATACTCTCTGTAGAGTCTCTAAGTAATGCTGTTAGTATTGTTAATGGTACTACTTGTGTGGGAAACGCAAGAGGCTGGTATGAAACCTCATTAACCGGATATTTCCTCATAGACTTGTCTGTGTTGGATCGGGGAGGCGTAGGGTTGCCTCTGTGGACTTACATTATTGATCTGTACTGTGATTCTTCAGTAGCTTTCCTTGTTACACATCTTTTTACTTAGTAGGCATGAATCTCTAAATTTTCACGGTACTTTTTTTTTATTGCCTTCTAGGCAGACGAGCTAACGGGCCACCTGATCGTAAGCGGTTACCGTTGCTCATGGACCTCTGCAATATCAGCGGACACTGCGGGGCCGCTACCTACGGCCTGCCTTTTAAGGACTTTCTTTAAGCCTCGTTTGAAGAAGGACAAGTCATAGCGCTCGGGAAACACCGAAGAGGCATCGTCTTCTTTTTAAGTGGTACAATTTCTCGACTATGCTTGAAAATCTTTTTTGGAAGTATATAGGAAACCACGCAAGCATAAGTCTAAACCTTTCAAATCAGATAAATGTCTATTGCTAACATGAAGCTTAATCCAATCAATTCGTACCAGTTGGCTCCAGTTCAATGCTGACAGCGGACATACATCTTGAGAGATGCAGGGTCGATCGATTCAGCTCAGGAAACCCCTTGTTTCCCGACTCCATTGCCGGAGTGCTCCCCAATCACAGGATTGACCTAAAAGGCATGGCACAATTGGGAAATTCACTCATACTCATAAATAATATTGAAGTGCCTATTTGTATTTCAATAGCCGGTTTAAATGAAATGCATATGGATATAGACACGTTTGTTTGTCTGTTTGTGTAGAATATAAAAGTTATGACGCCTGTAAAATAATTTATATCGATTACAGACTATGTGACCAATTTTTGTTAACTACATCATCAAGTAACTAATCTATACCTACATATTTTTAGAGACACAACTTCATAAATGATTTTCCTTCAATCCTCGGTGATAACTTACAAGAACCTATGTCCCTAACAATAAATCCCACTCGAAGTAGAAAGGGCTGATCCATTCCCTCAATAAGCGATTCATTTCACAAGCGTCCCAGTTTTCTCGTTACTGTGGCTACGTGACAACCAGCCTGATGTTTTATCTTTCATTGTAATATAAGCTCTAGGATGTACATTTTAAAGCCTATAACTGTACGCACGTGGTATAAAGGCAGTAATCAGGGAGAGAACAAGTCGGAATTCATCATTATTCTGCGAGCGCAGGCTTTTACGTGGGGTTACCTGGGACTTCGGAGTTAGGGACTTTCGTGTTACTGGATTCTTCTAATGGCTTAGTGTTTGAAATACGAACTTTGAATGCCACTATTTGTTAACAAGACGTTGAACGATTATTCGAAATATTTTTCGCGAAAGTATATTTTGAAGTTGAAATTGAGGAGGTTACCATAGGTTAGTTTGTTTACATTGGGAAAGTACTACAACGTTGATGTGTAAAAGTAGATTTATTTTGAAATTCAAAAGTAAGTACCACATACAATCCAGATGTAATTAAGCTTATGCATTTTGACAGGCACTACTGCACTTGGGCTAAGGTCAACAAATCAGACTTTAAATTTTATTTTTACACTCACGTTTCTTGATACCCCCATATTCGTTTGAAACTACTGGGAATTTCAACGGTGGGTGGTGCGTGGTTGAGTTTCTCAGAGTGATTTTTAAGAAGCTTACTTTTATAATAGCATCTGATACACAATAGCGAGCATGTACATTTTGGTGTAATGGCGAAATTTCATCTAGTTCATTGTTTTTTCTAACCAGATTTGATAAGTTAGGGTAAGCTGCCATATAGAGATGTCCAGTCTAAATTCCTAAAGTTTATTTAAAGAGTAACTGGCAACGTCCGCAGGGTGGGCCATTTATAAAGGGGGTCATCGATGGACGGCTTTCGCACTCATTTACATTTTGTATCTGGCCAACGAGCCGTAGAGCGCATAAGCCCGTTAACATCGATCACGGGCCTTCTGCCAACTGCCGTCTGACTAAAGCACAGCACATACCTTAGTACTTTGATATAGTAATCATTGTTAGTATTGGCGTGTGACAAGTTGTTAGTTGAAGATCATGGTAATGAAAATTGGCCCCTCGATGGGTTGGCATTGCAGAGGCTTACGAGCGACGGTTTATCATCAGGTGGGCCATAACCTCGTTTATCTATCTAGCAATAAAAAAACTATGGTAATAGTTGTAATACATCTGCAAAATACGCGTTCAAATTTAATGTATAGTTTATCGATTGCGTTCCATGTTAGAAATAATGAACTTCACCGTCCGTCTGCCTGTTCACGTGCAGCTCAAATTAAATGTGATTAAAACGAGCCAATTTTGTTAAATTGCACTTGCCTGTTGGCTGTTTGCAACACTTTACTTTCTGACTTTAGTGTATAAATTATTTATAAACTAATTAGAATTAGATAGGTTCAATGCAGTGGTATAAAATTGTGTTTTTAATAACATTATTTTATGCAAGAGTTAAACAAAGAATACGTTACTAGGTAGTAGTTTTATCAAACGAAAACAGAGTGAGATAGCTATCGCTTATCTCAAGAACTACTTTGGATTACTAGGTACTTCGAATTTTGATGAATTTATTGTTGAAAAGTCCATTTAACGAGGAAGGTTATAGGCCATATTTTAATTCAAAAAATAAAGAATATAGAGGAAATTGGTACGCCAACCGTTGGGGGTGTCGCGACGGGAAAGTGTGGCGCAGTGCGTAACGCGTCGCGCCACCCCGCATAACCCCGTGCTGAGTTCTGGCCTCAGTCGGGGTTCGGACGCTGAGTGTGAGCGGTTGGAGGTTTTAGTGAGGTTCAACTCCCACATACCCCACTCGCGGGGCGGGTGGGGATCCGGCGATTTCCTCCAACTAAAACAAAAAAAAAAACGCCAACCATTACAAAATATATCGCGATAGCACAGCGATTGTTGACGAGGTTACGCGGATCATCTAGCGTTTTATTATATATTATTTGTTATAGTTGCAGCGATCTATGTTATTGGAGATGCAGTTGATTGCCAAGAGCATCAGTCTAATGCCAATTTGTGTACAGTACGCCATATTTACAACCCTGGTGGTGTCAATGACCCTCTTCTTATTACATCCAAATTCATTTGAGTTAGTAACAGCTTTTGTCTTGTTCCATTTTTAAAAATTTTGTTAAATGTTCTACCGTTGCTATTGTCGGGGTGAACCGATTAGGATGATCATTTTTCGTTTTGAAAACTGATCGCGTATTTCTTTTTAATGTTTTATTAATGTGTAGCCTTAGCTTTTTGAGTAACATGATATAATAATAAACAATCTCAACCTTGTGAAGGCAGAAAAAGAAAAACTGCTAAAATATTTGGACCTGGCCCACGAGGTGACCGACATGTGGCGTGTTGAATCGACCATCATTGTTCCGATTGTTGTATCTGTGCACGGTCTAATAGCGAAAAGCTTCGACCGTCATCTAGAGAAGCTTTCGCTCCCCAGCTGGGTAAAGGGCTTGATTCAGCACGGCGGTCGTTCTTGACACGGCACGTATTGTGAGGAGGTTCCTCTCTCTTTAGCCCTGACCACTGATGGCTTGGGTAAAAATATAATGTAACAAATGAGCAAATAAATGAATACTGACAATTGAAACAATCTCACTTGCTTGATTTTCTTACTAACATTATCTACTTGTTTACAGTGAACCGATTCTCATATTTTTTTGATTGTTTAAATGTTTCTTCTACCTTTTATGTATTAATATAAGTAATAATTTGACAAGTATTTTTAGAGTAATTCTTAAAATAACAGAAAAACGGGTTCTGCTATATTTTCATACAAAAATGTACACAAATTTGTTGGCTTCGTATTACAAATTATTTACTCGTATCAACTATTTGCATTAAATGAAGCTCTGACATAATGGATGGGTTGAATCGACGAGCTGAACTGATCATACATCATTATTTGTTTCATTAATTATTAAAATATTATACAACAACTTTATTCTCAGTTTAATTTATTATTTATTTTATTGTCACAAAATTTGATACAGGTAAACACCAAGCAAAGTATTGACTTAACTCAAAATTTACAACTACTTTGGAAAGTATTTTTAACAGTTGACATAAAAAACAAATTCATTGTTGATGAGGTTATTCGGTATTCTCAGAGCGCTATGACTTGTCCTTCTTCAAACGAGGCTTGAGGAGGGTCCTTAAAGTTAGGTCGTAGGTAGCGACCCCTCAATGTCCCCTGACATTGCAGAGGTTCATGAGCGACGGTAACCAGTTACGATCAGGTGGCCCGTTGGCTCGTCTGCCTACATGGCAATAAAAAAAAAACAGGAAAATAACAATATATGTATACCTATGAGTTTACTCACTAATAGAGTAATTTCCAACACGCCCACGAGTCAACAATTAGTCACTAGAGAGTTTATCCTCATCATTGTTTACAAGGAATATTTAGTAATTCCAATTATTAAAGAAATAATTTTATTATTTTGCCAAAATAAATACTTTGGTTGATTTGATTGTTATTACTTTTTACCTATAAAAAGTTCTCTAAGTTAAAGGATATATTCTCCACACTCAACTGTCTCGACAAGATCGTCCTCAAACAAAAAACCTTTCTATTAAGAAGTGATAATCTAAGCTATTGTAAAAAATAATAATACTGTCAGCCAATACTGTCAGTGTGGTATGTCGAAATGTGAGTTCGAGTTCCAGTGGTACCGGCAAACGAACGAGAAAGAGGGTAGACCGATTTGTCTGCTCTTAAATGACCTACCCGCAGTTCTTCAGTCTTCCCGTGATCATGGCGCTTGAAACAGTGCTGAAATATCGGGACCTCTCAAATAAAAATAATCGTGATAAGAACCCGTTTAGTAATGTAGATAACCATCATCATCATCATCATCATCAGCCTATAGACGTCCACTGCTGGACATAGGCCTCCCCCAAACCTCGCCACATCGACCGGTCCTGCGCCCTCTGCATCCAGTGACCTCCCGCGATCTTGACCAGATCGTCGGTCCATCTCGTGGGGGGTCTACCAACGTTGCGCTTACCGGTTCGTGGCCGCCACTCCAGAACTTTTCGGCCCCATCGGCCATCTGTTCTTCGCACAATGTGTCTTGCCCATTGCCACTTCAAAGATGCAATTCTTTGGGCTATGTCGGTCACTTTAGTCCTTCTGCGGATCTCCTCATTTCTGATTTGATCACGCAGAGAGATACCAAGCATAGCCCTTTCCATTGCTCTTTGAGTGACTCTGAGTCGTCTGATAAGACCCATCGTAAGCGGCCAAGTCTCTGATCTGAAAGACTTTCGTCTTGAGACACTGCGGTATTGTGGACGAGAAAACTTTCCGAAGCTTCCCGAACGCTCAAAATTCATTCGATCTTGGATAGTCTTAGGTATTTATAAAGGACAACTATGTTATTTTTACACAAAAATAGGTGTCAATACTAATAAACTAGAAACTCCTTTTGTGGCACAGTTTTACTACAAAATAAATTTACAAGATCATGAATGAACTGTTTATTATTTTGGTTCACTAATGGCTGAATGTGGTTCAAATAAATTTAGTCTCTGGCCTCGTAGTTTCCATCCCACTCGTGTCTGACGTATTGGAGTTTGATCAATAATATAAGTCTGCCTTCCTATATTTGTACTATAACCTATTTCGATGGTGAAACCACAGAAAAAGTGTACTATACAGAACTTATTTATGTGTATTCACGAAATTGCGAATAGTTGACACTTGAACTAGAGTTAAAAAAACTGACTTTAAACATCATTTTTGTAGACAATGTAGACAAAACATTTCTTTAGATTTAGACACTTGCTTTGGATGCTTTTCGTACTATTTGGTATAGTTTGGAAGAGGTGCACACAAGGTGAATCAGTAACTTTATCCCAGTTGAAGTGGGGTGAATGACCAGACAAAATACTGTCACTTTTGCAAAAAATGCAAAAATGAGTTAAATATCTAAAAATGATCCTAAAGCCCCCCTTTACTTGGTGCGATAACGTTACTTTTGTAGTACGCATAGTTTCCGTATGAGGACGTGAGTGTCATTGCGGTTTGATTTAGCGCAAATCACGCATCGCTGAGAGTTTTAAATGCTTCTCCTGAAAAACTGCATTTTTGCATAAGTGATAGTGTCGCACCAAGGGTGCGATATGGTGTAAGTAGAACTATCATTGTTGGCTGCCATATAATTTAAAAAAAGAAATGTTTAATCGATTCCAAAAATTAAAGTAGTTCTAAGGTGTATTCCGACAGGTTATTCACCCCACTTCAGCTGAGTTAAAGTTACAGATCCGCCCTGTGTGAGTCCGCGATTTGTATGAAGGTATACTTCTGTACTGCAATTATTTTGTGGTGTAGCAGTAAATGGCCTAATTGGCTTAAATATTTAGATGTTTCACGTTTACAAAACTTTTTAAGATAATCCGTGACTTAGTTTTTATTATCATATCAATGTTGTTTACGTTTAAAATTCACACATCGATTTATTTAAATACAAAATGCTTATACAAAATATGAGGATGGTTTCAGGTTATCCGCAATATTATTGACAATATTTCAACGCATGCTTGGAGCTTAGTTATCACACAGTGAATTTGACATTACTCGGTTTGCATTACTAAGTTTTTAAATGTAACAAGTTTAGTGTTACGGGTATTGGCCCACCTCTCACTCCCACCACTGTAACTCCTGTGTAGCCAGGATCCACAGGGGCGACCATCGTAATGACTCTGAGCAGTTTAGTAAGTTTAGTGTTGTGAGTGTGAAACTATTTTTTAACGCATTGTTCGAAATAGTAATCTTATATTGCCAAGTAGGCAGAGCAAAAACGAGCCACCTCACCATAAGCAGCTAGCGTCGCTCATGGACCTCTGCAATGTCACACATGCTTCTTGTTATATTTCGAAGAATGATAAAACCAATCTAATAATAAATGTAAAAATCATAAACAATGATATCATAAAAGCCGATATTTTAATTTTACGAATATCAAATACCAGTGATAAAGAAACATTTGCGCATCTGATAAAAAGATAGCGTTGTGTTTGATGAAATGCAGTGAGTTTATGAGCTTAACATTTTTGAGGAGTGAATTTAAGAATTGGGTGACAGTAGACAGTATTAAAGATAATATTTTATCTTTGTATTCATTAGAATAATTATTTTAAAGTAAGTGTCGGTATAGTAGCTTCTTACTGTAACAACCTATTCCACTGC
Source organism: Trilocha varians (assembly GCA_030269945.2). Taxonomy (NCBI): domain Eukaryota; kingdom Metazoa; phylum Arthropoda; class Insecta; order Lepidoptera; family Bombycidae; genus Trilocha; species Trilocha varians. The sequence goes on from AP028256.1 coordinate 17,331,576, forward strand.
TGAGCTCAGGTCTCCTCCGATGGGGTTAGATATAGTCCACCACGCTTGTCTTGCGCCTGGGGACTTCACATTGAAGAATTTTTAGAATTCCATTTTTGTCTGATTTGGTAAGGATTGCGGTTTCCCAAAACAACATCACAAATAGTCTATAATTATACTTCCTAGTACATAAGATATCTAGTGATAATCCTAACCATTCCAATCAGAGATTACCCTGAACAAAATGACCGACATCGAACAGATGAAACATTCATCAATAGATGGCGCTACATGTATTTCTGCTTTGTGCCATTATGAGCCGTATTTGTATGAATTGAGCATAGAATTATTACATCTGGAATCAACATCATGAACAACAGAATGAAGCTAATTTAAAGTGCACCGAGCGCGCGTAACAACACGATGTTTTGAATCAACATCATAAATAACCAAGTGAAATTTTAAAGAACTTATGTGTATGTAATATTTTATTAGTGTGTTAAACGAATTGAGTGTCATCGGTACACTAACGCCAGAAAACTCGCCATTCTGATTGGCTAACTCTTTTAAGAGCTAAGACTTAAGGCGTTTTATGAAGTCCATAAACTACGATACTTATAACGTTATACTATTCAATAAAGTAAGTAGTTGTAGGTTATAACACCATTTTCTACACAGCAGTTAAACTGTTTACGTCAATTTTTAAATTTTATCCTCAAAAGTAATTTTAGCAGAGTGTTGTATTCGTAAGATTGTATTCGTCCAGTACATGTCTTATAATTATATCTGGATGTAAAGAAGTGTTAGGATGTAACTAAAAAACACTTTTTATATGGCAAGAAAGATAAACAAGTATACAGACCATTTGATGGTGAACGGTCCCTTAAGAGCCTCTGCAATGCCAGGACCGTTATCTATCTCCTACTTATACAACAAACAGTATTATTAAATATCAAAAATAGAACTGATGTTTTCTTTCAGAAAAACATCCTATCTCTAAAATTTAAGGTAAATCTTGTTCCTGTCGCACAACCCTGGGACACCCTGTATAAGAATCTCCTTAAACCATGAGAAAACTCGTGCAATTGTACGAGTATACTGATTAGAAATTATGATTAAACTAGATGACCCTCGCAACTTCGTCTGCGTCACAAAGGGGATCAAACAGTACTCGCAATGTTGTCGCGACATTATTTGCGCGGCCCGCGTTGGGTTCTGCGTGGTATTCATTGCGTTTATACTCGTAATAACTTCTCAACGAAAAGTCCGATTAGAACAAAACAAACAGTAATTTACTTTTAAATTAATACTCTTGATAACATAATACTTTATTTGGATAAGGATTAATATACAATATTAATTTAACGTTAAATTTATTCTTCGGACGAATTAATTTTTTTTTTAACATAAAAGCAGTTGTTGTGACTAAACTATTATAGTTAGATGTACCTATGCTCTAGGGGACTTTTTTGTTAGTCTCACTGAGACCTAAAAACCCGTAGTACATCATTTTGTTGTATTGTCAATAGTTTTTTTCGATATTTTCATACGGATCCCTATTTTTTTTCAAAATAAAATATAGCCTATAACCTTCCTCGACAAATGGACATTCCAACAGTGAAAGAATTTTTGAAATCGGACCAGTAGTTTCTGAGATTAGCGCGTTCAAACAAACAAACAAACTTTTCAGCTTTATAATATTAGTACAGATTAATTTTATTGAACGGTTTTCGACTCGGGAATACGATGATCTTCTTAACTTAATTTGGTCGATCCCTTTTGATCTAGATGCATTATTATGATTAACCTTCTTTCAAATTGTGATAATAGTTTAAATAGATGCACACTGGTGCATCAGAGGATTATTTAATACGCGTCTGTTTCAATTTTAATGCATAGTTCCCGCCCACGATAATGCAGCATTGAAAAGTGTTCGTTGTTGCCGAGCTGTCTCATAGCAAATAGCATTAGTTCTTACGACTGGGTTTTTGCCGCTTTAAATTCTTAGTAATATATTTATTTTATTACAGACCAGTGGGGCTATTACAGGACGCATCGTTTATCGTAATCGTCTATTTTCACATCAAATGACGTCATTTTTCATAAAATTGGTATTACGGAAAAACTTTAATAATTTTATCATTTATTGTAAAACGAAGTACACATTAGATGAAAAAATGTTCCTGAACATGCATGAACCAGAATACACATATTTTATGACACACAATGATTTTTAACAATTATGTATTTAGATTGATGAGAATCGCGGTTCAGTCACATCATACAAACACGTATCACCATTGGTGAGAGTCAAAAATACATGTAGCGTAAGTACATGTACATGTAGCATCTGTCTATTGACAACATTTTTGTCAGTTCTATGAGTATTCGGTGAAAGGATTATCCCGGAGCTTTCAATGACAATCGAACAGTGGTCAAGTATGCTATTTTATATGTGATATATACTTTTCTCCCCATGCAAACGATGTTATGCGAGCCAACTCATCATTATCACCACATACTACAAAGTAAAGTCGCTTCTCGCTGCCTATCTCTGTATTTGTACAAATATATAAAACGTCACTGATATTAACGCAGGTTCAAGAAGATTCTGTCTATTATTATTATTAGCAGTTAATAATAAGTTTCACAAAATGTATCCAGAGTATCACACTTATTTTGATAACTTTCATTATAGAATAAAAAAAAGCCGATGTACTATTATCTGTAATATAATCGAATAATCCATTGGAGGCAACATTTGATGGTATCTTGTTATGTTCCTAATTCCTAATTGGGTAGAGTTTCATAAGCGACAGTGACCACTTACCACCAAGTGGGCGGTCAGCTAGTCCGTCTTTTTAAGTAAAAAATATATTTTTGTTCGTTAGTGTATCATCAGCTTTGGCAAATTTCTAATTGACAACTTCAAATTTAAAGATTAACAAGATGCAGTATATGGATTTGCCCGTTCAAAAAGTTAGAAAAAGTTTTGACCGCTCGCTTTTGTTATTTGATCTAAAATGATCTTCTTCATCAATCTTCCACAGTTCTAAATTATATTTTCCCATATTTTATTTATGAAAAATATTACTTGGTAACTCATATTTTTTCTAAGTGGATAACAATTTTTCAGAATGAAGAGAATGAGATGTAGTAAACAGAGAAACGAAAGTAGTTTTCAAATGTATGGAAATAAGTTTAGGTTAAAAACTTTTGAAGTTTACAAACAGACCCTCATATTTTATTTACTATAATGAATTTTTTTGAGACATGTCACATAGATGACATTTCGTAACAATTTTGTTTAAAACTTGGTATTATGCATCACAAAAACACCGTATCGTAAACAAAATAGAGATGTTCCAAGTTTCCGATAAATTTTCAGCGTTACAGCCGAATATCGTGCAGTAGACCCACTTGTTGGTAAGTGGTCACCAGTACTCATGGATACTTTGATTTCAAGAGATGCTGTGAAGTTGTCGCCCAATTTTAGCTACACTTTAGTCCTCTTCTCAAACCTTATTGATGGACAAAATATATTGCTCGAGAAACGCTGAAGCGGAGACAGGGAAGCCCATTTAAAAGCGACATAACGTTTTCCAAAAAAGTTCTTACGAAACGACACGTAGGTTAAAGCGTAAGATTCGAATAAAAATTACGAGTTTCACCTCGCGTAGTACTAGTGGGAAGCTAGTCATAAGAGGAAGATAAAGGGATCATCTTAAAAAATCTTCTGAGCATTCCTCATGCAAAAGACGATAAAAGAGAGATCTGCAAAAGATTTACCTTAATTTATATTTGAATTATCACCTAAATATAGTTGGAAAGATACCAAAAATAAATAACAACGAATACTTCAATGATTAAATTCAAACTTCTTAAGATAAGCTATGCAAACCATGTTTGAACTGCACGCCACTGTTTCGGAATTCGGAACACAGAATTTTTTGTTTTCGGTCAAATAACTATTCGTTACATCTCTATTTCACAATGTCATTTATTGACGTTTGTCACAAAAAACAATATCTATCCTAAACAGAATCAAAGTGTTTGTTTGTATATCAAAATAATAATGTTTAAAAATTTATTGCTTTAAGAACTTAGGACTAAATCGCAATTAGTAATACTTGAGAATAATATTGAACTGCCTACTGCATATCTCAAAATATTCCAAACTCAGTAGAATGTAAAGAAAAATAAAAATAGAATCATTTTGCCAATTTACTATAAACTCTTAAAAGTACATACTAGGTATGAAGAAAAAATTAAATTGATTGCTTTCACAAAATTGTGTTTCAAATAAAACCAAATGAAAAAATTACCACGAGTGAATCCCAAGAAAAACAAAGCATAAAAACAATTTTTTAGAGTTAAACTATTCAAAATAATAAACCTTACAGTCTCTGTAACAGTGTTGGCAATTGGCATTAATCGATTGATTTTTCAATCGAACTTAAGGAATATCACTAGAGGGGTCTTTTTAAAAAAAGGTCTGTCGGACAAATTAAAGTATAATTTGTTGATGGCTTGATGTTTTGGGACGGGGTACGGAACCTGGAATTACTCGTGACCTGACCCTAACTTAACTGTTTTTCTAGCTCATTTGACGTATTGTCAATCAAAGTTTATTCAATTTACATGGAGCTAATATAAATTTGTTGAAATAAAATTGGAGTACCTAGCGGTCTTTGTAGTTTGTAAATTAAAATTAGCAGCTTTTAAAAGCAAGATGCTGTGAGTGTTGGAACGAATTTGAAGTCTCTGAATACTAGTTAAACGTATAATAGTATTTACTACAAATTGAACGTTTTAAGTGTAAAGATGAAAAACTATACATGTTGCTTTACGTTATAAATGTAATTAAAAAAATTATGACTTTTTGTTCTTTATTTGTTTTAATTTATGAAATAACAAAGTTAAGGTAATCATTTTTATATAACATCCATGTATCACGTTTTTTGTGTTCGGTATTCTCCTACACTCTTAACGGTCCTACCAGCTACTGTGACTTGCGAGATTTGCTGCCATCAACAGTCTGGCGCCTACCATAAAAGAGCTTATTGAATTTCTTTGAAGGACATATCAAAGCGTGCGATGTATATCGATGCTAAGAGTTCCTGAGAAAGCATTGCCTCCCAGTAGCCACCAAGTGCAACATTAACATGTTATTTTTCGGAATTGTAGTTTATTTTTGATTTTCCTTATTATAATACTTAACTTTCCAGTACCTAATGAAATGAACTCTTATTTTGTTTGTACCTATTACATTTTCAAAGTGATAAAAATCTAAGATAGTACAAAAACGTAACAATTTTGACTTTCTCGCTACAATAGTGAATTTTTGTTCACATAGTTTTCATAACATTAGATATTTAGGCACGATATCCGTTCTTTATTTCAACTTTGTAAACTTAAAAATCATTTAAGATACTCCGAAAGGTACCTTTTTCATTTGACGTTTATAAACGATAAACTCGGATAAACAAGTGACGAATTATTCATGATTAATATCCTAAAATTGTCTGTAATACCAATTTTAACTTGTTATTTTTTCGGTTTCGTTACCATGGAAATATTTAAAGGCTTAGAATACATTCTAAAATTTTTTGCATTGTGAAATATTTATATCAATCACCGTTAAATGACTAAAAATGCATTAAACACATTCTGTGTAACGATATTATGTATAGCAAGTGGTCTTCATGCAAAAACTCCAGAACTCTTCCAAATTGTCTCCAACTTATTTTCAAATTAGTGACGAACGTATTGTTATCAGTATCCAAAGATCGAAAGAAGATTATCTTGATGTTTTCATATTTTTTCTGCATTTTTAAAAAAAATCTCCATTGTGTACTTAGCCTTACACAGACTAATCAAAATTATGACAATTAGTGGTCATGCGCATAACCACGTTTCTTTCTAAGAAAATTCGTAATCGTAAACAAAATGTCAAAAAAATTTAGTTCATTTACGATAACGATACAAAGCTGTAATAGCCCCACAGGAATAGAATGTATGCTTGTTTTTGTGTGTTTTTTGTAGTTGTGTTTAGTTCTGTTTCTACTTGAAACATTCAACGTTTAATAGAATCATATAACATTCTATTTAAGATTACACGAACATACATGCTTTTACACTAAATGTAGTCTGAATATTAACAATACTATTGACGTATATATTGACAATAATATTGCAGTATTTGCAGCATAGATGATTATGCTCGTATTAAATTTAGAACCCTACAAAATTATGTTTTTTTCCAACTCCATAAAATATATTTTCGAATAAAAGCAGCCAGTCTACAATTAATTTGAAATCATTGATTTTAAGTATAAATAGACTTGGCGAGTACCATCTTTCTGCACCGTATGCAATTTTAATGCATTAGTTGCTGTCTCTTTCACTCACATATTGGTTAGAGCAGGACAGCGTGAAATACGATTTGTACGAACTTCGATAATGAATATTTTAAGGAAAATATTCGATTGTAATTGTGTTTTACAGAAGCGGGTCGATCGATCGATAGTTGCAGTTATAGACGTAAAATGATTGATAATAGTTACTGTTGCTAGCTACATTAATACCTTTACTAATGCTATATAATTCCTAGATCTAGTCCAACTGACAATAAGTCAAGGGATATAATACTATTTTGAAAGTAGTTTTGAAAACGTAGATAATTAATTTGAACTGAAAAGGGAAAGTAAATAATCAAAATACAGTTTTTCTCATCCGTTAACACTCAACTCCTTTTTATATTCTACCTTCTTTCATAGAACATTGTACAAAAGACCCGAAAGCAATCGACTTGTTTAGAGCATTCAGCCAAATATTAATGTCATATTACATATTTACCTACAATCAAAACCTATATATCCAATTTTCGTCTTTCAAATCCAGTACCCATCTGAACTATACATGTTTTGATATGAAATTCAGATAGCAACATCTTGCTGTAAAATAAATTTCAAATCTTGTAGACGAAAGTATTTTTACCGTAGACATTATTGGAATTCTGTAGACAGGTAAGCTTCGCAGTGTAGAGTGCTACATTCCGATTCAGCTTATTGAAAATTTATGTGATCGATGTAAAGCTATGGATTTATATTCACTTATACTTATGATGTAATACAGTTTCATATACGCAACATTATTGAGAATAGTTCAAATACATCCTGAGCAGTGTGTAGAAATAAAAATATTGAAACTTTTCACTGTATTCGGTGTAGTCCATTACCACTGTAGTCCATTACCCAAAATCAATTCTTAAAACGACGGGAAACTATTAGGGAAACGGATGTAAACCTACGATAGTTTGAGAAAATCAGAATATTCTAAATAAGAAGTCGTTTTGATGCCACATACAAATTTGCAAATTGGTTCAGGCAGCGCTATGACTTGTCCTTCTTCAAACGAGGCTTGAGGAGGGTTCTTAAAGTTAGGTCGTAGGTAGCGACCCCTCAATGTCCCCTGACATTGCAGAGGTTCATGAGCGACGGTAACCACTTACTATCAGGTGGGCCGTTGTCTCGTCTGCCTACATGGCAATAAAAAAAAGTAATTGCGACTTGGTAACTAATAATTAAATGTTCTGCAAAGAAGTAAAACATTTTGTTCTATATTAGTTTTCGCAGCACACTCGATGATTAATGTTTTTTTTGAGATTTGGAGTTTAAGAATGGTACTAATCTTTTGAAAATTAAATGTAGCCTATGTTCACCGAAGATAGTGCTTATATTAGTGCGAATATTTATTGTATGTGTTAAATTAAGTTTCTACGGAACTTAGCAAGTTTCGTAAGATAACAAGGACAAGGAACTTAAGAAGTGAGTTTTCTTCGTATTGTCCGATGACTTATGCATATAAATATTTATGACGCCATAGAGCTTCAAGAAGGATTTAAGTAATAAACATGTCATAGAAGTGCCGAGAAGATGGACGCGCCGTAAAGTTTGTTAATAAAACTTATAATGCACTTTCCATCCAAGGTGATGTCGAGTAAATTATAAAGTTTCATAGAGGTTAAGAATATAGTACTCCACTATAAGAGTATAGAGCAGTGGGGAAGAGTAAGGTTTTCAAAGAGGGAAGCCGTTCTGAATAATTCTTTTAAGTTTTCAATAATTCGTAGGATTTCTTAAAAATGTTCTTGGTACTGTTTATAGTACGTAATTGAAGAGTATTCAAAGAGAAGCCGATAAGAATGGGGTTGTATAGACGATATAGTTTTACGCAAGGTGATTTTGACGGAGAACAGTGAGAAAGGTTTTTGAGATGAGCATGGACTTGTCAAACTTGTTTACTCTCATTTGGCCTAGCTATGTAAACAGTCACAGACCCATTTTAAAATATAGCTGTGTAGTACCCATGGAAATTCCCAGATTTCACCAGTAAAAAGAAAACATTGAATTACTATAATTTTTTAAGCTTTTTAATTTGTATAGAGTGGCCGCAAATATTATGAAACCTTATGTTATTTTTAAAAGTATTGACAATATCTCCAATGTTATAAAATTTCCATAGTACACTCCGATCTCACGATTATATGTGTGAAGTGCCTATAGTAAACATATTTCTACAAAAATCACATCAAAATATGTTCTAACAACAATACCCTGAAAGTGTTTTATTCCAATATGATATTAAATGTTAGTAAATTGAGCCGTGCACAAGGTTTAAGTGAGGGTTAACATATTTTGATTGTCGTCGGTGAAGTTGGAGCTTCTGTTGACTCTAAAACTCTCTCCAAACACTCGGAGGCTTAACCTATAACATGCTAGGGTTTATAACCTAAGTTGTAATACCTATTTTACTTGTTAAGGTTGTTCATGTAAGTTTTAATATTAAATTATGTGGTGTGTGAAGTATGAGAAAAATTTAGAGTTATTTTTGTGCTATACTATTGTAGATTAAGATTTTAGAGGGTACTTATGGTATTGGAAAAAATGCAGTTTCGTAACGTATAACATTGTACAATGCATACCAAAATAATATGTTTATTTTTGTCGGTCTGTTCGTTCTGGGTTATCTCTAAAACGGCTAATTTTAATGGCTACTTTCCGGGTGGTATTTTAAGCTTTTATTTCATGGGAAACAAACATTTTTTCTCCCAACACGGATGAAATTGCGCAGGTCAGTTATATCAAAATGAATGATGGAAAAGTAATGTTTATGTTCATTTGTTTTGGTACTCGAAAATCACTTTTGAGTTTGGTAAATTATGCTTTCAACGTATCAGAGTTAAATCATTTTCAAGTATCATTACAGTGCACAAATATTCAAATGAATCAGAACTCATCTGCAGTGCAGTAATCGTGAACTGTTGAAATTCAACGAACTTTGTCGAACTCATATTGAACTATATTATACAGGGTGATATATTATGATGGTATGTAATATTAAAGGTAGTATAGTTGATAGTCATATACAGCCAATTACAATAATGTGAATATGGTATGAAGCGTAAATCGAAAGTTGCCAATTATTAAAAAAAATATTTCAATTTTTCCATTTAGAAATTTGACTAAACGATTTAAATAATATTTTGATACGCTGTTAATTATGCGAGGAGTAAAAAAAATATAATTTTAACAAAATGTTCACGTTTAAGAATCGCTCAAATATTTAAAGAATTACCTTCCCTCTTTTAACAAGGATAATGCAAAATTTAGGCTATGAATAAAGAACCTTCATTCCCTGCCGTTTTAAAAGTCCATACGGTAACCTCTTGCCATCAGATAGAGCCCGGGGAGCTATAAAATCGTCATCATCAGCCTATAGACGTTCACTGCTAGACATAATTATGCCTCCCTCAACCTTCGCCACATCGACCGGTCCTGCGCCATCTGTATCCAGCTACCTCCAGCGACCAGAACCAGGTTGTCGGTTCACCTATAACATGTCCCTCTCCAAACGATGTAATGGCCCATCATTGGCCTGGCATTGCCAACCGCTTACCATTTCAGATGGGCTCGTTTATCAATCTTGCAATAAACAAGTAAGATGGGCCGTATCCATTACGTTGTAAAAATGTTAAATATTGTAATACATTTCAGTTAAACTAAACGATTTACCTCTATTGTAGAAACTCGCGTAATACCACATTTATTTGAAAACCACTTGTGTAAAGAAACTGGTTGTTACGACACTCATGAGCTATGTCAGTACGTAGTTTAACCTGTGATAGGACGAGTGGTTGCGCCATGGCCATTCAAAACAGGAATGCTGATAAAAATCAATGTATTTTTTTCCCGTTACACAAAATCTTTTCATGCAGTGTTCTTTACAAAAATGTCTATTTATACTAATAGTATAAAGAGGAATGATTTAATTGTTTTTTGTTTGTTTTGAAAATGCTCCGAAACTACTTGACCGATCTAAAAAATATCGCGACAGGAATATAGGAAATATCGTGAAAGGAACCTCTTTGTGACGCAGACGAAGTTTCGAGGTTCAGCTAGTTTACATTTATTTATTTGTATTCATTTATGTAGCTTAATATTGGATACCCTGTAAAGGTTTTTCTTGTTCTTAATATAATAACGTTAGGCTTTTAATAAATTTATATAAATTAGTCTTGTAATTGGGTGATTACGTGTTAATAGTATTGAGCTAGTTAACTTAATGTTCCACGTTTACTGGCGCCAGACTCTTAACTAAAATTGATAACCGATAATTGTTTTAAACAAACTCAATTATTTTAAGCTACGTTTCATTTCAAGGAGAAACATTACTAGAAGTATTGTTCTGTTTAAAATGACCGAATTTTTGTTCAAAAATTACTCGAAAACTACTGGAGAGATTCTTATCAAATAATATGAATGTTTGAGAGAGTAGCACCTTAAAAGCATCATTAAAATCGGTTCACTGGTATAATAATTAATTGGACGAAAAATAGCAAAGTATACCTCTTTTTGGAAGACGGTTAAAAGGAGGATAATCTCACTGTAAAATAAACGGAAAATGTCTTCTTGTAAAATTTATCAAAGACGATAAAATATAAAGAAGTGTAATTCTTTATCGTGAAGGCTCATCGATCATAGCTCGAATTAGGCACACATTTAATATGCCAGCGTAATGACACAAAATATTTATTTTACAGAAGTAAATCTCGACGAACTCGCTCTAATAGACCCTCAGTGGTCGCATATCTTAATCTAACGATTGTCAACTCAATAACCGACCAAATCAAGCACAACCAAAAACAAAGCACAACATTGCATTCTCGAGCTAATAACCTATCAAATATCAATCAACAAAATATATAATTTCAAATCAGCGGTGCACATAGTAATCAGTTTTCGGTTTTCCCCAAACGTTTTTTTTTAGTTGACTCCTTTGAGATTTAGATGTGTGTGTGTGTGTGTGTGTGAAAATGAAACTCAAAGCCAGACTTGTAAACCTTCTTCGGTTCCATTAATTCTATCTTCCTTCTTTACGAAGTTTGAGAAGAGTTCTATTAGATACCATGAGCTACGATAACCACTTATAAAAGTTTTAGTTCTGTAAAGTATAATTATTCTGTGGTAATGTTCACATATTACGGGTGAAGCCTGCGAACGAGTGATAACATAATCGTGCGCCATTGTTTGTCTTTAAAATATTGACGATGTATTGGGTACATGGCGATCAAACCGGGAATGTGATTACTGCACTACTAATACTGATTAACTGTGTTAGCGGTTCAAATTGAAGCAGAACTTGAGCGATTAAATTTTAATTTTCGAATGAATAGTAAAAACGAAATACCTTCAATTTCTGTGATAAAAAATCCAGAATAATAAGTATTAGAAGTATTTGTAATTAGAATACCAAACTCTCATTTTACAGAGCGGTGCAACGGTGAATAATGTCGTAGTGCGTCGTGCCGTCTCGCATAACTCCGTGCTGTCTTGGTCTCAGCTAAGGCTCGAGGTTGATTTTAGTTCGTTTTGACCTCACCTGCGGGACAGATGAAAATTATACGATTTTCTCTTACTCAAACATTTCCCCGTATTAAACCATTCTTTTACATACAGATTACCTTTTAATTTTCCACAGAAAGTATGAAATGAAAGCTCTAGTCATTACCACAAATCGTTCATGCACAGACCAAGCTAAGTTTTAAATACACGAATGTTTCTGTATGCGACTGGATTGGCTTGGTACGACATTCCAAGATGGCGGGAGGGGGGGGGGGAGACATGATATATAACACTGCAATACGACTCGTGTAATTGGGAAAATTGAAAATAATATCGCAGATGTAGACGATGGAAATCTGTACTGTATTCTTGATGTTATGATTGCAAGATTGGTCCATATATGCTTGTTTTGAAATAATCTAGAATAGTAAATTTCTTTAAACACTCGCGGTTATCTACATCACTTACACTATTACTAAACGGGTTCTTACCACGATTATTTTTAATTGAGAGGTCTCGATATTTCAGCACTATTTCAAGCGCCATGATCACGGGAAGACTGAGGAACTGCGGTGTAGGTCATTTAAGAGCAGACATCACAACAACATCTGTCTACCCGATTCTCGTTCGTTTGCCGGTACCACTGGAACTCGAACTCACATTTCGACATACCACACTGACACACAGTTCCTATACCACAGTTCCTCAGTCTTCCCGTGATCATGGCGCTTGAAACAGTGCTGAAATATCGGGACCTCTCAATTAAAAATAATCGTGGTAAGAACCCCTTTAGTAATAGTGTAAGTAATCTAGAATAGTATTTGATAATATCTTGTGTTGATATCGTGTAGCTCAATTTAAAATCACTGTTTCGTTTTATTGAAATTAATCACATTAAAAATTGTTTTGCCTAATGCCATGTTTCCACATTGACTCACCAACTTCCAACTTACACATTTGTCGGCCGTCAACGTCATTTGTTTTGTATGTGTGTTCTACGTTGGCGAGTCAATGTGGAAACGCGACATAATATATCGCATTGAGAAAATCACACTGACTACTGTCATCGACTAAATTACATACAACATTAAAAATTATTCAAGTATTACTGAAAAATAATTTTGAATATCAAAAGCCACAAAACAATTTGATTCGTTTATAAATAATAATTTAACTGATAGAGACTGATATAATATTGGATATAATTTGCTTAAATGAACCGACACAACACAGTATTATCGTGATTGAAACAATTCTATAACAATACAAATGATTTCCATTCAATGGAGTTTATGTTATGTCCTATTATATTTCCTTGGACAGTATCAAAAACTGCTGAATTTTTTGATATTTCTGTTTGCTGTATCTGTACCAACCCATTACTGCCTACTGTTTGGCTCAGGTCTCTTCCTCCACGCTTGTCCAGTGCGGATTGGGGACTTCACATATCTTCAAAAGATTTTTTGAATCCTTTGCCGACATGCAGGTGTCCTCACGATGTTTTCCTTTTCCGTTTATAGCCAGTGGTGTTGTGAAAAATTGCACATAAATCTGTTTGTTAATTATCTATAATTAATAGATAAATAGGTCAAGTTTGTTCAATTGAATTTTTTTTAAACTATTTGCAAGTTATTTGTGAGTATCATAGCAATAAAAACTCCCACGTCTAGTCTTTTTTAAATTATTAGCAAAATTGATAAACCTTTTGAAGTATTTAATAATCATAATTTACCAGGAAAAAGTTGTGTTTTCTCTGTTCGTGTTATGAAGTTAAACTTGTAAGTTATCCGATCAAACAGAGATTTAATAAAAAGCTCCTATCAAAGTAAATGGGGCCAAAGTAATTCGTGTCGTTTGATTTTGAAAGACTGAGGAACCTTTATTTATTGAGTATTTTCTAAAATGTATTCATAAAGATCTAAAAACTGATTGTCTGAAAACATTCCTATTGTTAATTGTACTCAATACTCATATATAAAGCTGTTTGTTAATTTGATTTGATTAATTATTTCATTTGTTGACGAAGAAAATAAGGCTATGTTATATTTTCCAAAAGAAGTAGATAGTGATCAATAAATAATATGTTAAAGTAAAATGTTGCATCAGCATCCAAAAAAAACCGATAATTTTGAAATTTGTGAATTTATAATTTTTTTGTCATTCAAAACAATTTTTCCAATAATAAATTGTTTTATTTACGGTAGGAAAACTATTGAAATGAGTTCCGCAGTAAGTTGTCGAGCGAGTAATGGGCGAACGTAACGAGTTCATTTAAATTTAAAATATTTGATTGGAGAGGGATTTACCGTGTATTTCGGGCGCCATGTTCGAAATGCACGAAATGTTGGTTTTGTTCGTAATCACGGCACGTTCATAAATTATACTATACAGATGTAAAGATAATGTACCTTATAACACTTGCACTAGGGTTAACTATTTTATAATTGGCTTGAGCCTACGGCTGGTAAGTGGCTACAATCTTTTAGGTATGTACACTTGCTTGGGTACCACTTTTTATTGCCATGTAGGCAGACGACCCATCTGATCGTAAATGAATAGTGTAACTTTAAGGAAGTTCAACTCTCGAAGGACAAGTTATATTTGCTCTCTCTACTTAGTTGTTTACTCCTGGCAGAGTGGTCGTGATCGCAACGACATTATTCTGAGACACTCGGTTTTATTGCGGTGCTATACCTATGACTCTTAATATAATTTTTGCACGTTTTACGCTCCCACTGTATGTGTCCCCTCTTCGGAGGAGACCTGAGCTCAGCAGTGGGCAGTAATGGGTTGTTACAGTACAGTACAGTACAGTACGCTCCCACTCTTAATAGTCCAAGAGCTAGTGCCAATTTTAGTGTAGGTATCTGAGGCAAGCTGATTCGTCTTGGTTCTGAGTTGGGGTATATCAAGAGAACTTTGGACCGAGTTTTCAGCTTACATCAAATACTTACCCAAAAATTGGGACTAGCTCTCGAGCCATGAACCACTAGTCCGTTGGATTGATTTGTATAAATCTTTGTTTCTGTATTAGTTTGTGACCACATCGTGTCCACTATGATTACCGACACTTTGTGTTCTCATCCCTTTGACAATGGCTCCTGTGCTAATAGGGTTAGTTCATGCATACTGCAGTACGTAATGGGTCATCCATAAATCATGTTATACGTGAGGTGGTCGAGGATGTGTGATATTGTATAAATTATCAAAATAA
Organism: Trilocha varians; assembly: GCA_030269945.2. Lineage (NCBI taxonomy): Eukaryota > Metazoa > Arthropoda > Insecta > Lepidoptera > Bombycidae > Trilocha > Trilocha varians. The sequence continues at coordinate 17,346,675 of AP028256.1, forward strand.
ACAAGGGAACTAAAGAAAATAATTTTAAACAGGACTTGTTAAGGTTGATTTTTTTTATATGCATTGATTCACGAAAAAGGATTTAAGATTACATAGGGTATGAGTGTAATGTCAATAGTATTCCAAATGTGTGACAATGGGGAGGGATTTGGGAAAAAATATAAAATAGTGAGATGTATTTCCGATTTGGAATGGACTCCCATCCGCGGTGTTCCCGGAGCACTATGACATGTCCCTCTTTAAACGAGGCTTAAGAAAAGTCCTGTATCGGTAGGCTATAGATAACAGTCCCTCATTGCCCTAGCATTGCAGAGGTTCATGAGCGACGGTGACCGCTTAACATCAGGTGGGCCATAGGCTCGTTTATCTATCTCGCAATATGGTTTCTTAAATTGAATTCTTGAATTCGTAGTTTACCTCAGTCTGTGAACTGACTTTAATAGTATTATTTTAAAAATCAAACAAATACAATACACTATACCTACTTAAAAAAACAATAATCTAAAAACATGTGGACACGGTCGCAGTTTCCTCACACAATGCCCCCTAACTCCAATTGCGTGTCTGAAACTACATTAGAAAAATGCAATAAAATAAAGTATAAAAGCTGAAAGACTTGCTTTACACTGATCCGAACTATCGCTGTACAAAATGGTGGATAAGCAGCTCGTAAACTTGAACGATAACTTAGAAAACTAAGTTGTAAGTCTACTCGATCGTCTGAAGTGGAGATTAGGACTCCACAGAATAACTATGCAGAAGTATAATATGGGCAAAAAGTTTATTGGTTTGTGATAAGAAAATACATTTGAGTTAAGCTCGCCTTTTGTGACTGTTTTTCAGTTACTATAGTCTCTGTATGTTTTATCTGGTGTACAATATTAAATAAATAAAACTACAAGGTATAGACTTTTTCAAACACTCGCGGTTTTTTACATTACTTTCTTGAGATTGAGACCACTCAATTAATTACATATCGTGTTAAGAATCTGTTAATTATGCATGAAAGTAAAAGTACAAGTGCAAAAAATACGTGATAGTACTCTGAGTAAAACAAGATCATGTCATTTTCAATTTCACGAAATAAATAAATATGGTTCGACAAATTTTCGAATGTCAAGATATTTAAAAAATTCGAGATACTGAGCTAATAAAAAAAGTTCTTCGATTTTGACAACCATAGTTTATATTTCGTACCACGTACTCCACGTACCGCGCTTTCGACAGGTAACGTTAAAGCTAGGGTTGGCGCGACGCGAAAGAGTGCCTTGGGCGTAACGCGTCGCGCCGTCCCTCATAACCCCGTGCTGGGTTCTGGCCTCAGCCGGGGTTCGGACACTGAGTGTGAGCGGTTGGAGGTTATAGTGCGGTTCAACTCCCACATACCCCGATTTCCTCCAACTAAAAAAAAAAAAGTTTGGAAGATTACACCCTCACACCCAAACTTACATAGTTAAAAGCGGGGCGGGCGGGGATCCGGTGATTTGGTGATTTCCTCCAACTAAAAAAAAAAAAAACATAACAGCGCTATAAATGTTTTTGAAACATTTGATACTCGCTCTGTATTTGTTTAATTAGATAAGGCATTTCGTGTCGCGTGTCGGTATATGTGTGAATTCATCATTTTTCAAAAGATTTACTTCTATATGATTTCTGATTTGATTATTCAAGACCCGTTTCCGATGCGGTTAAATTAGTTTTGAGCTTCAATATTTCATATCTACTTCTGCTAGTTATTCTGTGACAAACTATGATAGTTGTATCTGTGACCTATAAGACAGGTGTCTGCCAGATTCCCAACAGCTTCCAACTCCATTAGCAAGTGTCATACCATAGCTCATCATACAATTAAGAACTTAGATAAGATTTAGATATATGTTTAATGCTTATTATATCAACTCAGTATCGCCTTGCTTTTAGACTGTTCAAATTTAAAGATGCAGGTGCTTTAGTGCCTATTACTGAGGAGACCTGACCTCAGTGAACAGCAATAGGTTATAACATAGAGCTATAAATGGCTAAAATGTCATAGAATTACAGAATTTTCCGATCGAACCGAGAGAACCAACGAAATATTCACTTCGAATACGTCTAAATATACAGCTTAGCGCAAATTCTACTAGATGGACTATCATAGGATTCATTTTACTGTTTCACTCGCTCTCTCTGCTCGTGTCATCTATAGAGGCTTAAGCTCAAAGCGGTACTGAAGCGACATCGAGTTTGAAATGAAGGATTCCTCACAAAGTTGACGCAGCGAATGTACTTCTATAGAAATTCATACAAAGAATACTGACAGCTCGAGGCGATGCTAATTTGGTATAATAAGTCAAAGTAGAATACTTAGAGTAATTTCAGCTTTTAATGTAGTGTAGTAGTAATATATACAGATAATTAACTTATTACATAATTTCTTTGTTAATAGCTTACGAAGGCAGAGGAGCGTACGGCCCGACATATGGTAAGTACCTCATGCGTTGCTTACACATATCATTGACAGGGAGCTTACTAGAGTAGATGATAGAATACACACATGCATACGACAACATACACAAACAAATGTATTAATACTACTGCCCACTGCTGAGCTTGGGCCTTCTCTTAAGCAGGTAAAGTCGACCACAACACTCTTTCTCTAAAGCAAGTTTCCTCACGATATTTTTCTTACATTATTTAGGTCATCGTCATAAACTGCATACAATACTTTACAAATTAACAATTCTTAACTGAAAGTTCTCCAGCTAACTAGAAAATTCGATAACATTGTAAACAACTCTAAATTAAAGTAAACTTAAAAACTGTTTGCGCTCTTAAGTTCGTAACACAAGCCGGAGTCGAAGTTGAAGCAAACAATCAACGCAGGCACCCCTACGGAGGGTCGGCTCCATCGTAGTGTTGATGTCTAGTGAGGCTCGATATAATCGCTGAACAGGAAATAAAGTCAAACAGCTCCACCTCCAGGACCGGATATTACAAAAACGGATTTAGGTCGGATCGAAGTTCGCGATTAGAGACGCCATTTACCCCTATACACCTGTAACCTTCGTCGTGGTGGCCGAGTGGTTGAAGCGCTTGCCTTCCGTACGGGAGGTCGCGGGTTCAAAACCGGCCGGCTTGTACCTCTAAATCTTAATATGAAAAAGATTTATGTGCAATTTTTCACAACACCACTGACTAAAAACGGTGAAGGAAAACATCGTGAGGAAACCTGCATATCGGAAAAGGGTTCTAAAAATCCTTTGAAGATATGTGAAGTCCCCAATCCGCACTAGGCAAGCGTGGTGGACTATGCCTAACCCCTCTTCGGAGGAGACCTGAGCTCAGCAGTGGGCAGTAATGGGTTGTTACAGTACCTGTAACCTAATTAACTGAATTCCGTTTAATAAATAGGAGAATTTCATACTGCAGTTTTGTCCCAGCTTGGTCTCCTCAGTGGAAGAATCAAGCATGCTGTTTGCTTTTGAAATTTCGAACTTGATATCAGCAAAACCCAGTGTCATGATATTTTCCTTAACCGTTTTTAGTCAGTGATGTTATGATACATAAACCTACATATACAAAATAGAATTCCCCTAACCCTAAACATTGTATCGTTTCAAAAACTCACAATGAGTTGTGTTACCAAATCGATCGGTTTTGTCGCGTATACCGAATTGTTGGAGTGCTCAGGGCGCATGCTTCGCCTTTGGCCAACTGACCCTACGACGTGAGAGATTTTTCCAAAAACTTGCTGTACTCGACTACAATTTGAGTCAGTCAATACGCAAGGAATTTATTATAACGTGACTCGTGTCACAATGATTTTGAAACGTCGTGCATAGAAGTCAGGGTGTGCCGAAATGTGGATATAACATGTTTTACTATTTCATCGCAAATTTTAGTTTTAACAAAATTTAAGAATGGGTATTTCATGAAGGATTATAACTTTTGCTGTTATTGGATATTATTATCATTGCACAAGTTATGCGGCATTAATTTTTCCATCTACAGCACAGTACACACTATTGTTTGTTTGACTTAGAGCCAACAGAATTAAGAGTCCAGAAGCAACTTCTTAAAATTAACAATGAATTCAAACAGGGACTCACGGACTGGAATCATTTCGTATACAGTCTTTGCAGTAAGTTTTGGTTTTAGACAACCTTGAGAGTCTGAAGTTAGTTAGATTGGAGAATGCGGCCGAGGGTCCGTGTTCACCCGGTTCAATAATCGCGATGATGACTCTCCTCGCCTGAATATTGATGAGGTACCATTACGATGTCTCCAACTCGAATTATTGCCAACCTTTCCACGAATAAGAACCGAGCTACTTACTTTTGCGGTCACGGACGGAATTTTAACGAGATAACTATGTTTTGTTTGTTTTGTTGTTAGTTTCAATTATTTTATTATGAGGAATAGTAACATCGACAACAATCATTGAGTACACGTAAATGGTGACAAGTCTTAGTGGATACATAGTTCGTGATCAGTAAAGGAAAAAAAAATACTACTCACTTTAGCTTTGTTTTATAAATTGAATTTGAACTTACATCAAAAACTTCCCTTATGCCATATAAAGGGCCATATAAATTTTACATTTTGTTGTCATACTCTTCAACTTTTGGAAACAAAGATTCGTTGAGCATGGCACGGTAACGCTCGCCATTGACCGTAACGGCGGCTCCTTACTCATTTTCGAATGATGCCGCCGGACCAAAACCCACACCAAACCGTAACTCTTTGTGGGTGCATTGGCTTCTCAATGGTGACGTGTAGATTTTCCGACCCCCAGATGCGACAATTTTGCTTATTGACATAGCCTCCGAGGTGAAAATGGGCTTCATCTGACACACACACACATTTCTTACAGTTTGGACTGAAGACTCACCACTTTGGAAGTAACTTTTCAATATTTCCCAATTTTGTTCAAGCGTATAGCGTCCCATTTCGTAAATGTCAAACCTTTAACTAAATTATGTACACAAATTGAATGACATTTGAGCTGTCATTCTCTAAATCAACAGTAGTTCAAAATGCAAACGTTAGATTACCCACCCTATATTACACCACCGTTATTTTCTAAATCAATTTAAACTTCACACCTAGCGGTTCGATCGAAGTGATCACGCAGAAAACGGGTACATTTCACAGTTATTTAGTTTTGTTAACTTAGTTGAGACGACAGGTAAACTTAGACGATTCCGCTGGAGTTTATTCGTCCTGCAAATACTTGTAGCCACTGAAAAGCGCGACCTCTGACCGCTTTAAACGGAATGCAATTCGAGTTTTCCTTTCCAATATTGTACCAACGCTGCTCAATTTTATTAAAAAACGGTTCTTGAGACGATATTCCTGACTTTCAATTGATGGAAATTATGTTTAAATTCAATAAATTAAGTTAAACGATTGAATGAAGGTAAACTGAACGAACAATTTGCAGCAAAAAATATGAGACTGATTAATTTATTAGTTTAGAGTATTCCTGTTCAAAAATAGCATAAATATTTTTTTTTTTTTGAAGTAGTGTTAATTTAAACTTTTAACAGGTTACCTGTACCTATATGATACTGCACACTTAGTATTTCAGAAGTAATTTTGTAAGGTTCTACCTATTTTTTTTTATTGCGTGATAGATAAACGAGCCTACGGCCCATCTGATGGTAAGCGGTCACCGTCGCTCATGAACCTCTGCAATGCCACGGCAATGAGGGGCTGTTATCTATCGCCTACCGATACAGGACTTTTCTTAAGCCTCCCATTATTTTTATCTTTAAGAAGGAAAGTAAGTCAAAAAATGATGTTGAACAAACAGACAACTAGATCCTAAAAAGTAGCCGTCGTTCCTGTATAAAAATAAATGTTTTAAATCCTGAAATAACAAAGCTAAAACAAAGTCGTTTTTAAAATATCCTGTAAGAAACGTGAAGTAAAATGCACCTCACGTTTGATGAGACAGTAAAGTCGGTAAGAGCATATGTACTTACTTCGAGCTTTATTTGAGCTTTGCTTTAAAAGCTGCTTTCATAACGTCAGTGCATACGTCTTACAATATTACTAAACAGCAGTACTAAGTTATTTGGAACTCGGAAAACCAGAGTATATTTAGTATATTAATCTGTGCACAGAGATTAACGAAATATTGGCATATTGGCTCGCCGGCATTCAACTTTAACATTGATTGGCATCATTAATTGTTTTGTACGTGCGTTGGACGTTGGCGAATCAATATTTATTTATTTATAAAGGGCACCAACATATTATACACCCGAACATATGCCAAGATTTCGTTAATCTGTAGGCACAGATTAATATACTAAATATATTCTAGTTTTCCGAAAGATCCCTTTGGCCTAATATTACTAACGGCCACAATATGTTTTTTCTAAACATTGAAAATCCCTTCACTCATTGGTCGATAATGTTGTATTGGATTATATTTTTTAATTCAGTCCATACTGTTGATAACTGTATTGTTACTAATAACGTCGTAAGTGCAGTCATATTTGTCACCTCTCAAATGACACATATTTCTTATCAAGTAATTAACCAACTTCTAGATTGTTCTAATAACCGAGTGGAAGGATCTACCACAGAATATGTATACAGAAAGAAAGCTTCAAACAAATAATTCAAAAGAAAGTATGCATGTCTCACTGTCATGAAAATTGAAGTGATCTCAATGGGATGCCAGTGTCAAATGGTTTGGAAGCATCGTGTGTCTATAGTAATATACAGGGTGGATCTTTAACTTTGGACAATCTGACATGGGGTGAATGACCTGTCGAAATACAATATAGCACAATTTTTCCGGTGATTTCCTCCAACTAAAAAAAAAAAAAAACATGTAGTGTGTTTGTTTGAACGCGTTCAGAAACTACTTGTCCACTTTGAAGAGTTCCATCAATATTGAATAGATTATTTCCTAATACTAAAAGAGTCGAGTAATTTAACCAAAGGTGTTATAAAATTACCTACTATCTACTCAAAAAGTTTGTAAATACAAAGCTTTTCTTCTGTATAAATATTCTGTGGTTCGTTATACCCGTATTTACTACGCTTAAACACGCGAGGCCAACGAGAGGCTAACAACATTATTTCAAACATAATAAATAAACTACGGCTAAATTTAACCCGACTTTTAGTTGAAAATTACAAGTTGAGATAACTTGAAATGCAGGATGTGAGTTCCACCGAGTTCAGAATTAAACTAATAATACTTCGGAGTTGTACTGAAGTTAGATATAACTAAAGTTGTGAAGAACTTAGATGTTTTGATGACGATTATTTGATTAATATGACACCATCTAGGCACATTGTCTGTCTTCTTCTCTGTCGGTACACTCTTGTCAGAGCGGTCGTGGTTATTATGAAGATTTTCTCTTGCTCGCAACTATCACGCGCCTCACGGTGTCCCGCCACTTCCCCGATCGGTTGCGGTTCTGATACACTTGTGCAATGGGGCTCCCAATGACTTGATCTCATCAGTCCACCTCATAGGTGATCTTCCACGAGCTCGAATCCCCTCTACTCTTCCCTGGACCACGAGCATTAGGAACATTGTCTGTACCTACCTTGTAATAACAAAAGCCGGTCCAAAAAGTCCACTTTTCTATTTTAAAATACTGTAACTGTAACAATCCATTACTGCCCTCTTTTGGGCTCAGGTTTCCTTCGAAGATTTAAAATACAGCAAAAGTTTTAAATTTAAGATACTGCATCTAAGTTATTCCCAAACCGCATATTAAACAAGCTGCAATTTAAACCAACCCCTGCATTTCCAGTAATCGTTTAATAGCCTTGCACAAACTCAATCGAAGTTTCCACATCTAACTCGAAGGTCAACACGGCCCAAACGGATATTGAACTTGCCTCGATACTGACACAATAAAATAGCCATACAAAAGTAAACCATCACGGTAAACCACAGTTCGTTTCAGAATTTTTTTTTTTGCCACGCACCCTCTTCGGTATTCCTAGTGTCATGACTTGTCCTTCTTCAAACGAGGCTTAAGAAAGTTCGTTAAAGGTCTTTGGCTCTTCAGTGTTTCATGGCGTTGTAAAGGTCCATAAGGTAACCGCTTACGATCAGATGGTCCGTTGGCTGGTCTGCGTTAACTGTACCTCTGTATAATTATTTAGAGCTGGCACATTTACCGAACTGTTTCGTTTCTAGCTGCAAACTAGTTTACATGATATTCCGCACCGTAATAGGTCCCATCCGGTTTACTGCCTTCTCTACGACGTTGAGAACTTAGCAGTTGGCAGCCATTTTTTTTTCGACCTACCAGAAGGATAGGTATTCAAGTTGGTTGTTTCTTTTCTGTGACTGTTAAATAATATGCTCATCTGGATGGACAAATTTTTTTTGAACAGTTTTTCTTTTCAATATAATTTCATCTAAATTTATCTAATATCTAATATATAAAATTGTCGTGTCACGGTGTTCGAACTTGAACTCCTCCGAAACGGCTCGACCGATTTTGATGAAATTTTTTGTGCTTATCTGGTACCTATGAGAATCGGCCAACATCTATTTTTCATCCCCTAAATGTTAGGGGTAGTCCACCCCTAATTTTTTTTTTCGGCGCAGACGAAGTTGCGCGAGTCAGCTAGTATATTATAAAGGAGAAAGTTTGTATGGATGTTTGTTACTCTTTCACGTAAAAACTACTGAATGCATTTGAATGAAACTTTACCACAATATAGTTTATACATCAGAATAACACATAGGCTACAATTTTTGATAATACGGGACGAACCTGAAGTCCACGCGAACGAAGTCGCGGGCAAAAGCTAGTAAAGCAATTTTTTTTTTGCCACGACAAAATGTACCTCGTTGCCAATGAGGGCTTATTCTGTTAAAACTAAATTCGTGGCCGGACCATTATATGTCATTTATTTCAACAATATTATAAGTCCATTTGTTCTATAATAACATTCTGATTGATTTAGTTGACAATAAAAGTTTGATACAAAAGAAATATAACATCACAATTGTAATCGGTATGTATTCGTGTTATTACCACAAGATAAAAACTGTACAGAAGTTAAACTTTAATCGACGAATTCAGAACATGCCCTAAGTTTCGGAAACAATTTGTATACAAAAAGAGACAGTTTTTTTGATCTACTGTGGTGTAGTATATAAAAGTTTTTTAATTGTAGGTAGACGAACATACCTGATGGGAAGTGGCTACCGTTGTTCAACGTTCCAGAAAATAAAAAAGTTGAGAAGTGTCATGGGACACCCGAACAGAACGAAGTTCCTTTCGATTAAAAGATAAGGAACGTGTTTTAAAAGATTTTTATCAACACGCCATCTAGCGATAATCATCCCAACAAATAAGGAACGTGTTTTAAAAGATTATGATCACAGCGCCATCTAGCGATAATCATCTAAAACAAAAAAAGTGTCGTGACAACTTTTTCGTAAGATTTTTTTCCGTTTAGCCCCCTTTCACAACGCGCGATAAGAAACTTCGTTCCAATAACAGTATCGCCAAACTCCCTCCTCTTTCTTTGTAGACAATATATGCGACTGTAACCACTTATACTAACCACTTACGATCAGGCCCGTTGCCTCGTCTGCCTAAATGCCAAAAAAAAAACATGGTTTGAAGAAGACCAAATAAAAATTCTGTACAACATTACTATTTTATGACATTACGTTCTAAATTATGCATGCCAGTAAAACTCACAAATCGTTTCCTGCTTCGGAATAAATGTCAATTCGACAATACATGTTCGGAGTGAACACATAAATAAGCTTTGTTTCTAAAATATAATACGAATACGGTATCATAAATATGTAACGTGTGTGGTTCATATTGATCGTATGTGGAGTGGTGCTTTGTGAGCTGCATTTGTTTCCGTCCGGTTTAGACGGTAACGGAATCGGTATAATCCTAGCTGACTTGGTTTTTGACCGAGAAGTCTTTTATCAGTTTTCAACAAAAAAGAAGGGATTTCATTCGCCAGTATTAGTTACATGTTTTTTAACTAATCATTTTTGTTTGAGAGGAGTTTTTAGATCATTGTTTTGATGAGAGATTATTATGGTTTGTAAAGTTTCATAATCTGTTCCACGTGAAGAAAGACAGTGCCATTTTTTTCATTCAGGCCACAATCTTCACGTACACATCATAAATACCCAAATATGGATGTTCAACATACAATATAAGAAGACGATCATTTTCATCTTATCAAATCAATTAGTAAAATACATTACATAATAATCTTACAGTCATAATCTTCCTAAAAAACGATGGTTTTAAACAGATGTTTCAAAATGTCTTAAAGGCCTTAAACTGACTATAAGTACTTCTTTGCATGAAGTTCAGACAATGAAGCAATAAAAATAGATATTGTATTACTAATCAATATCGTTCTATAAACCATCGCTACACATGAGCTGTAGTTATTTACTCGAAGTAGGGCATCACTCAAATGAGAATCCTTGTGTAGAACATAAATTACTCCGCAGAGTTGTACATTCAAAGGTTTTATTCAAACAATAGCTGAATGTGCTTGCTATAGTTGGCGTATTCACACAACGAGACTCCTATATTGAAATTCTTTGGATTCATCTTCTTAATCAAATACGATGGACTTTTCATTTCCTGTTCTTTACGCCCTAGATCTTTGCTTTAACTCTTAAAAAGTACAGTTTAATGCAGTATGGCCAAATTCAGAAATAGATACGTTCCGTTAGACTACGTTAACTAATTGATGAAAGTGTAGAGTTTGATTGAAGGACCTCATTGTTTTTTTATTGTTGTACAATCCATTTATCGAGGCTATAGTTTATTTAACAAAAAAGGGACATTTATACAAATAGTCCAATAATATAACTGAGTGGTAAAAAGTAGTAGGAGTGATAAAATGAGTCGAAAAAGACATGTAAAATTGTCTGTCTAATTTTGTGGCAACGTTGCGCGGGTCAGCTACTGTATTAATAATCTAGATTCTATTTTCTTTACAAGTGACCTTGAAATATCACGTACATGTTCAAGGAATTTCGTTAATAAATAAAACGGTAACAATACAACGCGTGGAGTTATTATTCGTGTTTAATGAACAGAGCGTCATTGTTATTATGGCTATTTGGCAGCGAGAGCCCGCATATGCCGTTCTGCATATAGCTGTACCATGTTCATTTAACTTTGGAAACATACTCGGTTTTTCTGCGGCCGACCGAAGAGTTTTATTGCCAGTCGGTGCAGTAAATTGTTCCGATGTACACAGATAGCTGTAGCACAGTGATTGTATAGAAATAATGGTTCATTCTAATAGCTTTGAATGGACTCACACGCGCTTTCCTAATTCTTCTATCATCTTTTGATTTAATTCGTTTTGGAGTCCAAGACAAGTTAGCTTACCCTCGAGTTTCTTACTAGTTAACTGGGATTTATTAAGGTGGTTTCCGCTGTGGATCTTGGCATATAAGTTACATTAGTGGGAGGGAATGGTCGGCAAATACCAGGTCCAGAAAAGCATTAGAAATAATGTCTTTTGGATTTGAATGTATGCATGTATAATTAACCACAGAAGAAAACCTTCTTAATATTATGTATATCCTTTTGTATATCATGTTATTCTGTTGTATGTTCTCGTTCAAACTGCCGCAACGCCGCTTGGCACGTGCCGACTCACTAGGTGCTCTTTGTCATGCTATTTGTGACAGCGACATATATTTTAGGACTGTCAATGATGAAGTTTCCGTCGCCTTGTCGTCATGTTAAAATATTAAAACTATTCTCGTTTATTTTCACATTGAACGCCATTTTTTTCATTTTGTCAAATTATGAGAGCGGAAGTGACTAATTCTGTTTTTTAACCGTCTACTAAAATGGCTGTTGTAATATGTTTGCTTGTAACGAGCAAGTACTAGCGACTACAGCGCCACCTGTAAATAGTTTTTATTAAAATTAATTTAAACCTTTTTTTGTAAAATACTTTTTAAATGTAAGATTTGTGTTGGCGCGCCATTTTTAAATTTCGAATACTGTGAACATTGACAAACTCATATTGCATCATATTTTTTTCTTCTTAAGTTTTTATTGTTTTTATTAAATTTCTTGATCTAAAGTTTTCTTTGTACTAGCAGCCTTTAATTTCCTACAATAATTCACCACTTTTGGCATAGTAGCCGGTTTTAAGGAGAATTAGTTGAGAGAGAAATAGTTCTTAGATTAGATGTTTAATGAAAATTTATCCAAGATGGCTGCCACTACAAAATGGTGGATTCCGTATAGGTATTTTCAGAAATTGTTTAATATAGATATCAAAATGAAATGGCTGCTCAAGTAGAAAAATATGGTCCCATAAAATTCAGAGCTCAAACAGGCCTAAATTTTTTTGTTAATCATCAAAGTATACTTTTGGAAGATCCTTTCTAACGGGTAAGACTAAGCCTGATATATGTGTCACAAAGTCGATATACCCCTTATATGGTTGCATTGTACGGCGATAGATCACCGGCGGACCATGAAGGCTCTATTAACGACCTCCGGGACCATTCCAATGATGGATGACCTCATGTTGGACTCATTCTTGATCCTCCATTTGTCACAATATCCTCGAAACGATTGTTAAGCTTCAGATGACATGGTTTTTTTGATTAGCTGGACTGCGCAACTTTTGGGCTCAGTTGAAATGGTGTTTTTAAAATAAGTCCATGTTAGTGTCTCTTATATCAGTTATCAACTAGTGAACGTCGCGTGGAGATTGGCACAACCATTACGGAGATTAGCCAAAACAAACAGATAGTCTCAAACAAAAAAATATAAATGTAGATTGATTATGTGTATATTCACAAAACCTTACACATACATATAGTAAAAAGGCCTTATTAATACTATCATACAAAATGTACACAAAAAAAAATCATAGAATTTATAGTATATATGAGGAAATCTGCAGAAGTGAACTTGTAGACATAAAATCAAGTTTATTGTTCTGCGTGAAAGTGGGTCGGTGCGTCTCCGGACGTGGCTGGGTGCCCGGGGCGAGGGGTAGGCCCGAGGGGAGGGAGGAGTCATTCTTGAACGGGATCAATCGAATCAGCCGTAAAGGAGCCACCGTTTTAGGTTATTGTAGAAGTTCGAATATTTGACGCACCTGCTGGGCCTAAAAACGGTATAAAATGTCGGAAATGTACATTGTCTCCTGTTTAGGTGAAATGGAAGCTTCGGTTATTTTACACTCGGCTGTCAACTATCACCTATAGATTAGTACATTACTAGACAAACACAAATTTTGGTTAGTTCTTAGTATATATAATATGGCAACTGGCATGGCACCAATTAAAACCAGAAAAATCTAAAAATCTCGTCTTTTGATCTCACTTGCCCGATATTTCATATATTATGACACATATTGTTTGTAACGAATTTGTTATTAATGGTAATGCGGGATACATTATCCAAGATATTTGTGAAAATATGTATTGTTTGGTTAAGCATCAAGAGTTTATAGACGCTGTTTTGAAAAGTCCAATAAAGTTGGAAACACTACTGATGGTAGTTACCGTCGCTCATCTGAATTTTTTTTTTTTTTTTTTTTTTTTTTTTTTTTATTTAGTATACGTAATTTTATATCGCACACTATTATAATTACAATCTAGTCTAAATCAGACTAATAAGCAATTTTGTTTTAACCTAAATTACTATATGATTTTATGCTAAGAATGTGTCCATTGGCACTTTTCTTATTGTCTCTATTATTAAGGTGTAGACACAATGTTCATGTGGTCTTTATTATTACACTTCACTGATTTTATACACTAATTGTATTATTAAGTACACTACACTAATTCGAACGGTTTCGTTCTTTTGAGTCTTCTTTTAATGTCTGTGATGTCAAGAAGCTGTATTGCTTCTACGTTGACATGATGGTGAAGCCTCCGTTCATGGGCTTCTGCGCAATTCCTTATGATGCTAGTAACAACCTCCATTTGTAGGTCCCGGTGGAGGTCACTGTTTCGGGTGTACCAGGGAGCCCCTACTGCTTCTCTCAGTACTTTGTTTTGGAATCTTTGCAGAATAGCAATATTACTCTGTTTGGTGCAACCCCATAGTGTCGCGCCATAAGTCCAAATAGGCATCAGGACTTGTTTGTAAACTAGTATTTTGTTGTGAATTGACAGTTTAGATTGTCTTCCGAGTAGCCAACGCAGTTTTTGGTATCGGAGTTCTAGTTCCTCTCTTTTTTTCTTAACATGGGCTTTCCAGCGCAATTTCGTGTCCAGCGTCATGCCAAGATATTTCGCCGTATTCGCATATGGTATAATTTTACCATTAAGGAATACGTCATGCTGTTCGTGCTGTTTATTAGTAAAATTTATATGAATCGATTTGGATTCATTTAATTTGATGTTCCATTTTTTTGTCCAGTTGTATATTTGATCAACTGCACTTTGCAATTTTGTAATAGCCTGCGTGTGCGTATTATCTACTGCCATTATTGCTGTATCGTCAGCAAATGTAGCAATAGTACAGTTTTTTAGATTTGGAATATCAGCAGTGTATATGAGGTACAGGACCGGACCTAATACACTCCCCTGAGGTACTCCAGCTTTTATTACTTTTAATTCTGAGTATGCATCGTCCTGCCTTATTCTAAACATTCTGTTTGAGATGTATGATTGAAATATGTCTGCATACCTTTTTGGTAATGTTTTTCTGAGTTTGAACACGAGGCCTGCATGCCATACTTTGTCAAACGCTTGCGCCACATCAAGAAAAATAGTAGAACATACTTTTTTTTCTTCTAGGGTATTCTCGATGATGCTTGTAATGCGATGTATTTGATCTATCGTTGAGTGTTTTTCTCGGAAACCAAACTGATGATTAGGTACTAATTCAGCCCTCTCTATGATAGGTTTTAACCTTTTTAGTAGTAGTTTCTCGAAAAGTTTGGACATAACGGGCAAGAGAGAGATAGGTCTATATGATGATGCTTCATGAGGCGGTTTTCCCGGCTTAGCAATCATGATTACCTCTGCAACTTTCCATAGGTCTGGTACGCAATGTAATCGAAACGCTGCATTGATTAATGTTGTCAATTTCACAATACCTTTTCTAGGAAATTTGTGTAGAATTTCACCTGTTATCAGATCATAACCCGGTGCTTTTTTCGGGCGTATACTGATTTTTATTTCCTTTTCAACCTCTTTAGGTGTAACAAGCATGATATCGTCACATAAATGGTGAGAATTCGTTTGAGGGAGAGTCCGTTCACCTGTTCCATTTTCATCAGGTTGGAAAATAGATTCAAGGTATTCTGCAAACCGCTTCGCTTTTTGTTCATTATTAATTGCCCATTTATTATTGCTGCTTTCTCTGATCGGAGGAATTGTAAAGTTGTTTTTATTTATACTTTTTGTAGCTTTCCATAAAGCGTAGTCTGTACAACGGTTACCTGTTAATTTTTCAAGATAATTTTCAGTGAGTTCGTCGTTATAGTGTTGTATTTCTCTGTTAATTTTTTTTGCCAAATTGTTGAGAATTCTTTTATCTTCTGGACATCTAGTATAATGCCACACTTTGCGTTGTTTCCTTTTTTGCTCAATTAATATCTTGATTTCTCTAGGATAGACATTTCCTCTAGTTCCTTTATTGGCTACAGGTGTGTGTTTCCAGAGTGATTGTTGTATAAGTTTTATAAAATTTTCCAATTCGCTATTTAATTGCTCAGTTGTCTTGAGTGGAGTTCTCAAGTTTATATTGCGGTCTAAGTCTGTTCTAAAGCCTTCCCAATCAGTTTGCTTGTTAACCAAAGCAGGAGGTTTTTCTTTTAGTATAATTTTGTCATTAACTTCTAAAAATATTGCAGAGTGGTCAGAGTTCATATCATAACTCTGGTACGTTTTTAGATAATTTGTAGATATATTCTTGACAATAAAAAAATCTATAAGGTCAGGTATTTTATTTGGATCGGTTGGCCAATATGTTGGAGTTCCCGTTGATGTAGTATCACATTTCATTTCTTTAATAGCACTCATAAGTTCTTTGCCCTTAGTTGTTGATAGCCTTGAGCCCCAATATGTGTGCTTGGCGTTGAAGTCCCCTCCAAGTATAAATCGATTACCAAGGCATCGTAAGAAATTCATATACTGATCTTTTTTTATGTTATATCTGGGTGGACTGTAGATAGACGAAACCACCACCACTTGTCTTTTTGTTCTCAGACTGATCGCCACAGCTTGTATCTCTTTTTCTTCGTAAGTATAGTACTCATGGTGATCTATTTGTTCCTTGATGATGACAGCACTTCCTCCTCTTGATGTATTATCCGGATGTAGTGCGTGATAAATTTTGTAGCCCTTAAATTTAATGTGACATTGTTTAGTAAAATGTGTTTCAGATATAAGACACACATCCACTTTTTCCATGTCTAGGATAACTTGCAGTTCATTTTTATGCTTTAGTAATCCATTTGAATTCCATACCATTATTTTAATTATGTTATTCATTTTTGTGGCTTGGCAATAGTAGATATTTTGGTGCTACTTTCGATTTTTTGGAGACGTTCGTCAAACGATAGCATAAGTTTTAAGATATCGTTTAACTTCTTATCAGTACTATCGACATTTTTGATAATATTTGAATTATTTCTGCTCGTTACCTGGGCATAAGATAATGTATTTTTTGTGGTTTTGGTGTAACTAGCTTTATTTGAACTAGATTTAATTGCACTTTTTTTATTATGAGTTTCTGATTCTTGATTCGTCGATCTCGCTGGTTCTCCTGGCTTAGCATTTCTTGTTCTACTTTTGTTGCGTAGCATTTGTATTTCTTTGGCAACGAGACACCCTCGATAGTTTGCAGGGTGGTTATCGCCACAGTGGACACATTTAGGTTTTTCTTCTTTAGATTTTTTGCAATCACTCGTTAGGTGTTTTCCAGTGCATTTTACACACCTAGGTTCTTTGGAACAGAACTTTTGTGTATGTCCATATGCTTGACATCTCTTGCACTGGGGAACTAACCTATTAGTTTTAATTGCCTGTATTTCAACTTTACAGCCCAAAATTGTATTTATTTTGTAAATTTTATTTACATCTTCATCATTAGAAAATGTGAGCATAAACATATTTAAAGGTTCTTTTCTTCTCCAGCTTAGCTTATTGATTGCTTCAGTTATTTTTAGCCCTTTATTTTGTAGATCTTCAACAATTCTTTCTGGTTTACACGAAAAGTGTAGTTTTTTTGCCATGACTCTAATGGGTCTGTGCTGTTTGTTTTCATATGAGTGCCAGGAACACTGCTTATTATTCAATAACTCCGTTATTGATCTATACGAGTCCTCAGTGCTTGTATTTATCTTCAAAGAGTTACCGCTGAGCATTTTGGTTGTAAATGTATCAGCCGACTGGGTAGCTGTTAACAGGTCGTATAATTTTTGATATTCCATTACTTCGTCCACTATTATTGGTGGTGGTAATGGAGATTTTTTTATTTTTTCCTTCTTTTTTTCTTGAGTAGAGTGCTCAGTATGTCGCTCTGATTTTACATCTTGGGAGGGTGAAGTGTTCAGTTTTCTTTTCTTCCGAGACTTCGTCCGGATCCACTCTGTTTCTTTTGCGAGTTCTTCCTCGTCAGTGTGGTAATCCATTGAATTTGATTCTGTAGCAGTTGGTGCAGGTTGGCTCTTTGCCAAGCATTGCAACTGTTCTTGCAGAATCTCTATTTGGCATTTTAAATCGCCTACTAGAGTTTCTAGTTTTTTTCTCTCTTCTCTTTCAGCTCTGTAGTAGCTGTATAGTTCGTGCTCGAGATCGGTTTTTAACTTGATCTGCTGATCCTTCCCGGGTGAGCCTGACGCCATTATTAGAGCTATACGTGTGTATTCGCCTTAACAATGTTAGTCACGTTCGGAACGTCATTATCTAGGTCGCCACATTATAGTTCATTAAACTTAATGTATAGCACTACACAACTTGTGCAATGCGATATAATGATGCGCATGCACTTTTTCGCGTAAGTCTCAGTGACAAGCGTTCGCAAAGGAGGTCGAACGGTCACATCTGAAATGAACATTTGAAATGTCACAGCATTGATGTGCCGTTATCTATAACCTACTTCGGGGGTGTAGCGACGGTAAAAATGCGTAACGCGTCTTGCCGCCCAGCACAACCCCGTACTGGGTTTTTATCTCAGCCTGGGCTGGTAAGTGGTTGGAGGTTTCAGCGTGATTCAACTGCTTAACTCTCGGACTCAAAATTGTATCTTCTTATAATTGATTGAAGAATGTGATAATTTCTTGTTTTTACTTGAAGAGTGGTCCGCTGCGGTAAATCGTGAGTAATTCAATGGGGCTGGTAATCTTTGCGTTGCGTCTGCAGTCGTATCTCTCTGTTAAAGCGACGCTAACGGCTGCCCGTTGGCTGCCGACAGCCATTACCCACCAACGACACAACACATGCTGTACAGAAGACCTAAACAATTTATCAAATAAACAAAAAGGTTAAACTTAAAAAAGCGAAATAGAATATGTTTATAAATAGTTTTCGTTACATTGCCATTTGATTAACATATTAAATAATTGCATCTGTTCTTCTGTGTAGTGAGAGATTACAAACAGATGGATAAAGCGATAGTTCAGTAAGTTTCATTATATTTAAACTTTTTTTGTACATATGAAAGTCACGGTTGGTTAGGTACAGTTTTCTGTATTTCTGTAGAAAAACGAATTTCTCTTACTTCCTAGGAAAGTTACCTGCCAGTGAAAGTCCAATCCAACCAAACATTTCAGATTACCTAGAATAAAAAAACAGACAAATTAAAAAATATTGTAAAGGATCAATCGGTTTACTAAAACCGGTTATTTTAATGTTACAGAGATAATTTATTCATTTTTACATTTTTCAGAGTAATAATAAGCGGATTTAGTATACTTATTCATCTGAGTCTTCTGTATCCATAGTTGCCCGCACGTCCCGCCGGAATCGGATAACGACCGCCCGAAATTCAGCCTAATGTTATTAGGGACACGGTTCATTTCCCATTATCTGTACAGATAGAGACGGTTAATGCCGCTTAATGTTTTTTGCGAAATAATTAAAGTAAATAAGACTTTTCTTCATGGCCTTCGAGATTGAAATAGAATGATGAAAATAAAATGGCTATTTTTGTTCGGATAAGAAAATATGGTCGATTTTGTGGAAATTTAATTTGTTCGATATCTTTGGTCTGATTGTGAGAAACCTTTTAAAAATGTAGTAATTTGTTAACTTAATTTTACCAATGTTCTTCAGACGACACTTATCACAATACTAAATGTAGATCTTACTGCCCACTAGACTCGGGTTCCTGGTAACTGTGTGAATTAAATGTGACTCGTTAACGACCGATGAAGGATTCATGGAATTAATGTACCCAATGTACCCATTACTGCTGTTTTTTTTTTTTCAGTTGGAGGAAATCACTGGATCCCGCGGGGTATGTGGGAGTTGAACCGCACTAAAACCTCCAACCGCTCACACTCAGCGTCCGAACCCTGGCTGAGGCCAGAACCCACGTGGTTTGGAGGGACGGCGCAACGCGTTACGCGCTCGGCACTCTTTCCCGTCGCTCTGTACCCGTTTCCCGTCGCTCCGTCCACGATTACTGCTGCCCCTAGTTGTAGGTCCAGATATTCTTAGTAGAGGGATAACATAGACCTAATGATCTAAAATAAGACGTTTACCTGGGTTTGGGACTCATGTGAAGGTTCGAAAGGTAAGGAACATAATACATATATGGGTTGTCTTCTGTAATTTTCTGTGGCAAGTTACTACGCCTACACGCGCGTTCTGCCCTACGTAGGGATGATATAATATGTTATGTGTGTATATACGTAGCGCGTTGCAGACAGTTGCAGTATGCGAGAGGTCTAAAATAGCTCCAGCAGTTTTTGAGAATTTTTGGTATTAAAAAAACAATGCAAATTCAAATTATTTGTATGTTACTGTAGATCTTAGTTTATATTATGAGTTAGTGATATTTCAAAGTGGTTGAGAGGAGTTGTTCTCCTGAGTGGTCGGAGGGCAGAGCGAATTCTTGGCAGCGACGAGCACTCTGCTGGTTAGGAATGACGAAACGACTGGTTTAATGAAGCAATAACACAGAGTCTCATTTAGTTAAGAGCTTCGAATACAATAATAATGGTTACATTGTGTTTGAGATAAAAGAAAACTAAGAAACAGTAGTTTGAGAATGGTGTAAACTGATTTATGTTATGTTTTCTTAATAAATCGTGTTTTATAGTCTATTTTAGTGTGGGGTCTATACTGAGTATAATCCTACTTAATATCCAATTGAAATAATTATTATAGCCATTAAGAATCACTAAATTACTCTATAATTATCTCCGTCCGCGGTGTTCCCGGAGCGCTATGACATGTCCCTCTTTAAACGAAGTTTAAGAAAAGTCTTGTATCGGTAGGCGGAAGATAACGGCCCCTCTTTGCCCTGGCATTGCAGAGGTTCATTAGCGACGGTGACCGCTTACCATCAGGTGGGCCGTATGCTCGTTTATCTACCTTGCAATTTAAAAAAAATTGAATTCTTTAGTAGCCTTTATTCGATGCCATCTGCAAATCTACCTATTTTGGTGTAAGACAAGACTTTGGTAAATCCTCTTTGTAGATAGTAAATAGAACATTTCCTAAACTAGAAACATCAATAGAATCAATAAGTTTGTCTTAAGGATTACGAGTTTCGGCTTGTGAGGTTGGCATCAGTTTTCTAAGCCGAGTTAATATTAGCTAAATGAACGGTTCAGGATGACTTCTCGTGCCAAAATCCAAATCAATCACTAGTCGAGCCATCCTGGCTTCCTTGTACAAATTGTTGCTACGTTCTTTAATGATTGTTTCGTATGAGGTGATGTGATGACAGTAATGAGTGTTGTTTAAAATAATAACTTTAAATTGGAATAAAGACTGGTTGAAATGGGGACGTAAATTGACGGGGAAACCTTTGGAAATAGCCTAAAAGTTCAGTCGTGGAATTTGCATTTGTGAGTACAAAGCTGATATACTTAATACACTGTGATGTAAGAATAAGAATAAATTAACTGTCAAGAAGTCAGTAGTTACACTATCTACCTTACTATAAACGAAATTAAGTTCAAATTCCTAACTATTCAGCTTATCTATAGTTTGTCTATAGTTGTTAGAATAGCTATATTTTGGTAGAACCAACAAAATGGCGCGCGAACGATGCTTCAAAAATTCATGTGAAATCTTGTCTCGGCTAACAGCTGACGCTCATAGAATATTTAACCGCAGAAAGTACACCGACTTAGTCCACGTTTTTGCATTTTATATTAGCTATTGGAATCCGCTACTTGCTCGTTTAGTTGCATTAGAAATCATTGTAGAAAAAAAATACAGAGCTGAACAGTTTCAAAGTTAAAAAAACGCTCTTTCCAAAAGTGCATTAGACTTTTCTAAACATCTAGATTGCATAGTTTGTGTCACCGAATTTACAACAATTTTACACAAAAATCACTACTTTTACAAACACTTTATTAACACAATAAAATAATAGTTCCTTTTTATAATAGTAACGAGTGGCCCTGCTCTCCGACAGCTAATTTCATAGCAATTAAAAGTTCTGCTGGATTTCTTAAGCCCCGTCCGTTTGTTTGCGCAACTTAAATAATTTATCTAATTCCGATATGCGACCTCGGAATTATTTAGCGCCATTTCCTCATCCAGTGTTCTCCGTAATTGTGGTTTTATTCATTAACTTTCGTTATTAACTGTTGTTTTAGTTTGTGTGTTATTTAGAACTATATTTTTTTCGGTGGTTATTTTTTGTTTAAGTTTTCTGTTGTGTAATTCGTTGTTTTAAAACCTGATTTTCTCAAAAAAGATGAGTTATTTCTGGTAATCGGTAAGTATCATGCCTTCTACATCCTGACATTGAAAACTTTTAGTAACAAGATTATAGGCATTAAAAAGACTACACGTCGCCTCAGTGCTTGTTTGGCCAATCTGACATTTTTTTACGAAAATGACTTTTTAATGCAGTATTATAAAGAATAAAATTTCCATTCGACTGGTAAAATATTTTTTTTAAATATTCAATTCTAAAACAATAAAAATCTCATTTATATTTTTTCTCAACACGGCACTTAACGAAAATTCCGTGCTTGTTTGCTGTCTCCTGTAAAATTTGCTCGAGTGCAGATTGGCCAAACAAGCACTGAGGCGACATACAGTTAAAGTTCACGTCTACATATTCAATATTCTATGGTTCATTTTCTTCGTCTTGTTATTAATGGACGTGAACATGTGACGTTAACGTGGCGATGAATCCTCAAATATGGAAAATTTTCGGCTCGCACCCCATTCTTAGGTCTCGCCAAAGAACTCTTTTGTGTACCGAAATTCTAATTACAGTTTGACAAAGTGATATTTTTAAAGTTAAAGTCCTTATAAGCAGGTCATATTTGAAGGCTTTAGTGCCTTCAGACATTGCAAGGTTTTAAAATTCAAGTTTTTAAAATAAATTATTTCTTTATATATATATTATATTTCTAAGTATAGGACATAGGGTCCATGAGTGACTACTGCACCAGGTAGGGCATCAACACCATAAACAAACAACATCAATTTCTGTCAGAATTTCATATGCATATTCACTTACGATTGGTAACTATAATTGGCTTCACTGCTTTGTTTCTAGATGCTTTTTCGTTCAGGTGATCTGATATCACTTCTACAGTTAGTTAAAGGTTTTCTTTTATTGCATGATAGCTCAATTAGTGGTTAACGACGCTCATATACCTCTGCAATGACGGGGCATATTTACTTACCTTTAGATTATTTATAAAATATTTCTTAAATGGTATTTAATTTTAAACCTCTCCTTTTCAGGTAAGCTATTTTTGATCGTAATATCAGGAGAAAGAGTATGTATTTCCTGAGAAACGATTTTATCTTTACATCATACTACGGAAAGATCCAGTGAAAAATGACCGTCCGATATCCGTAACATTCCGAGATTTATCTGAACCTCCGCCGAAATAAGTCAGACCGTATCAGGGCTCTTTGATAAGACATTCTTTCCTTGGTACACGCTTGGATTTTCCTGGAAATGTTGACGATTTTAGAAATTGTTTTTGTTCCTTCACTGTAACAACATTTAGGTTACGAGATTTTTCAGCTCCTTACTACATTTTTGTGATGATCTTTGAAGGTGTATTTTTTAATTCGTGTTTTGTTTTTTTTTAATTTTAACATGTGAAAGTAGGGGTAGTCGACAAACACCAATTAGGGTTAGTTTCTAGTTGAGTTATCACACTACTACACTGTAATAAAACAATGTAACAAACATCCTAAGCCACACAAAAAGATACAACATGAATAATACTTCTATTTTCTCATGAAGAGAGCATGGAAAACGATATACATTTGTTATGACATAAATCAGTCATACATGAAATGTGAGATAATCGTTGCGATCGCAATTTGCCATCGCTCCGTCACCCGTCACAGTTCGAAGTCCCAATGGTCTGAGCTGACCGAATTTTAATAGTACACAGACAAAAACAGAAGGAAATCTATATATAAATTGCATTTGTCATTATAGCGTACCCGCACACCTAGAATAGTATTGTCAATACTTTCGACCGAGGGATTGGAAAAGTTACTAAAAAATAGCATGTTAAAGAAAGTGTTAATTAAAAGCACATTTAAAAAAATAGCACGTGCAAGTTTTAGGATAAATAAGACTTGAAAAACTTAATTATGTTTTAGGATCAAGTTCCAAAATCATATAATGTATTAATTTTAACATCATAAGTCTACTATTTTAGGTGTTCTTATAATTTATAATATATGCAATGAATTAATTCAAATTTCTTTTATAGTTTTACTGGCGCGATGTTACCAGACCTTCAAAAAAAAAATAAACAAGCAGGGTATTTAAAAACTGTACAAAAACTTTAGACCAGCTAAAGTGAGGGGAATGACCTGTCAAAATACAACTTAGATTCATTTTTATTTTTGAAATCGGTTATTTTTTTGGATATGGTTTATATATTACGTCTGTTCATATAATATTGAAAAAAATAATAGTTGTATTTCGACATTTCATTCACCCGACTTCAGCCATATTTAACTTCTGTATTGTTCTATGATTCTGTTGTGTCGGCGTGTTCGATTTTAACCTGCCTGTCACCTGTCCCGAACTAGTTAATCTCGCGTGAAGAGGCATCTGACGTGTTTCCCAATAACCATCATCTGGATAGAGGCACAGACTAACAACGAAACAGAATTATAAAGTTTTGACCATTCTAACACGATAGTAATGAAACTCACTAGCGAAGTGTTTTGATACTTCTTAATATTATATTTCCTGAACGTATATTATATTGTCACTAATAGACTAATCAGGATTACTTGTCTCTGATACAATGCAATTCATTATTGACAAAATCGTGATTCCGCGGTCTATCAGTGGTGTTCCGAAAAAAAAAACTTGAGAAGTGTCAATGGACACCCGGACGGAACTAAGTTCCTTGCGATTAATTAGTGAGGGAATTGTAATAAAATTTTATTTTTTACGTTATAATAAATAGTGAGTTTAATCTTTTAAAAGAGACAGAGAGACAGACGTTTTGAACTAAGTAATTATTATAACTTAAATAAAATATTTTGATCACAGCGCCATCTAGCATTAATCATCTAAAACAAAAAAAGTGTCGTGATAACTTTTTCATAAGAATTTTCGTTTAGCCCCCTTTCGATAACGTGCGATAAGGAACTTCGTTACAAAAATGTACAATTTATTTTTAATTGTGTGCATGCTTGTCTATCTATAGTACAGTTACTGTTAGTTTAACTTCTGTTTTATTCTGTGTATATTCTGAGCGTGGATCGTATAGTAATTACGTTGGCCTTTTGTAGATACCTCGATACCTTCGTTATCGATACTATATTCATTGTTTTACGTCTAATTGCTTATTTAGTTTCGAGCGAGGGATTCAGGTTCTTCGGTAATGAACGGAATATGTATGTTATAATAAATCTTATGAATTTAGTGGTAGATTCAGCAGTTATTGAACGGTATTTGAATGGAGATAATTTGATGATAGTGACTTTTTTACATTAATGGGTTGGTGTGAAATAAGTCCTTTATTTTTGCGTTATTAAAACCTAACCTTTGTCTGTAAATATACAGCTTTATTCTTTATTGTACACATCATAAAGACAGGTACAATACGAGCTTACCTCATGTTTGGGTTCCAGTAAATTATTAAGCAAATTTGTGTAGCTCAGCTAGTAAAGTAAAAATTAGTAGGGATCACATCATATTATTTTTTAGCCTAGTTTTCCGCGATTTTTTGCGATTCATTGTCGAATTTTGCGAAACGTAAATCTAATACACCAATACGTCGCCTCAGTGCTTGTTTGGCCAATCTGACATTTTTTACGAAAATTACTTTTTAATGCAGTATTATAAAGAATAAAATTTCCATCCGACTGGTAAAATATTTTTTTAAAATATTAAATTCTAAAACAATAAAAATCACATTTAATTTTTTTTCTCAACACGGCACTTAACGAAAATTCCGTGCTTGTTTGCTGTCTCCCTTCAAATTTGCTCGAGTGCAGATTGGCCAAACAAGCACTGAGGCGACGAATAGAGTGCGCTAGCTCACTGTCATATTGTGTATCCATTTCACGCATCAAACGAAAACCAGTGCTCGATTGTGCGAAGCGTTGCTGTAATTGCAACATTCAACGTTAAGTATTATACCGCGTAATGCGCTCTGTACTGTAATTGGAAATCTTGGAATATCCCTACATATACAAATGAAAGAAAGTTACCTAAATTCCGCGTCGTACAAAGCTGCATTTATCGAATAGATTCCGTGGAATTCAATCCCAGTGAGTGGACCGAGCTGCCTTTGAAACCTAAGCTTGTTCTCTGAATGAAATACCTTTATCGGGATTCTTCCTATGGTCCGAATGATCTAATTTAACGCATTCCTGCATACCTATATATGCAAATCTGTTGTCTTTGTTTCTGCATAGTGTTATAGTTTGTGAATGGCTAGAAGAGGTAGGGATGCTGATAGTACATTTATTATTTTGTTGAAAGGAAAATTATATCTAGATCATAAATTAGATTATTCCCAACAAACTAAATTTGATTTTTTGATATTAAAAATTAAGTAAAAAAAAATTTGGTTGCCTGTAAAGTATACGGGCGAAAGTTTTACGTGACAACGACTCGGGCATGGTTAGCCCGCCTAAGAGCGACAGAGACAGACATAAAAAGTGAAAGGCACGCGTGCCTCTCACTCGCTCTCATTGTGAGCGCATAACGTGAGCGGAGCGTAACGCAGTTTCTTGAAGTGTCACCCGGCAAACCAATTTATAAGACGTTGTCACGTCAAAATAAAGACTCAGTTTAAATTTCATACAAAAAACCATTATTCTTTCCAAATTTTACACATTCACTAAAAAAAAACGTATCGTGTTTCCTGAAATCGTAATGTGTTGGGTAAACGGTAACATTGTTTCGGAGGTCGTCGACCCCGCCCTTTGATCCCAAGCCGATGCCGATCATTTACCGAAACTCACAAAGATTCCATTACAAATGAACTTGCTCCTTAAATGTTTCAGCAACTGAAATAAGACGTTATGTTGCGATAATACGATTTATTTTCCTTTATTTGTAATCTTTTACGAAAAATTTAACAAAAAATATACAGTTTATAGTACGTAATTATTGGTAGTTTTACATAATAAATTCCAGAAGTTTTTTTGTGCTATTTTTGAATATACATTTTTGACCTAGTGTTTTTGCGATCGCACCGCCTTTTAGAAAATAAAGCAAAGAATACATGCAATGGGCGGTCTTATCGCTAAGAGCGATCTCTTCCAGACAACCCTTGAAAGCATTAGATTACATTTGAGAGTTCACAGTGGTGTTGCAATGCAGTGCAATGTATGTCATTGACATAATAATAACATTAACTTTTTCAATCTTATTTCACACTTATTTTAACGCGGTTTTCCAAAATTTGCAAAATAAAATTAGGACTATTTTTCATCGTTTTCATTCCGTGTAGTTTGATATATTGCACATAATTTAAACTAAGATAAAAACAACATTCTAATCCATGACTACCCGCAAGAAAGAATCTTCAATCGCAACAAAAACATGTATACACCTTAAACCATTTAGAATGCTTTTAACAAGATTAAGAGGAAATGCTCAGGAGTATTTCTCATAATTCGTGTGACGGCAACCCTAGACGTCGCTCGTACATTACTCGTAATAATTTATGGTTGTAAGTTTTTGCGGAGGCCCCTAGAGTCCCCCAGACCACAGAATAAATACTTCACAGAAGTCAAAAATGACTGATATTTTCACAGGTTATTTATTACACGGATCTTGTAGTAAATAGAACTATTTTTTGTGCATTAAAAGTGCGTATTTGCGATACTACTTATTATCATCCTTAATAGTATAACAGCTCACCGCTTAGTAAATTAAATCCTTTTCTCAATTTTGGTGAAATCGTCTTCACATTGAAGATTGCGAGTCCTCTTTCTATCGATTAAATTCGTTGCGGGGCCCAAGACTAGTTATCTTTCCCTCGTGTTCCTGGGCTTCACTGCTCATAGTCATTATTGTGGTCGCCGCTGTGGATCCTGGCTACACGGAAGTTACAGTGGTGGAAGTGAGAGGGTAAATACCTAATACTTTCACAGTGCAAAAAATACTTATACTATAATGCCACAGGCAATCTTAAAATATTCATATTCCATACACATAAGTCAGAAACACGCTTTATATGTAGATTGCCTTCTGTCTGTTCTACAAATACTATGCAGTTGTTAGCACAAGTGATATTGATTTTGACTTCTGTATGATATTATTCTATGTTCAAAACCTCCCGAAGTTCTCCAGAGTCGGAATAACGTCCTCTGTCACCGAACGTATAAAT
The DNA here is from genome assembly GCA_030269945.2 of Trilocha varians. Classification (NCBI taxonomy): domain Eukaryota; kingdom Metazoa; phylum Arthropoda; class Insecta; order Lepidoptera; family Bombycidae; genus Trilocha; species Trilocha varians. Next base: position 17,374,617 of record AP028256.1, read on the forward strand.
CTCAGGATAAAGTATTCATATAATTTATGTATGTGAACACTTAAAAGTTGAATTGATTGTTTTTAAATTTGTTGCATAGATTGACTCTGTTTTATGGTTGTTAAGCTTTTTAATATCATGTAATTTTCAGAGTAGTTAAGTAGTGTGTGCTCATTTGAATGATTAAATTGATTGTTATAATCGATGTTGCGTTATATATCTAGCCTTAACCATTAAATCGATTTAAGTAAATTGTGATATACCTTTTCTATAGCTTCAACTATCTTTGTGATGCAGACGAACACGACCTAGTTTTAACAATGCTGTCTTTACATAATTTAACTTAGCTGTAACACTAGCAAAATATCGAGTATGTATAAAACGTAAGTATTTTATTGTGCGTGCGCGAGTGTGCGTTCTATCAATCCGCTCCCTCTAATCTAATATAAACGATAAGGATGAAAAACATTAGATCAGGGTGTTTGTCTCGGGGACGCTCCCGTCGCTGACTCGGCGTTTCTATAGGGTTGATACAACAACAGTTATTAAACACACTTAAATATATGTAAACTGTTTACTCGCGGCATTCTGTCTGAGTCACAAAGGGATATAATATAGTCTATAGTTTTCCTTGATAAATGGCCTATCCAATACTGAAAGATTTTTCAAATCGGAGAAGATTGTTGAAATAAGCGTGTTCAAACAAATGTTCAGTTTTATATAATATTAAAAAAGTATGGATTTATTATAAAACTCAAAGTATTTAGAATAGATAATATCAAGGAATAACTTTGTAACCATCTTCGTACAACCCTAAAGCTATCGGAAGCGGGTTTCATTTCCGCGGCGTACCGTGCCCGAAATGCCGCATCACGCCCTAATGCCCCGCTCACACTACCCCACTCCCACGTGACCCACTACCCTGTCATTCAATAAAACGAAGAGTAGAGAGGAGTCTAGACAATTACAAAAAGTACTACTTTTTATTGCTAGATAGATGATGACTGTCAATTCACCTTGCAATGCCAGGGCAATGCTCAACCGTTATTTTTCACCTATCACACACTCTTAGAAGAATAGCTTCGTCTGCGTCACATAATATCTTATTGCAAGAAAACGGAGCAGTTATAATTGTCAAGGCAAAGCGAAGTCTTTCCTCTACTGTATAAAAATAGTAAGGGACCAATGGCTAATGCCTATTCCACATAGGTGGTGACATTAGGTGATGTTCATTTCTTTCAGTCTGAAATTAAAATTAATTCTTCTTCCATACTACCTACTTCTACGATCTACGATCTGGTCAAGATCGCGGGAGGTCACTGGATGCAGATGGCGCAGGACCGGTCGATGTGGCGAGGTTTGGGGGAGGCCTATGTCCAGCAGTGGACGTCTATAGGCTGATGATGATGATGATGATGACTACCTACTTTGTTAAACAGCTGACCTCTTGTGTTTTATGTTAATAAATAATGAAATAACGTTCCCTAGAGAATCTCTTTGATAACAACCTGTAAATACACTATCTTACTCGAACTATTACCATCGTTATAGTCTTCGTATTCCCGCGGGACTTCAATGGTATAATTCCTTGTAACTCTAGGTAATAAATGGTCTAAGAATAATGTTATTCGTCGTAAAAAAACTGTATAGTTATTACATTAATGGCTTTATTGTAATTAAGGTTATTCTAAATATTGTATTTAAGTGTAACCATGAAAAATATCAATTAATAATGTTATTTTTACGTATAACACCACGGTGTAGGTATAACTAACGGGTTCTTATCATGATATTTTAATTATAAATAGACTAGATACTGCGGGTCGATTTAAGAGCAAACAAATCCGTCTACCTTTTTTCTCGTTCGCTTTACGGTAGTACCACTGGAGCTCAAACTCACATTACGACACACCACACTCTCTGTATCTACAAGACCCTGAATAATTTTATAACTGCACATAGTATATTAAAGGATTAAAAACTACTAGAAAATATGTGAAGTCTCTAGTCCTCATTTTACCACGCAGTAATAGATTACTCACTATTCAAAGCATTAATTTAAAAACAGATTTATTAGTATATTCCTTTGAACGTCAAATAGTTCTAACGAACCTAGTTTCTACTTTCTAATTAGTTTCATTTCACTGTAGTTTTATAGGAAAATGTTACTTTGAACTTTATCGAGGAAATCTGATTCATAAGTGTTTATTAAACATGTTGTTTATTTATCAGCGATAAAAATAGTGCAAATAGTGATTCTACGATCTAATCTCTATATTTTTCTAACCGTGATAGGAAACTACAGATTAAATGCCACGCAAAATCGAGTGATATTTATTTCATGGATGTTTTAGTAGATTCCTAGATAATTATTGTAGCTGATTACGACCTTACCTTGACTTATTTTAAAAGTCAATCGAATATAAACCTAACTCATATTTTCACATGAATGTACCTATTTCTAAATACATGACTTGTAGAAATCAGTCCCGAACCAAACTTTGAGCGTTACTAAAGCTTTTTTTTTGTTGGAGGAAATCACCGGATCCCGCCCCTCGGGTAGAGTATGTGGGAGTTGAACCTCACTAAAACCTCCAACCGCTTACACTCAGCGTCCGAACCCCAGCTGAGGCCAGACCCAGCACGGGGTTTTGAGGGACGACGCGACGCGTTACGCTCTCGGCACTCTTTCCCATCACGCCGCTTCCGGTTACTCAAGCTAGCCAGCTAAACATATTTTTCCAAATAAACAATAAAACTCTACCTAATTCAAAATATCAATTTTATAGAATTCAGTTACAAAACTTAAGCGTAACTCGTTCCAAATATGAACCTGTCACTGTTTCCCATGATGCTCGTATAACACGCGTTTTATAATCTATTTAAAGATTTCATTGATAAATGTGCCCGTTATATCGGTATGAGCGCTCGGTAGTATTCGACACTCTGGCCTTGAACGCGATACGCGGTTCACGTTTATCCACAATTGATTTACAAAACGATGTAACTCACAAAACGTGGATTACGTTATCAGTAATAATACTTCAGTCTAGTCTTAATGAGTCTGTTTTTGATACTAAATGTAGCACTTGCAAAGTTCGATTAGAAATTGTTTGAATAACACATTTCTTCTCGCCAAAAAGTTACAAAGGGTTTGACAATAGTTCCGTGTCTGTACCAACTCATTACTGCCCACTGTTGGGCTCAGGTCTCCTCAGAAGAGGGATTAGGCATAGTCCACCACGCTTGCCCAGTGCGGATTGGGGACTTCACATATCTTCAAAGGATTTTTAGAATCCTTTTCCGACATGCAGGTTTCCTCACGATGTTTTCCTTCACCGTTATTAGCCAGTGATGTTGTGAAAAATTGCACATAAATCTTTTTCACATTTAGATTTAGAGGTACAAGCCGGCCGGTTTTGAACCCGCGACCCCCGTTCGGAAGGAAGCGCTTCGACCACTCGGCCACCACGACTTCGTCCATGTCTATTTAAATATAATTGAAATAATGCAGTATTTCAAAGAGTTACAATTACTTTCTAAACTGTCAATAGCTAATAAACTAAGTTCCAGGTAGCAACAATAAATAGAAGTTAGAGCACAAAGGTGGTTGATTGCATGGCCGGTGCCGTGAGAGAATGATAACTATTCGTATTGACTTTGAATTCCTGAGTGAATCGCTGCATCTGGCTACGATCCAACGCCAATACTGGAACGTGTTGGAGCTACCATTTTTAAATCTACCATTCTTTACTTTACGAAGATACGTGATATACGTTTCACAATCAGTTTATTTTACAGATGGGTTTCCATTTTAGTTCCAATTGGATTCGTTTGTGTTCAAATGTTTCAGCTGCATTGAATTCATTTCGAATGTTTTCATTATACTTTTGAGACAACAACTTGAATGAAATTTCGATGTATTTGACTATGAGTTTATACGAGTTTGATTTTGCACTGCGTTTGGTTCTTAAAATGCAAGGTTTGGTAATTTGTGTTTGTAATTGATATGTCCACTCTGTCCAATTTACTGTTTTGTTCGTTGTATCTTATTCTCTTACTTTCCTTATTTTTATTTTATTTCAAAAGGTTACTTTTTTATGTAGAAAAAAAGTTACTAGAATAGTAGATATTTATTCTACAATTGAAGAACACATATATTATTCCGAAAGAGAAAAATTCAAGACTTTTTCCCTCAAACACTTGAAAGTCAATAATAGTCAGTAATTTAAAGTTCAAAGTAGATCCACGAAATAAATACTAAGCAGAAGTAAAGTCTAGGTAATGTGCCACTTTCTTGACAAGTACTGTTGATGGTTGAATCATCACTCTTATTATTTGGTATTCCTAGTCTCATGAACTATTTTCCTTGATTATTTCTGCATATTTATACTATGGTTGACCACTCATTAAAAATATATGACTGTGTTATACTAAGTTTCTTTGAAAGCATTCCTTTGAAAAATTTTTTTTTGCATAAACATCAAATCGAGATACATCGTGAAGATTATTCGGGTCAATGAAACAACAATGAGAATATTATATTTATTTGTCTATTAAATCTGCTTAAATTTAATATCAACAAAGTTCTTAAAAACGGTCGTCCTGAGAATAGGTTGTAAAAAAATTTAAGCCATGCCGAAGTGTCCAATTTTATTTTACATTTAAAGACCTTGTTGCTGAGTTTTTCTTATCATTTCTTAAACGTATTTTTGCCATTTAAAGAATAATTATATTTTTTCAATGCAGCATAATAACAGAACATGATGTTCAAATTTCGAGATAATCTGAAACAATAACCGCATAGTTATATAACAGTTTGACCGTTTTAAACAAACGTTCATAAATATTAAAACGGCATGTCAATTAACGTGTTTTCGGTTAGATGTATCTATTATTCATGGGACAGTTTACACCGCAGTGTTCACCGAGCTTCTGTTTACTATTGTACAGTAGGTGGCGAACGTTTAACACAGACATTATACCTATTGTCTAATCACTTACACTATTACTAAACGGGTTCTTACCACGAACGTACGTAGTTACGTTCTTACGTAGCCAGGGTTTTGTCATCTGAACGCCGTTACATACCAAGACTGGTTAAGGAAGCTATTGAAATTTCGAGGAATAGCACTTTTAATTGGGGTGACGGCTTCAAACTATCCTGTATGTGGAATCCAGTGTTAGACGAAAATAAAGCCATAAAATTTAGTTTTGAGATGGCAGGCGATACTGTCAGTGTGGTATGTCGAAATGTGAGTTCGAGTTCCAGTGGTACCGGCAAACGAACGAGAAAGAGGGTAGACAGATTTGTCTGCTCTTAAGTAACCTAACCGCAGTTCTTCAGTCTTCCCGTGATCATGGCGCTTGAAACAGTGCTGAAATATCGGGACCTCTCAATTAAAAATAATCGCGGTAAGAACCCGTTTAGTAATAGTGTAAGTGATGTAGATAACCGCGAGTGTTTAAAGAAATTTATTGTCTAATCAATTGCAATTTAGGTGTACCAAGAACCTAAGAGCATCTCTTGCTTTATCTAAATAGATAGAAGATAAAGTCTCTGTTATCTTTAAATACATGAATCAACTGATTTCTTGATGATATTTGGTGTAAAGCTTGGATCCTAAGGACATTTTATCCTGAACTACAAATCAGGTGCTCGTTGATTCATCTGCATACATGGCAATAAAAAGAAATCTTTGTACCTCAACACTTTAAAAACGAAGTTGTGTGATTAAATTAGTTGAGACTTGCACTAAAAAGGGAGCAATGTCAATAAAAGTTTTTGCCTAGAATTTAACAATTAATAAACGCTTTGTTCCCGACTGGATTCCACATATTCGATAATCTGAAGCAGAAATCCATGTTAAAAGTGCTTTTAATTTAAATTATTTGTAACATCGTGGATAGGTTGCAGTGGTCGTCAGTGATGTTACGAAGGGGAACGAACGTCGAAACTTCTGGAAACTACGTTCCACGGAGCCTTCGACACTAACCTAAATAGCTGTTCAATTACAGTTCTCGACAACTATGTGTCGCGTCTACGAGGTGCCTTCACAATTTAGAGTGGAGTTTGGAAATTTTGCTAAAATGGTTTTTGATTGTTATTATAGATTCGAAACCTTTTTGTTAACTCAAACTAGTACTAAACGGGTTCTTACCACGATCATTTTTATTTGAGAAGTCCCGATATTTCAGCACTGTTTCAAGCGCCATGATCACGGGAAGACTGAAGAACTGCGGGTAGGTCATTTAAGAGCAGACAAATCTGTCTACCCTCTTTCTCGTTCTTTACGTTAACGCTTCAATCTTCACTACAATCTAAGTATACTAAATAAAGAGCTGAATAGTTTGGTATTTATTTGTTTGAAGTGTTGATTGAATCTGAAAAATTACTTCATTGTTGAATAATCTTCTTTGATCCGTACTAATAAAGAAAGAAAAAGTTATAAAATGAAGCTACAGTATTAATTAAAATAACTATCTTCAAGACTGTCCTGCCCTATTTCTCGAGTGCAATGTCATATTACCATCATGATTCTTAACCATCAATCGACAGTCAACATAAAATTTAATGCAGAACAATATTAAACCAAACAATTACAATTAAACTGAAATGAGATTAATCGAATTTTCCCACAAAGCCCAACATTGGACAAGCAGATTAACGTCGCTTGAATAGTACGCGTCGAAACTGGGACGTGAACTAAATAGGAAAACGAAATGCGTCGACTAATGATACTGATACAGCATTATAATAATAATATGCATATTACATATATTATGTTGTGGTTATACAAAATAAAAACTTGAGAGGTGTCATGAGACACCCGAATAGAACGAAGTTCCTTTCGATTAAAAGATATCTTATATTTTTTTTCCTAACGTAACGCGCGATAAGGAACGCGTTTTAAAAGATTTTGAACACAGCGCCATCTAGCGATAATCATCTAAAACAAAAAAGTGTCGTGACAACTTTTCGTAAGATTTTTTTCCGTCTAGCCCCCTTTCACAACGCGCGATAAGGAACTTCGTTCCAATAATTTTAGTTGAAGGACTGTTATCTCTTTTAACGATTTAGTAACTAGATATTATGACCATCTTAAGATAAAAATATGAGGTTAAAATCTGTCTTCTCACTAAAGTCGTTTTAAAAATATGAAGAATAAAAAAACTTCTGAAGAACTGCCTTCTGCTACGGTCGAGACACTTAAGTAGACACTTGAGTATAGAAAATATCCATGAGAAACTTAAGAAAACATTTTAACAATCCAGTACGCAGTCTCTTCAGGATCTCAATGAGTAATATCCTCTCCATATTGATCGAATAACGACCGCACTTTCACCAAGTTTTGTAATTTCGATACAATTCCAATTACGTCAGGACTTGAGCAGCTGCATCTGTGATATTTATTGCTCCCAGTTCCAAGGATCAGTTTGTTGCTAAACAAGAATGAATATTGAATGTTGGGACTGAATTAGGGGTGTCTTCGTCTATTGGTAGATTGTTTGAATTTAAATGCTTGGTGTCTGTGTCGTTTAGTTTTATCTTTTTCGTTAACTTGGTTTAGTGGTTTTATTCAATTCACTATATTATAATATATATCTTCCCTTTTTGACGTGACAACGTTGCCGGGTGACACTTCAAGAAACTGCGTTACGCTCCGCTCACGTTATGCGCTCATAATGAGAGCGAGTGAGAAGCACGCGTGCCTTTCACTTTTTATGTCTGTCTCTTTCGCTCTTAGGCGGGCTAACCATGCCCGAGTCGTTGTCACGTAAAACTTTCGCCCGTATACCGACTTTACAGGCAACCAATTTTTTTGCTAAAAGTAGACTCGCAATCCTCTGCGTTTTCAATTTGTTTCATGACACTGACGTAAGTTATTTAACTAAATATACGATGCTGTACAGGGTGGATCTGTAACTTTACACCAACTAAATTGACCCCACGAATGACCTGTCGAAACACAACTTAGAAACATTAATATTTTTGAATATTATTTTTTTTTTCTGTCATTGTATGGTGTAATGTACGACTACGACTATCGTAGCGGGCTTCCATTTTACATTTAAAAAAAACTTGATTCGACAGGTCATTTACCCCACTTCAGCTGGTTCAAAGTTACAGATCCACCCTGTGTATGATCGTTCAGATATTTAACATTAAAAGCCATCATTAAAACAATCCTCTTTAACATAATCAAGTCAAAGTTAAGCAACGCAATTTATAAAGTAATTAATCTTACGATTCTCAAAATGTATTACAGGGAGTTCACACACAGATTGGCTCAAGTTAATGATGTTATCAAAGCCTAGACTCGGAGCGGTGACGTCATCGTTTTAGATCTAAGTTCGTACGGGTTGGGATTAGTTAGGAACTCTGCCTGAGACAAGACGCTATGATTAGATATCTAGTTAAACCGAGCCGGATATACAGTAATTAGATTGTTTCTATAAACTTTATATACTGGTGGCTTTGTTTATAGAAAGTTGATAAATATGTTATTATGGTAGACATAATATTAATACATAATATTAAACAAAGTCTCTTAAAGAAGAAGAAGGCAGAGCGACTTAAGAAGAAGGTACTTATGTACAAAATTTGGATAGAAGCACCGATAATCTTAGAGGCTTTTAAGGTAAAATAAGAGTAGAAAACCTACTTAACGCCTCAGGTAGTTGAAAATAAATCATTTTAAGAACACAAAACTTGACCCTGGAGTCTTTGTGATACTCTAGTTTTTTTTTTATTGCCATGTAGGCAGACGAGCCAACGGCCACCTGATCATAAGTGATACTGAGGGGTCGCTACGTATGACCTAACTTTAAGGACCCTCCTCAAGCCTCGTTTGAAGAAGGACAAGTCATAGCGCTCTGGGAATACCGAAGAAGGGAGCTCATTCCAAATCATATAGTATCATTCCACTATAAGATTAGTAATTAGATACAAAAGTAAAAACATACTGAAGATTTTTTTAACACTTTTATATCATTTTATAGAATTGGTTACTAAGCTTCAGCTGTGATGTCAAGACAATATAGGTGGCTATATGATTCATTTCCTGAGATAACATTTAGATAACATTCACAATTAAAGACAATTTCGATTAATTCAATTATCCTTACGATTATTATTCCCTCCTTCGCGTTTAATTAAGGGTTTTAATTAAAATTAGAATTTAATCTAACGATCGTATCGTACTGTACCTTCAGACTACTAATATATTCCTATATATTTCCGAAGACGTTTTGTATGATAAATTTCTTTAAACACTCGCGGTTATCTACATCACTTACACTTTTACTAAACGGGTTCTTACCACGATTATTTTGAAATGAAGAACGGGAAGACTTACCGTGATCATGGCGCTTGCAACAGTGCTGATATATCGGGATCGCTCACTTCAAAATAATCGTGGTAAGAACCCGTTTAGTAATAGTGTAAGTGATGTTATGTATGATGATTTCACGATGTACTTAGGTATCACAGTATATTATATTATGATGGTTTACACATATTATTTGAAGTTATATTATTCTATCTTGATTCCTAAGTTTAATATCTATTAATCAAGCAGTTATAAATCGTTGTTAATAAGTAGTTTATCACTACTTCCGCTTACTAACATCGTAATTGTTGTTAGGAAGCGCAATGTTGGTAGACCCCCCACAAGATGGACCGACGATCTGGTCAAGATCGCGGGAGGGATGCAGATGGCGCAGGACCGGTCGATGTGGCGAGGTTTGGGAGAGGCCTATGTCAAGCAGTGGACGTCTATAGGCTAATGATGAAGTAGTTCATTGATGTTGAAAACTACTGATTATGATCCCACAATAGGCACAATAAAATCTTCAAATCCTCCATTCTAATAATCCAATCAACGGTACTAATAATATAACATGAATAAACAACGTTTCGTTTTAAAGAACAAATTTAATGTTTCTCCAAAAGTTGATTTTAAAAGAAAGTTGGAAATGTAGCGTTTGCGAGATACATTCGTTTCTGTGGAACTATGCCATTTCCCGGCTGGTTTCCAGTTCGGTGCCGTGTGAAATGGCATCACACGACCACAGAATAACTATACAGAAATAAAAAAAACAACAAATTTCCAACTGCAGTTAGAAGTTTCAAATGATGAAATTTTCAAAAGAAAAAGAAGCTACATTTGTGCGCTCAAAAGTGTGGGATAAATATACATAGGTATACATAATTTTCTATCTGTATCATAATATAAACTAAACTGTGGTAGTTTCAATTGGGAGCAGTATTAAAATTATCACACCACGTGTTCCATCCAATAAAATACATTTAAAGAGATTCGTTTACTCTTATCAACGGTAGCTGTCAAAGCATACACAGCATTTACAATTAAATAGTAAACTAGCTGCTGCCCACAACGTTGTCTGGGTGAACTCTATGGCCGTTTTTTTCTTCATCCTTTTTTTCGCATAAAAGGTTCTTATAGACTTATATTCTTTCTCAGGGTCTGAGAGGTTTAAGCGGGAAAACGTAACAGACAGAGAGTGTCACTTTCGCGTTTATAATATAAGTAGGTTATAATATGAACAGGGATTAATCAGTGAAATACCTAAGTTTTCTTTCTGCGTAGTAAATATCCTGTGACAGAGGTACATGTCAACCGACCATTCATTGACGACGTGAAACCAACACTTTACTGGAGTCGGCAGCACAATCTTATAAAATCGTGTTCACTGGAAATTTCACGTTTCTCCTGCTATTTCATGCTGAGTTTATTTTGTGTTGTGTTTTCGAGAATGGAACTGAGTGCTGAACTTTGTTTAACGTCTAAAGTTGTTCTGCTCTTTTTAATTAGATATCTTGATAGTTATTTCTTGATTCCTATAGTTTTCACTTTTCACATTATGTGCGTAATTAAACACATTAACTGAAAGACTTTAAGCTGGTTTATATAATGTTGAATAGTGGACTGTATGTTAAAGAAATTTAAGATATTCGGTGTGAAGTAATATTCGCTCCTCGTCCAATAATGTGGTAGATAGCAGCACTCCACTTACCTTAGTATTATTGCAGTCTTCATAAATGTAGTCTCGTGGGATGATGTAGAAAGTGGCAAAGATGATCAAACTTATTATCTTTGTAGTATTCAATTAGTTTTGTTTAATTCGGAACGTCCGATTATATATTTTTAGCTTTTTTCCTTGTTACGTCAAATTGTCTTCTTTTTCGTCTTCAATCGAGTAGGCCACGCTTCGATCAAGATGGCCGCGCCGGCAATTCTTACCGGCCAGTATCATGCTTCACGGATGTAGTTACTCGTGAAGACGTCACTCTTCTTTTATGCAATATATTAGGTAGTGGTGTTATGAAATAACACAAACGATTTTAAACAAGTTTTTATTGTATTTTTAACAATAATTATACTGTAAATTTGATGTACTTTGGTTGATCGGATCTCAAACGTGACCGGTCTCTGCGCGTGTGTCAGCCTCGGTGTCGTCGACGGAAAAGGAAAGGGCGCCGCTCGTGCTGTCGTATTTATAGACTGTGGGCGGGGCATCGCCCCTGCTGCGGGCGACGAGGCTCGCAGCGTTGTGATCATGCGATGCACGCGTGAACATACTCCAGCCCTTGGAAGCCAAGCTTTCAACTGGAATTGCTGCACTTGTAGTAAGGTTAAGGAGCTGTGGGGAGAACACACATTTTATTTATGGCACGCCTGATTGTGCCTCTATTTGTAAGAACGTCTGCCACTCGTGTGACACCGTCTGATCCTGGATACAGACGACTTATGCGAGCTAGTCGCCATTGGAGCGGAGGTGTAGATCCCTCCTTTAAGACTACTAGGTCTCCTATTTGAATTTCTGTTTTTTGATGACGCCATTTTGTGCGCGTCTGCAACTCTGCTACAAATTCTAGATTCCATCTTTTCCAAAAATGTTGACGCAACTGCTCGATGAGCTGGTATCTTGTCGGATGCTTGCTTGTAATCGCCCTCGAAGGGACTGAAGCCAGCGGCCGCCCAATGAGAAAGTGCCCAGGAGTTAAAGGAGTCATATCAGTAGGGTCAGATGATAAGGGAGATAGAGGGCGCGAATTTAGGATAGCTTCAATTTGCGTGAATAACGTAGCTAGCTCTTCGAATGTGAGAGAAGCATTCCCAGCCACCCGACGCAAGTGGTACTTAGCTGATTTTACTCCTGCCTCCCAAATTCCTCCAAAATGAGGTGAATAGGCTGGACTAAAGATAAATTTGAAACCTTCATCGTTGGCAAAACTATAGACTGGCTCGCGACTGGATCTGAGTATTACATTTATTTCATTGCAAGCTCCCTTGAAATTAGTACCATTATCACAATAAATTATATTTGGTTTTCCGCGTCTTGAAACAAATCTTCTTAAACACAATATAAATGCATCGGTGCTCAAATCACTGACTAATTCTAAATGCACAGCCTTTGTCGATAGGCATACAAATAAACATAAGTAACATTTTGATATTCTACTACCTCTCCCCTTGCGGTTTGAGATGCAAAATGGACCAGCGAAGTCGACTCCGCAAGTATGAAATGGAAACGTGGCATAACTCCTGTCCGCAGGCAGGTTTCCCATTATGGGATATAGTTTTCCTTTTAAATCTTATTTTATTACATCTAAATTTAAATATACAATTTATCATCGATCATTTTTTATACTATTTACGATAAAACGTCGTGCTGCTCTAGAATCTAAGTAACAAGTATTGATTTGCATTTACGTCCTATACATTATTGTTTTATAAAACATTTAATTATATTGAGATGTTATGAAAACACATACACCAAAAGCACCTTATGTTATTGCTTATGTGTTACATTTTCTATTAAATCAACTTTAAATTACGCATGAAAATCATTCAAAATTTGTTACAAATAACGTTCTACAGCAATGTAAGTGTCACACTATAGTAGAGGAGCCCAAGCGGGGATTCCGGGATTTACTACAGCGCGGCAGATTAATATACAGGGGGTACCTTGTACCCGGTTAAGTACCTCCACAAAATATGAGGCCCATATCTAAGGCCGCCCGTGAAGGATACAGGATCAGATTAGTAAAAAAAAATTGATGATCAGAAATTCTCGAGCGCGTCAGATTAAGGTAGGGTGAGTTAATTACATCCTAAAAAGTGTATATTCCAATAATCTGACAATTTGAGAGTGACGTAAAAAAAGGAGACGGTAACAAAGTTGTAAAAAAAAAAAGTCATCTCGACATTCTCGAGCGTAGCTAAATTTTTTTTTATTTTGAAGGAAATAATTCAAGAATAATAAAAAATATATAATCTGACGATTTCCGCAAGCCGAAATAACAAAAATCTTATATATATAAAAATGAATTGCTGTTCGTTAGTTTCGCTAAAACTCGAGAACGACTGAACCGATTTGGCTTATTTTAATCTTGAAATATTCGTATAAGTCCAGGGAAGGTTCGTTCGAGAGATATCGTGAACGATAGAAACCCGAAAAGTGTTTTTCGGGATTCCGAAATTTATCTCCGAAATTTGTGAGTCGATCAAAATTACTTATGAGGATGATAAAACTACGTCGAATGGTGCCAACCGCATTAAAATTGGTTGATCCATTCGAAAGTTATTGCAGTTTGAAAATTCCAAAAATAGTGTTCTATGAAACTTCTATCAGACTTTCGAGCTGGGAGAGCTCAAATGCATAGAAATATTATTTCTTTGAACTCAGGAATGGAATTAGCGGGAAGTTGCAGGGATGGCTTTAAAGTGAACCATTAACCTATTTTTTTTTTTGTCAGATCAGGCGAATCCCTCTAGATAATCGTCAGATTATGAGACAGTACGTTTAGAACATAAAGATAAACCATATATATCTTAATCTGACGCGCTTGAGTATTTCAAAATGGCGATTTTTTTTTGCACATTACGAAAATGGCTGCGAGTTTGCGTCCCATCGAAATCGTCAGATTAGTGAATGAGAGCTTTTTTTTGGTGTACTTAACACTCCCTTAGAAAATCTGACGCGCTCGATATTTTTTTTTTTTTTTTTCATTTTCAACCTTTAAATACAACCACCCGCATCACGCAAACGATCAGATTAACATACGTACGTTATTAAAAATACGTAGGGCATTGATGCTATCAATATCTGACGCGCTCGAGGATGTCCATGCAACAGTTTTTTTTTACATCTTTAAAAATCTATAGCCCCTTTCCCCACCGATGTAAAGGTATATGTCATATAACATTTTTTTCTTCTTATCATCTAAGCTTTGCATCCCAATAGGTCTCTTCAACGCTCGAGTAAATCCCCATTTAGCATCGTCGCCTCCTCTATTACTAACACAATTTCAATTCTAAATCAATCATCAATTTCTAAATTCTACAATTTATTTTACTGGAACTAGTTTTGTGTCAAATTCAACAGTATTCTTATTTCATCATTGACTAAATTTATTTAACATTTCTCATATTTTAAGGTTCCATCAAATTTGTCAACCTTGTTTTCACCATTTTTATTTTAATTACAAATTGATTTTATTTTTATTATTTATAAAGCGAAGCACATAGGCGTAAATGTTCTTAATTCCTTTGAAACTTGAATGCCTTTCCTTTTAATTTCTTTACTGAAATTACAATTGATTTTATTCGGTATGTTTTGACTGTTGTTCCCTAGTGGGCCACCTATCAGCCATCCGAACATGGACTCCTGAAGTACTGGTTTATTTTCGCCTAATTTAATTAAGTTTGATTTAATTACGTCCCAGTATACATCAGCACCTAATAGTATGTCTATTTCTCTTGAGCAATAATAGTTGGGATCTGCTAACTCGATATCCTTTGGTAATTTAAAAGCGTTAGTGTCTATATTTGAGCTAGGTACCATGTCTGTAATTCTAGGTACGACTAAACATCTTATAGTTTTGTTGAATTTATTTTCTTTATTTGATTTGATGTTAACATAACAAGTGTCATTGCTTTTGCATAGAGTATTATTAATTCCGTATACATTTGTTTGTTGTGTTTTATAAGTTGGTATGCTTAACTTGGTTTTGTAGGATTCCGTTATGAATGACGATTGACTACCTGTATCTAACAGCGCTCGGGCTGAATATATTTTATTATTAACCTGTACATTTATTATCGCGGTAGGCAATAGCACTTGATCACTTGAGGTGGCGGATAAAGTAACAGATAGCGAGGTTGTAGCAGACTTGTCCGCATCCACTTGTGGACTGTCTTGGCTTGTTTCTATGTGCAAAAGAGTGTTATGCTTTTTATTGCAATGTCGGCAAACTGCCTTTAATGAACATTGATATGCCATGTGACCTTGGCGTAAACAATTTTTACAAAGTTTTAAATCTCTTATTAAATTTAACCTACTTTCTAGTTGCATTGCTTTGAATTTAAAACATTCATGTACAGGGTGTGAATGCCTTTTGCAAACGATACATGATTTATTTTTTAATTGATTTTCATTGTATGACAATACAAAGCTTTTAGTTTGTGCATTTTGTTTAAACCGATCATTTTGTACTATTATACGATTATTACTATTGTTTATGAAAGCAGTTTCCAATATATCTGCGCGACTTCGTAAGAAATTGTAAAACTGTTTTAACGTGGGCAATTCTGTGAAAGTACTTTTATGTTCTTCCCATTTTCTGGAAGTGTTTGTATCTAATTTATTTGAAATTGTAAAAATTATTAAAATGTCCCAACTACTTGTGGGGAGATCTAACGATTCGAGTGCCCGCAAATGTTTAGATAGGTGATCAATTATAAATCTAAGTGATTTGAATGATTCACGTTGCATGTTTTCAATGCTGAATAATGCTTTTAAATGATTGTTGATTAAAATGTTTTTGTTATCGAATCTTTCGCATAAAATATTCCATGCTATTTTATAATTCCTAGCGCTAAATTCTATTGATTTAAGAACTACTGATGCACTTCCACTTAGTGCAGAACGTAAGTAATGGAATTTATTTATTTCAGGTATGTTTGGATTGCTATCTATAACCGATTGAAAAGTATCTTTGAATTCTATCCATTGTAAATAGTCACCATCAAACGTAGGTAACTTGATTGTCGGCAACTTAATGTTATTTAACTTACTTGAGTTGCAACTACTGAAGCTGTTTGCATCGTCGCTATCAGTGTTTTTGCTACTGAATTTGTCTAATATTTCTTGACTACGAGAAATTAAATTTGCGAATAAATTTTCTACAAAGTCCCTTTCATCTATTTGTTCGTTGGTATCGCTATGTAATATTTCTATTCTACTCTGAATTGTTTCGAACTCGGTAACCACAGCTTGCAGTTTACTTATTTTTATCTCCAATTCCTTGGCCTTAACTGAGGAGAATTCCTTTAAGCTTTCTAATGTATTCACATATTCAGTGAATTTTGTTAATCTACCTTTAATTATGCCACGTTGTTTAATTAATGACGATAAGTCAGCTTTGAGCTCCGATTCACTCATATTGTTGCCCTATGTATAAAATATTTTGCCAAACAATGAAATAAATTGTGCACTCAAACCCGTTCGATGACACGTAGCTCAGATCCAGTCGCTCACGCAGGCTGCAGACCGACGTGACGCACTGGCACGTGGCACGTCGAGTCGCAGCTTAGGCCGGCAATATGATGCAGGGATGAGCGTGCAGCGAAGATTTAGCGACGCGAAGCGGGAAGCAGGAGCTGAAACAGGTCGGCAGTCGACATGTAGTTGGCCCTTCAAGCATAAGCGTACCTTATAATGACAAGGCACCTTAGAAATAACTAGGCAGGAAGGCGCCGTGCAGCAGCAGTGACAACTAGTAGGCATACAATTACGCTGGCCCTTCAAGCATAAGCGTACCTTTCAACAGTAAGGCACCTTAGAAATAACTAGGCAAGAAGGCACCACGTGGCAAATTTATGAAAAAACGTGCATTGAATATTGTTATAGTTCTATTGCGCTATAGGGTAGCTGGGAAGCTGTGCTTTTGTTAAATTAGACATAATTAATTCAAATCAAATTGCCTCGTTGGCATATTTCTCAAAGTGAACACGCAGCATGAGCTTATGGGAATATAAATTAAAGGAAATGGGCTTACTTCCCTTGGGCAAACCTTCAATGATGGTGCGTGGCACGCTGGCTCCCGGCTTCCGGCGTGGAATGCGCGACACGTGGCGTCCCTCGTGGCTCCTGGCTCCCGACGCTCGGCTTGGGTTGCGCGATATGGCGTGCTTCGCCCTGCTCCCGGCTCCCGGTGGCCCTTGGTTGTTGACTCGCAGCTCCGGTGACGCGCTCGCAGTGGTCCCGGCGGCTTGGCGATTTTGTCCAAAAAATGCGCTCGGCTTGCTTTACACGTCGACGATGATTCCGTGTCGTCGCTGCCGGTCGCTGGGATCCCTGTCGTACGTAACACGGATCTTGTCAATGACCTCGTGGCACACCGCTTCGCTACGACCGGTCACGTTTTGCAGGATTGTCTTGTCAATACGGTCGCCAATTTGTGTTATGAAATAACACAAACGATTTTAAACAAGTTTTTATTGTATTTTTAACAATAATTATACTGTAAATTTGATGTACTTTGGTTGATCGGATCTCAAACGTGACCGGTCTCTGCGCGTGTGTCAGCCTCGGTGTCGTCGACGGAAAAGGAAAGGGCGCCGCTCGTGCTGTCGTATTTATAGACTGTGGGCGGGGCATCGCCCCTGCTGCGGGCGACGGGGCTCGCAGCGTTGTGGTCATGCGATGCACGCGTGAACAAGTGGAGTATCGTCGATTACTCGAACTATCCACCGTAAGTCGAACGAGGATCGAACACATTATAAATATGAAGTAGATTGTAAGTAAATTTTCTTTCAAACTCATATTATGCTATGATTTTCTATGATACAAAAAAAAGGCTGAAGGCACTTGAACAAGGCTTGGAATCCTTAAGAGCAGGTCGTAGCAAGCAACAGTGACCCCTAATATTGGAGTGATTCTTAAGTTACTTACGATCCGGTGGCCTATGGATACTAATATGTATTATAAAAAGAAACGTTTGATTGTTTGTTTGTTTGTCTCAAATAGGCTACGAAACTACTAGTCCGATTCCAAAAATTCTTTCAGTTTTGGAAAGTTCATTTATCGCAGACGAAGTTGCGCGGGTCAGCTATTATCAAATAAAAAGCATTGGATCGTTTTATCAATAAACAGCTTTATTAATGGAAAAAGAAATTGGAGCGTGTTTTTACTTTAATTGTAAAATGTGTTCAATTTAGAGCTCTCGTACAGTTGTAAAACTCCTGTACAAATTGTCCCCGGTAGCGTTTTAATTGCCATAAATAACCGTCGAAATTGACCAAAACTTTTCAAATAATTTGATATAATTCAATTTAATACTTTTTTGAGGTTATGTTATATTTTAGGTCGGAGTTTTTATTACTTCTAATAATAGTTTTTTTGCATTGCATGCCTTATTATTCGTTAAGTATTTTTCTCGCTTTACTTTTAAACTAAATTCCTGTGACAAACAAACAAAATATTAACTTATTCAGACACTCGCGGTTTTCTATAATACTTTCATGCATTTTCAACGGGTTCTTACAAAAGCGAACGAGAAAGAGGGTAGACAGATTCGTTTGCTCTTAAATCGACCCGCAGTATCCAGTCTTCTCGTGATCATGACGTTTGCAACAACGTTGAAATATCGAGACAACTCAATTAAATAAATATCGTGGTAAGAACCAGTTGAAAAAGCATGAAAACAAAATATTCGTACCATTACTATAGATAACGCAATAAATAAGATCCCCGAACGTTTATAGATTCGTTTCAGTTTTACAACGTTTTAAAAATAGTTGAACTCATAAAATATAATGTGAATGTCGCCACACGGTGCTCTGTGTAAATATTTACATTTTTATTAGAATTCAGATCAGCATGTTTGTACCCTTTGCCGAGCACCTCAGCGGTATTGGGGACCAATTGTGATGACGAGGATTTTATAGCCTTAATACGAGTATACAGCATGTTTATTTATACTAATTTTCAAAACTGAAAATTATATTTTTCATTACAAGCTTTATACAGGGTGTGTGAAGACCATACTCGAAAATTTAGTACTAGTGACACCAGGGATGTTAAGCTTTTTGCAAAAAAAAAAATCGTCTGAATAGATTGATTTCCTGGCTTATCATCACGGGTATCACTAGTACTACCACCAGTCTTCGTTTTCGGGAGTGCCCTGTATTACCTTGCACTGGATCAGGTGGCCCATCGACTCGAGTGCCCACGAGGCAATAAAAATGTACCTATGTAAGTTTGGGTGGAGTCTTGAGAATCACATTTGACCAACTCCCCATCGCTTGACAATGCAATAATATAGTTTCATGAAGCTAATCTGATGATAGAATCATATCAGTCATGAACTCCTATACTAAAAAAGATGGGGGCGGCGCGACGGAAAAGAGTGCCGAGAGCGTAACGCATCGCGCCGTCCCTTATAACCCCGTGCTGGCCTCTGCCGGGGTTTGGACGCCGAGTGTGAGAGGTTGGAAGTTTTAGTGCGGTTCAACTCCCACATACCCTACCCGCGGGTCGGGTGGGGATCCAGTGATTTCCTCCAACTGAAAATGAAAACTTTGCAAGATAGATCCGTCGAGTTTGGTTTCGTTTCACTTGTCTTAGCTAGCATTACAGCTAGCACATACTTTGTACTTCACATACTACAGTTTTTCATACATTAAAGAGCTCTTTTATCGAGTAAAATTATTTTTCCTTATTAAGGATATTATGTGACGATGATCTAATGGTATCAAAGATGAGAGTCATGTGATGACGTGTGTGATATTAGGTGTCAAGTGTCATACGGGTGTCTCAAGGACGACCTTGGACACCCTTCTACGTTCATATAATAAAGGTGAGAGCCTTCCTGTCTATCATAGCTTGGTTATAAGGAAAACAGGCTGTTTGTATTGCGGAATAACGATGGGCAAATTAGCAGTAATAAGGAAAGTGATAAAATGTGTTTACCTAAAATACTGTTCTTGAGTTTAGTATTGTTTTTTTTGCTGACAGATTTATTTTTGTCTTATATATGACGGCGTAAATAGTGTGTTGAGGTGTAATGACGTTGTAATTAGTCGATCTTCGTTTGGTTTTGTCAGGAATGACGTCACAATGTCCACTTGAACACTTGATGATCAATACTTTTGCATAAAAACTTCAAAATAACGAGTTTTAACAGTTTATTGCTTTTACATCAAGAGGTCCGTTCGCCTCGACAATTCAAATACGAATGAATAATAACAGCGGCCAGCGCCTGTATTTATAGCAAGTCTCCACTTCCAACTACCCGCACGGTGAATAGGTTGGTTTCCCTTGTTGTCACCCCGTTATATACATGTTTAATATTTTAGAACGTGTAAAAATCATGTCCATATATGACTTTAAACAGTTCAAGGTAAATAAAAAAACAAGCTTTTAAGAACCTGGATATCATAGCAGTAAAGTGCTAATACTAGTAAAACAAGCCCAAACACGACGGGTCTGTCTTGTTTAGCACAAGAGTTCTTATGATCATCTTCCGTATCCATTATAAAATCAGCTCCGTTTTGTCATATTATTGCATTGTCACGCGATATACATTTGCGATCAATCGGAGATCGGGAAGTTTGTCCAATTAAGCTTGCAAGATTCCATCCGAACTTACATATTTACATCCAATGCAAGTTAATCTATACTATAATATTACTAGCTGACTCGCGCAACTTCGTCTGCGCCGAAAAAAAAAAATAGGGGTGGACTACCCCTAACATTTAGGGGATGAAAAATAGATGTTGGCCGATTCTCATAGGTACCGGATAAGCACAAAAAATTTCATCAAAATCGGTCGAGCCGTTTCGGAGGAGTTCAAGTTCGAACACCGTGACACGACAATTTTATATATTAGATAAAGCTGAAGAGTTTGTTCGTTTGTTTGTTTGAACGCGCTAATCTCAGGATCTACTGGTCCGATTTCAAAAATTATTTCACTGTTGCAAAGCCCATTTATCGAGGAAGGTTATAGGCTATTTTATTTTCAATAAAGTTAGGGATCCGTATGAAAATATCGAATATGTAACACAAGGCGAATAATCGAAAACTTATTTATGCGTACGCTGCAAAAACTATTGACAATAGAACAAAATGATGTACGGGTTTTTAGGTCTTTTGAAGACAAACAAAAAAGTCCGCGACAGTATATATTTAACTATCATAGTTTATCATAGTTTAGTCATAATAACCGTTTTTATGGTTATGAAAAATATTTTTTCGTCCCAAGATTGAATTTAACGTTAAATGAGTATCGTTATATTAACCCTTATCCAAATTAAGTATTTTGTTATCAAGAGTATTAATGTAGACTAGGTTTACTAGGTGGTAGGACTCTTGAGTTGGCTGGTAGGATAGTTACCCTTCGAGTTTCAGTCCTGCCAGCCAGGTCGAGAGACGTCCGGGTAGGTACCACCGCCCAGTCTATTTTTGCCGCCATAACGGTATTACCGTGTTCCGGTGGAAGGACTGGGTAGCCGGGAGCTTTTCCCCTTCCCCCCCTTCCCATCCCGAGTGTCGACAGTGTTGCTTCACAGTGCAGGGACATGTCATACGCTGATCCCGTCTAGGACTTTGGGTGTGATTGGCTGGCGCGGGGTTCAGTGAGACCCAGTGAAACGGTGCCCGCCGCCGCCTGCCGGTCAGTAGAGGACCCGAACCCGGGTGTCACTACTAAACTCCGCCCCGGGAGGCTGTCCTGCCAACCGGCGAAAAATACCGTCGCGTGCCGTCGTGCCGGAGTCGGAGACCGGATTGGGACCCGACGGTCGCGCTCGGAGTGGACTGGGGGCCCTCTCGTGCTTCGTGCCAGCTAATCACAAAAACCCGGGTGTTATTCGCAGACTGCGTATGGTATTTTTTTTTTTTTTCCGAGTGCTATGTCTGCATTACTGTCGGCAATCCCTTCCTCACCAGTGTTTTTCCCCCTTTTCTCCTTAAAAAAGGGGTTTTTAGAAACCAACATGGCAAGACAAAGAAGAAGAAAACGTATTATTTCGGCGGACCCCTATCCCACATTTTCTGTGGACTTCTGCAATGTTAGGGGACTATACAGGGTGTTGTTGCTCGGTGAAACAATACTTTAAGGGCTTAATCTATATCACATTTCAAATCATATACACATACTTTTGAAACGGAGATCATTACTTTATTTTCCCATACAAAGTTGAAAAATTATTATTTTGTATTATTTTTGACAACCCTACCCTGACCTACATGTGCGTGCGTGCTATATCTATATGCTATTTTCACGCACACAGGCGCATCCGGTCGCAATTTTAGAGTTCCGTACTATAATAAACTCCTACTAATAGAAAATTAACACGTAGTTTTGATTAGTTATAACTTATGATATATTATGCCTAGAAAACCCAGACTTGGTGGATGGCTTCTACATCAAGTATACTATTTGCTGTGAAAGTATTGTTTCATCGGATTTTAACACCCTGTATAGTAACCTTGATGCCGTCCATCATCATCTTGAGACGGCACGTCCCGCCTTATTCTTCTTGACGGAGACGCAGATATCCTCGCCGGATGACACATCCCACATCAACTACCCCGGTTACGTTCTGGAGCACACTTTCCTACGTAAGGCCGGGGTATGTGTCTTTGTCCGGTCGGATGTCTGTTGTCGCCGCCTGAGGGGCCTCGAACAACGGGACCTGTCCCTATTATGGCTGCGCATTGATCACGGCGGTTGTACCCGTATCTTTGCCTGCCTGTACAGGTCCCACAGCAGTGATGCAGGATCAGCTCTGTTTGAACATTTACAAGAGGGGACTGGGCGTGTGCTTGAGCAGTACCCGACGGCGGAGGTGGTGGTTCTTGGTGATTTCAACGCTCATCATCAAGAGTGGTTGGGATCCAGAACCACTGATCTCCCCGGTCGGGCTGCCTACGGTTTCGCCTTGGCTTACGGCCTCTCTCAACTGGTAATGCAGCCCACCCGCGTCCCAGATATTGAGGGGCACGTACCCTCCTTGTTGGATCTTCTGCTGACCACAAACCCGGCCGGATACAGTGTGGTGGTCGATGCCCCTTTGGGGTCGTCTGACCACTGCCTTATCCGTGCTGCTTTACCAATCCCACGCCCCGTTCGTCGACCGACGACTGGGTATCGTAGGGTTTGGAAATACGGGTCAGCGGATTGGGATGGATTGCGTGAACTCTTCGCATCCTACCCATGGAGGCAGCTCTGCTTCTTCGATCATGATCTTGACGCCTGTGCGGACCGTTTTAAAGACGCGGTGCTGCAGGGGATGGAACTTTTTATTCCGTCCTCTGTGGTGCCCGTTGGGGGTCGCAGTGCTCCCTGGTACAATTCTGCCAGTCGGGACGCTGCACACCGCAAGCGGTCCGCATACGTTGCATGGAACGATGCCAGAAAGCGTCAAGAACCGATCACCTTTTTGAAGAAGCGGGAGCTCAATGCTGCCTCTAGATCCTACAAGAAGGTTTTGGCCGCGGCGAAATCGGAGCACGTTACTAGGATTGGCGAGCGACTGAAGAGCTATCCCTCTGGGAGCCGTGCTTTCTGGTCGCTCGCCAAATCTGCAGAGGGCAACTTCTGCAAGCCCGGTCTCCCACCACTGCGTAAGACCGATGACAGTCTGGCCCATAGTGCAAAGGAGAAAGCCGATCTCTTGGTGCATCTCTTTGCCTCAAATTCGACTTTGGACGACGGGGGAGCCACACCGCCTACCATCCCCCGGTGTGATAGTTCCATGCCTGAAATCCGCATTACGCAGCGTGCGGTCAGGCGGGAACTTAGCTCCCTCGACGTCCACAAGTCTAACGGGCCGGACCGCAGTGGTTCTGAAGATATGTGCCCCCGAGCTGACTCCTGTAGTAACGCGTCTTTTTCGTCTCTCGTACAACACCTCTAGGGTTCCGTCTTCGTGGAAGTCTGCCCACGTTCACCCTATCCCCAAGAAGGGTGAACGGTCAGATCCATCAAACTATAGGCCTATAGCGATAACTTCCTTGCTCTCCAAGGTCATGGAGCGAATTTTAAACTCCCAACTCCTTGGCTACCTGGAGGATCGTCAGCTGATCAGTGATCGTCAGTATGGCTTTCGCCATGGTCGATCGGCTGGCGACCTCCTAGTATACCTCACCCATCGGTGGTCTGAGGCTTTGGAGAGCAAGGGCGAGGCACTTGCGGTTAGCCTCGATGTCGCGAAGGCTTTTGATAGGGTCTGGCACAAGGCTCTTCTATCGAAGCTACCATCCTACGGAATCCCCGAGAGACTCTGCAAGTGGGTCGCTAGCTTTTTGGATGGCCGGAGCATCCAGGTCGTGGTTGATGGGTGTACTTCCGATGCCATGACTATTAATGCTGGCGTCCCACAAGGTTCAGTGCTCTCCCCCACGCTTTTTATTCTGCATATCAATGACATGCTGTCTATTGATGGTATGCATTGTTATGCGGATGATAGTACGGGGGATGCGCGCTATACGGGCCACCAGAGTTTCTCTCGGAATCAGGTGCAGGAGAGACGAGCCGAACTTGTGTCTGAAGTGGAGCACTTTCTGGGGCGAGTCTCCAAATGGGGTGAATTGAACCTAGTTCAGTTCAACCCTTCGAAGACACAGGTTTGCGCGTTCACTGCGAAGAAGGACCAATTTGTCATGGCGCCGAAATTCCAAGGAGTCTCCCTTGAAGTGTCTGAGAGCATTGGGATCCTTGGGGTCAACGTGTCGAGCACTGTCCAGTATCGGAGTCATCTGGAAGGCAAAGCCAAACTTGCCTCTAAGATGCTGGGAGTCATCAACCGAGCGAAGCGGTACTTCACGCCGAGGCAAAGGCTTGTGCTCTACAAGGCACAGGTACGGCCTCGCGTGGAGTACTGCTCCCACCTCTGGACTGGTGCTCCCAAATACCAGCTGCATCCACTTGACTCCGTGCAGGGCAGAGCTGTTCGTATCGTTGACGATCCCAAGCTCACGGACCACCTGGAACCCTTGGGTCTGCGAAGGGACTTCGGGTCTCTTTGCATCTTATACCGGTTGTTCCACGGGGAGTGCTCCGAGGAATTATTTGAGATGATTCCAACATCTCCCTTTTATCATCGTACCACTCGCCGTCGAGGTGGAGTTCATCCCTACTATATGGAACCACCGCGGTCATCCACGGTTCGTTTCAGGAACACTTTTTTACCACGCACCATCCGGTTATGGAATGAGCTCCCCTCCTCGGTATTCCCTGAGCGCTATGACTTGTCCTTCTTCAAACGAGGCTTGAGGAGGGTCCTTAAAGTTAGGTCGTAGGTAGCGACCCCTCAGTGTTCCCTGACATTGCAGAGGTTCATGAGCGACGGTAACCACTTAAGATCAGGTGGGCCGTTGGCTCGTCTGCCTACAAGGCAAAAAAAAAAAAAAAAAAGTAAATTACTTTTTGTTTTATTCCAATCGGACTTTTCGTTTAGAAGTTATTACGAGTATAAAACGCAATGAATATGTGGGGCACTGCGGGCCGCCAAAATAATAACTCGACGGCATTGCGAGTACTGTTTGAACCCCTTTGTAAACGAAGTTGCGCGGGTCAGCTAGTATAAACTATAAAGCTTGTAAAATACACGTAAAGCCGCGTTTACCAGTATATTTGTAATAGTAACGTATCATGAGCGCAGGTTACACATTGTAATCATAAACACTGTAGAGATATTGTAATCTGGAACAAACCGTACACGTTGTTTACATACCGCGGCCTTACATTATAAAAATAAAGACACACGGACGTAACGTGGCTGGGGCTTCCAGATAAAAGAATAATCTATAGATAGGAATATAACATATTTGGATTTTAGAGCGATATTTGAGCGTTAACACTTTAGAGTTTCGCGTGAGTTTGTAGTGAGAAATATTTAACAGAAAATTTATGACACTTTTTTGCAAGATTGACATTTACTGTTGCTCATTAACCTCTGCCTTGTCAGGGCATTTGAAGGGATCGGGCACTGGTTACAGGATTAATAGGGCCTAATTAGTAAAACATAGGCCAAAACAAGTAGTTGTGTAAAGAAGCAACTAAAACTTCTTTTTCTAATAACATGATAGTACTGATAAAAATAGAACAATCAAGTCAAAATCACTTCGTTTTATTAAAACGTTCTCGGAATTGTAATAGTTTGGTAACACTGCAACACACCGTGAATTTTTTCTTGGAAAGATTTACTCCGAAATTAAGTTGTCGATGGTTATATATAGATCATAGTTTCGACGTATCCTTTACCTTCGATTAGATTAGTTTTTTAATATATTTTTTTTTATGCATTTTGAACGGGTTCTTACTACGATATAATATGAGTGAGTGTGGTGTGTCGTGATGTGAGTTCGAGTTCCAGTGGTACTATTCAAAAGCGAACGAGAAAGAGACAGTATCCAGTCTTCTCGTCATGACGTTTGCAACAACATTGAAATATCGAGAGCAATTTATTAATTAAATATCGTGGTAAGAACCCGTTCAAACTGCAAGAAAGTATCATACACATTATGTTAATCCATATAATAGTCACATAGTAGTAAGTACTATGACAGGTCTTAAAGCGGGGGTAGCTGACGCTTTAAGACCCATAAGAAAAAAACCTAAGGGGACCTCTAACTGGTCTACTCTAAAGTAGAATAGTAAAATACGAAAGTGTTCGTCTGTCTGGCTTACATACAGGTTAAGGTCGCAAATAGGCTACTTTATTCCAATGTAGTCCCTGAACACACTTTTCAGTGACGCAGACGAAATTACGCAATCAGATTACTTAGATTACGAACTGTTATTAAACTCTCAGTTAATCAGTTTATCTAATTAACCCACATTGGTTCTTAGTTATTGATAGCCGGCAATTGGCTAGTTCCTAGTTATAGCTAATAGTCTAATAACTGTTTTATCTAAACTATAAACAGCGTTGGAATGTACAGGTCAATTTGTGTTATTTGATTATTATTATCAGCAATAATTATCTAGCATTAACGTTAATTGTAATAACAAGCTCGCCAATCGAGTTTAATTGTAATTGGTAGACAATTGATGATATGTTTGTAGTGTAAAAGATTTTGAAAAAGATATTAAGTAAGAAAGAAAACAAGACAGTATGCCCGGTGATTTTCTTTTCGGTTATCACGGTTTCGGGACGGACGCGTTATTTTAATGAACTGGTGGTAGTATTTTTGTCTTGACGTTCAAAATAAAAGTCGTGGTGGCCGAGTGGTCGAAGCGCTTCCTTCCGAACGGGAGGTCGCGGGTTCAAATCCGGCCGGCTTGTAACTCTGAATCTAAATGTGAAAAAGATTTATGTGCAATTTTTCACACCACTGGCTATAAACGGTGAAGGAAAACATCGTGAGGAAACCTGCATGTCGGAAAAGGATTCTAAAAATCCTTTGAAGATATGTAAAGTCCCCAATCCGCACTGGGCAAGCGTGGTGGACTATGCCTAATCCCTCTTCTGAGGAGACCTGAGCCCAACAGTGGGCAGTAATGGGTTGGTACAGTACAGTTCAAAATAATGTTTGTTGTGTCCATTTAAACTACCAAATATTGGGGCCGGTAGACCAATATGAAAGTTGGAAGTTGGTACGCCAACGCTTATACAGCACTTTTAATTTATAATTTTGAAAATCACTTTCCCGCACTTAAAACAAATGAAAAGCAGAAACCTCGTTGCATTAGCGTTCCGAATCGCGAGATATTACGCTCAGGTAGGCCAAGGCTACGGTTTTTCAGAGCTCATGCCAACACATAAATATTACACGCATTTCAAATATAAAATGAAAGTATAAAATTCATATCTGGCTCGGATGTTTTTATATCTTCTATTAGACTGGTAGTCGACATTTTTCTTTTGTAACTGCGTTTTTCTAACGAGACATGTATTTAAACAACTGTGAATATTTTTCGAGATTATGGACCAATTTATTAGATAATTATGTCTTCTTAACGTGTATTTTGCAACGAAACGAAGTGAAAACTGTTTTTAAAATCGTACAGGAAAAAATAGCTTTTTGTTCTGCATTTTTAGGATTAAGATAGAGCTGTGTGTGTGTGTGTGTGTGCTTGTGTGAAATGAAGGTTTTATTTTTATCAAACGCACGCATACATTTTTTATTAATTGTTTTAAAGACTTTGATTTATCTAATATATATTATAAAGGCGACAGTTTGTATGTATGGATGTATGTTACTGTTTCACGTAAAACTACTGAATGGATTTGAATGAAACTTTACCACAATATAGCTTATACATCAGAATAACACATAGGCTACATTTTGAGGTTTCTAAGGTCGTAAAAAAACACATTTTTTGCGGTATAATAGTACTATATTATAGACGTCGCGAACTAGACGGGCTAGACGGGACGAACCTGAAGTCCACGCGAACGAAGTCGCAGGCAAAAGCTAGTACGTTAATAATTAAACGCAATCACAGGAGGATTGTCAATAGTATTGCTTGTGTGGGTTCATCCTAAAAGCCCATTACGTCTTTTTAAAATGAATTTCAAAAAGATATCTATTTCTGCACTGAACTGAACTTCAATATAAAATATTCATACAGTCACGAGGTTTCACAATGAGTTTTCTGTCCGTTGTTTATAGAATATGCGAGCGCTTCTATTTCTACGTTTCATGATTATGAAAATCGAATCGGACGCGAAGGTTGACTAATTTTAAATATGATTTTTTTAATTTTTATGTCACTTAGTATGTTCTACTTCTGTCAGCTTGTCTATAGTAATATTATAAAGAGGAAAAATATTATTTAGTTTGTTTTGTATAGGCTTCGAAACTACTTGACCCATTTGGAAAAAAAAAACGTAAATTATTTCTTAGACTTGAAAAAAATTAAACGTGTTCTAGAACTTGTTTCTAAGAAAAATTGTCTTGACAGTGAAAAATACAGAACCACAAAGTGATACAAGAGTCCTTCCTTTCGAACGGTACCCTAATCTATATCCTTATTTTGCATTTCAATGCCTATAAAGTAGTATAAAGTAACCTCGCATGCTTTCTATTCCAGACTACATTTCCATCTCAGTTTTAGCCGACTTTCCAATAGAGGGAGGTTCATCTATTTGCATGTTTTTTACTTGTTAACGTTAGTTCGTGATGATGTTATTTTTTCAAGATTAAACAATTACTTTAGGACCTTTGCTTGGGGCGGCGCGACGGGAAAGAGTGCCGATGGCGTAACGCGTCGCGTCGTCCCTCATAACCCCGTGCTGGGTTCTGGCCTCAGCCGGGGTTCGGACGCTGAGTGTGAGTGGTTGGAGGTTTTAGTGCGGTTCAACTCCCACATACGGGATCCGGTGATTTACTCCAAGTAAAAAAAAAAAGAACCTTTGCTTAAAAATGTATGTTAAAAAGATACGTTTTTCGTACTATACTTTGGACAATCTCAAAATTGCAACCTGCTAGTTTTTGTTCTATTGCTTGGACAGTCTAATTCATTGTTATAAGAAAACTAGCTGCCCCACGCAACTTCGTCTGCGTCGAAAAAATAAAAAAAAAATTAGGGGTGGACTACCCCTAACATTTAGGGGGATGAAAAATAGATGTTGGCCGATTCTCATAGATACCGGATAAGCACAAAAAATTTCATCAAAATCGCTCGAGCCGTTTCGGAGGAGTTCAAGTTCGAACACCGTGACACGACAATTTTATATATTAGACTCGTGTCACGGTGTTCGAACTTGAACTCCTCCGAAACGGCTTGATCGATTTTGTTCTATTTATCTATTCTATTTTTCATCCCCTAAATGTTAGGGGTAGTCCACCCCTAATTTTTTTTTTCGGCGCAGACGAAGTTGCGCGAGTCAGCTAGTATTATATAAATTCCCTTAACACTGCATATCGCCTTGTATTTCCCACGTCAGAGTTCAGCTTACCGTAAACCTGTCAAGCTCGGTCCCGGCGGCAGAACAAAGGCTCTATGAAGAAAATGCAATAATCAATGTGAAAATGCATATAAGATGACAAAGGGGTTAACTTTGTTAAGGTTTTTACGTTTCAGTGCTTTGTTTAGATAGTTTGAGTGGTAATTTTGCTCTTTAATTTTATTATTACCTTATTGAATTTATAGGATACTATTAATGGGTAATGTTTGTGCTCTTTTTGTCAGGTTTGATGTTCGTTATCTTTGACATTGTTGAAGCCAAAGTTATGACGGATTTTTCGATTATATTTTAGTAGAATTTTGAATTTTGAGCAAAAATATATAACTTCCTTAGTATAAGCATTAAAATTTAGTAGTAATATTAGACCTTAATTTTCCAGTGCAAGAATCCAGCATGACGTAAAACTTGGCAAAAGTGTATTGGTACTTTTCCAAACTGTTTTAAGCCTTTTCTAATACTGGTCCAACAATGATACTGTGAACAAACTTAATTAATCTTAAGTTTACAGAACATTGTTATAAAAGTTAGTTAACTAGACAGCTACGTACAACGTACAAAATGTATTATTCTGAGAAGCAGGTACTAGTTATGTATGTAGGAACCAACTCAGTTTTATATTCTCGTTATTTTCTTGAAGAAGCTAGAGTAGCTTGTTAGAAGAGTATCTGATTTCTGAATAACTCAAACACAGAATGTTTATTTTGCAGAAGTGAAACTTTAGATTTACACCTATAGTGTTGTTCGTGACTGTCAAATTCCACTAAATTATCTGTGTAATGACCGCGGAGAAAACTGCACGTGTAAATACGACAATGCTCTTTTATACCATTTCATCAACATCATCATCAGCCTATAGACGTCCACTGCTGGACATAGGCCTCCCCCAAACCTCGCCACATCAACCGGTCCTGCGCTGTCCGTATCCAGCCTCCTCCCGCGATCCTGACCAGGTCATCGGTCCACCTAGTGGGAGATCTGCCTACGCTGCGCCTACCAGTTCGTGGTCTCCACTCTAGAACTTTCCGGCCCCATCGGCCATCAGCCCATTCGGCATTTATACATGTGTTTGAGTTTAATATAATAATTAAACATTAGTTTATAGAAAATAAATAACATTTTCATTATTGTATCAATATGTCGGTCAGTAAGTAACTTATTTAAATAAAACACAGATTATCATAGGTTAAATGTCGAGATTTGTCACAATATTACGAAATTACGACAAATTTATAAGTCAAGTTAAAGGTCAAAGCGTATCATATGATTTAAAATTGAATGAAAATGACACAGAAGCGTCGTGATATCGAGTTTTGTGATTCCTTGCGAGGGGGTGAGGGGTGCAGGTGGCGCGGGGTAGGGGGTGGCCATGACCTCCGAGATTGTTATCGTTTCAGCTATTTTCAGAATGCCCTGTCTCTAACTGTTCTTAACCTAATATTGTACACGGATTTGTATAGCATATTTTTCATGATGGTAAGTAATAATACCATATTTGAATATCTTAGTAAACGTCATTTAGAGATATGTAAAATTCCTGCAAATTATTGTCTATAGACATCTGATGGCTAGTTGTTCACACTAGGTTGTGCGATGGTAAAGAATGCCGTAGTGCGTAAAGCGTCGTGCCACTCCGCATAAACCCGTGCTGGATTCTGGCCTCAGTTCGGACGCTGAGTGTAAACTCCAACATATTCCAGGAATCCAGTGGTTGCCTGTGTGTGACTAAAAACTAGGCAATTGGATCTTATTTTAAGTATCTATTTTTATTAATATTCCGTGGTATAGAGTACCTCTTTCAACATAGTAATACTATCAAACATAGTAAACAAAGGACTGGTGTGTAGATATCGCTACGATGATTTGCAAGAGAAACAGGTCATCGGTTCATCCAGCCTCACCACGTGGTGTCTACCGGTGCGTAGGTAACGATATAATCGAATTGAGCAACGAGGGTTTATATTGCAGGTTCCATTGAACCATATAAATGTTGGAAATGCAATACTATTTGGGTTCGGACTAGAGGCGTATTTAAGTTTTAAATGGTGGATGTTGTGTGAGAGTTGAAAAATATTATGTAAAAGACTTGCATTTGTTTCACTTTTTATGGTCTTGTAGACAGAAGCAAGCCAAGCGGCCAAGAACCGGTAAGCGCAACGTTGGTAGACCCCCCACGAGATGGACCGACGATCTGGTCAAGATCGCGGGAGGTCACTGGATGCAGACAGCGCAGGACCGGTCGTTATGGCGAGGTTTGGGGGAGGCCTATGTCCAGCAGTGGACGTCTATAGGCTGATGATGATGATGATGATGAGACAGAAGCATACCAGTCACCTGATTGTAAACAGTAACCGTTGCTCATGGACTTCCGCATTGACAGGAGACACTGCGGGGCTGCTACCTACGGTATAGCTTTAAGGTCTTTCTTCAGGCCTTTTTTTAAAGAAGAAGTGAGGTTATTTGGAAATGATAATTGTGTTTTGTTTGAACTTTCAAAATGGATGTGTGTCTTTGAAATAAATGATTTGACTTTGACTACAAACTAAAGCTATTAACACCTTTTGAAATGTTTTTAGGTTGTTGTTAATTTGTTTTAGAGTCCTTGGTATAGTTCCATAATCTTTTATGGAAATCACTTCGGTCTATCGTAACCCGACAGGACAGATCTTTTCTTTAATCTATATACCTATTAGTATGTTCTATTCTATTCTATTCTATTTTATTCTAATCAATAATTTTGCTTTGTAACATGCACCTAAAAATGTGCTAAAACTACAATCGATTAATACGTTTATCTCTCGGAACATCTTCATTTAACTGTGCTATCGCTTAAGGTCACACATGACCCATGACGCAACGTCGACCAACACAAAACAAGTGACAGTCGCTATGACCCGCACTTATGAAGACAGGAGCGGATTGAACTGGTGTACACTGACTAGACATGGTGACTTAGTGGTTGAGACGTGCTTGTGGGTCGTAGATTCGAACCTCTGAATGTTAATTTGAGAATTATGTGTGTGATACCACTGATGAAAATAGTAAAGAAAAATAGTACACATAAAGAGGACTAGACATGGTGACTTAGTGGTTGAGACGTGCTTGTGGGTCGTAGATTCGAACCTCTGGATGTTAAGTTGAGAGTTATGTGTGTGACACCACTGATACAAAATGGTAAAGGAAAATAGTACATATAAAGAGGTCAGAAGAGGTGAGAAGTCATTGGTGAGAAGTCATTGGGTGAAAATAGCATAGGACCGGTCAATGTGGCGAGATTTGGGAAAAGCCTATGTTCTTTAGTGAAGTTTATGGGCTGATCATATCGATGCTGAAAGATTTTTTTACTTTTTACATTGTGTACAAGACAAAGGACACTTTACCGAGAAAAACTGTTGGATTACACCAACTTTACTAAAAAGTTAAGTATTTTTCTTCCTCCTCTCAATCACATTATAGTAATTGTCTCATCTATTTATGAGTACACATTAATTATTCATGAAGTTTCTCTTCAATAAATGTATTTTTCTTTACAAAACGTGATCACTAACTAATGGAATTTCATTTGCATTTTATGCAGAGCTTGAGATGACACTGAAAATGCAAAACTGTAAATTGTGTTTCATTTTTTAAAGGACTGTCATGTCTGTACTATAGATGTTTACTAGGATACGCCAAGTAGTTACTGAATGACATTACATTTACACCAGAACTAAAAAATACTACAATGAACAACTATTATTTTTTTTAGTTGGAGGAAATCACCGGATCCCGGGGTATGTGAGAGTTGAACCGCACTACAACCTCCAACCGCTCACACTCGGCGTCCGAACCCCGGCTGAAGCCAGAACCCAGCACGGGGTTATGAGGGATGGCGCGACGCGTTACGCCCAAGGCACTTTTTCCCGTCCCGCCGCCCCCTAGTACATAATCTAGAAACGATATACATACTATTGTTTTATGTTTAGGAAAAATATACCTATATCGTTTTTAACAGAAAGTTATGTGATGAGTTTCATAAGCTCGGATTGCAGATTAGGCTTAAAGTCCTTAGAGATATGTAGGTAAATACGCCTGATCAGGTAGCCCGTTAGCTTGTCTGCTTACAAAAAAAAACTTGAGAGGTGTCATGGGACACCCGAATAGAACGAAGTTCCTTTTGATTAAAAGATATCTTATTTTTTTTTTTCCTAACGTAACGCGCGATAAGGAACGTGTTTTAAAAGATTTTGATCACAGCGCCATCTAGCGATAATCATTGAAAACAAAAAAGTGTCGTGACAACTTTTCGTAAGAATTTTTTCCGTCTAGTCTCCTTTCACAACGCGCGATAAGGAACTTCGTTCCAAAAAGATGGCACTACCATTACCAGTACAATTTCTGTCTGGGAAAGTATCTGTAAAGTAAAAAATAGCAGGCGTAATGAAATCTATCCTTCCTAGTTCCTTTACTTACTTCGAAACAAACTTAACGTAATTCGATACGGAGTTCAAGACAGCGATGAATTCAATTCGTTAAAAAAGCGACTGAAGAAATAAAATCATTTACCTTGAAAAATACATTAGTTTCATTTAGCTTTCATTATAGTTATTTGATGTGATTTAGCGCGATCTTTTATATTGGTCTCTTGGGCAATGATTCGTTATATTTTTATTGCGAAATACTCCAATATTGTCTTCTTAATTTAAAACACTATGTCAACCTAATTTTGTATGTCGTTAGTATATTTTTCATTATAAATCTTGTTGTTATGTCCTATTAAATAAAAGCTGAAAACTATTTTAAAATTGTGATTCTGACGGCTTAAAATGCTTTGAAATAACAAATTGAGATTTTAGGTTATTTCTGAATTTCTTACTACAATGCTTGCCTTCCGTACGGGATGTCGCGAGTCAATAACCACCGGCTTGTATTTCTAAATCTTAATTGGATAAAGATTTACGTATATTTTTTTACAATACCACTGGCTTTAAACGTTGAAGGAAAACACCGTGAGGAAACCTGCGTATCGGAAAAAGATACTAAAAATCATTTGAAGTTATGTGAAGTCCCCAATCCGCATTAGGCAAGCGTGAACTACGCCTGTATTCGGGAGAACTATTCCCAGCAGTGGACAGTAATGGGCTGTTACTACAACGTATTTTATGAATCCATTGTAAAGTTGTGGCTTAAACCGAAAATATAATAAATAGCTTTACTTCAAAGAGATTTCAGACATAAAATGCAGGCGTAAACGTGGAGTACGTTCTGCGAGATTAACGACGTACGCGAGATGCGACGTGATGACGCATCATAATTACCACTCAGGGTCGTTTAATCATCATATATCTACCGTCATGTGGATAACAAACAATTATATTATTGACTGGCTGATCCGTGCAACTTTGCGTCAAAGTGGGACGGCTTTTTTGATACTGTAGTTGTGTAGATTGTTGATTTGTCAAAGTCATCAATTATTTATTTCAATCAGTAAACAAATAACAGATAATTAAAAAGAACAACGCATGGAATAGTTGTAAAAGCAACAGTGTTCCTAGCGCACGCCATGTAGGACAGTTTTTGGGTGATATGTAAATTTTCAAATCAGTCAAGTAGTTTCGGTGCCTACTAGCAAAAATAATCAAATCTTTCCTATTTAAAATATTTGTGAAGGCTATATTATTATTATAAATCTGAAAAGTTTGAACGCGCTAATATTAGCAACAGCTAGTTCGAATTGAAAAAAATAAAGAAAATAAAATACTTTCAGTGTTGGATAGTCCATTTTACGAGAAAGTTTAGATCATTTTGTGACGCAGACGAAATTGTGTAGGTCAGCTGGTTGTTTTTATTAGACAAGGCTGCACATACTACTATCACTGCATACGTATATATGGTTATTAAAATAAATGTAAAGTGCTGTGTATTTATAACTTGTGTTTTGGTACAAAACCATTTTATATGTTAATCCACTTAATATTCTATTTGTATGCAAAATTTCATACAAATTCTACAGTTATTGTGTGGAAACTAACAAACTCCCTATATCTGTACTAACGAATTTTTGATATCAATCTATGTTGTAAAAAATAAACTAACCGCAATAGTTTGAAATTCACTGGAGTAAAACCTTCAGTGTTTCTTTATTAATAAAATCGCAGTAAAATGATCGTAAAGTTAGAAAAAATAATAAGAAATCCTGGTCTAACTCTCGAAGCTCCGTTGGATCCCAAACGATTCCGAACAGAAATAAAAGAACCACAATCACAAATAAAAGTTAAACGTAAATAGCGCTCGAAAATAGACAGCGTGAACAACTGACACACATTCTATAGTCACAGAATAACTGCTTTACAGAAGTGAATGTACATTCAAGAGGGTTAAGAATTGTGTTCTTACTGTAAATGCTGTCTTGTCCTTATTTAAACGAGGTATTAGAAGAGTTCTATATGAAAGTCGTAGATAGCAGCCCCGTAGTCTCCTGAAAGCTTGCCTTAGAGGAGTCTATGAGCGACTGTAACAATTTACCATGAGACGACCCGTCATCTGTCTACGGGGCAATGCAAAAAAATATAATTTAATTTTACATACATTTATAAAAAATACTTTGACACTCATATTCGTTTGTAATCACGTGTAAATCTAAGGTCATATGAGGCTTCTTTCTGACTATTCTGCATTTCTGTATATTATTTATTCTGTGTATATTGTCGAGATCGACTACCGAGTACTACCGACGCGTCGACTAGTCCAGTGGTAGGCGCGTCTCGACTACAATCGAACTATTTATAATCATGAGATGACTATTCAACACTGATTGTAATGTTCTAGAATGATTGAAGGATATACTGGCATTTATTTTATTTTCAATTTAGAATAATGGACTGAAAAATATATTTATAATATAAAATTTTCGGTCTGTAGAATTTTACACACTGTTTGTTTATAAAATGAAAATCTACGTAACGAAGTCAACTACTTATGGGTATGAAATGTTTTTAATTAAAAACTCAACTTCATGGGGTTGAAAATGCAACACTACTACCCGACACCATGGTCCATTATATCAGATTCACTTTGAGCTTTACGTGAAAGGCTTTAAGCATAAAATTGAAAAGCAAAATTTGTGGATTCCTTATTGTTGTTCTTCCGCAGACGTTAACATTCACTGGGCGCGTGTCCGATGTTTTCTAGTATTCGGCAGTGAACGATAATTTGACGAGTGTAGGCGTCTCTCGTGACCTGCCTAAAATGTGAATCATGTGACTTGGCACCAACGTTGGCTCAAACAGTGCGTCAACTATGACCGGCTATTTCTGTGGCGCATTGTGCTTGGCAACAGTAGTGCGTTGTTTGTCTTCTGATGCACACGACGGTGCCATTGCCTACCGCAACTATGCAATTAGTACAATGTTTGCAATGCAATTGAAATGGATGATACAGTTGGAAAGTAAATATTTGGGTTTCGGAAAGTTACTCTGTTAGATAGTGTCGATAACCTATTGATAATTTAAACTCAAAAGTAGATGCAACTGACCCCCAAAAGAATGAATGCCAAGAAGTAGATATCCCACAAGAAATTTTTATCGATAAAATCTTACACGTTTCGGCGAGATTGAGCAAACTTTCAACAATATATTAGTAAATATAACTGCCACAGGATATGTACCACCAGAAATAAATTAACATACAAATCGTGCAAAGGAAATAAGAGTAAATGGAAAGAGAAAACATATTCGGCACGCAACAAAACAAGAAAACTTTATCACACAAATAATCGAAAAATCGAACCACAATTATATTACTTCATCAGTTGTTAATGAATACGATGCAGAAGGGTAGCACCCATCATTAATTAATTTCCTCATTAATCAGCTGTAATTAATGAATGACTGGAGTATTGTTTACAGTGGGCGTGTGTTTAGAAACAATTTTATGATTTATTTACCTACTTACTTTATCGTGTTTTAGCTGATTTTCAAAGCCGGTTGAAACAGCCAACACTTACGCTATATTATTGAAAATGAATGAATTGAATTCAATCAAGACACACCTTTAGTGCCATAACAAAACAAAATTACTTCGTAGCTTTTTACAAGTAAAGAAATCTTCGAAATGAGTTTACATAGTAAATAGTAAATACCCTCTACGTCACAAACAATAGATTTTCGTTTTTTATTTTCGAGGTGAAAATAACAAGGCACCATAACAATCATTTTCTATTTTAAGCCCAAGATAATACAAAGTATCGGATTGCCTAATACAACCCAGTGTATTATTAGATCAAGCAATATTGACGTCAGGAACTGAACAAAGTTGCAAAAAATATACTTATAGACTTTGAACGGCAACGAACCGGAACGAATTGAATTAAGAACTCTATCTTCTACGATTTAAGTCTTAAATTTAAATAGTTTGATCCAATTTAGACCGAGTAAGCCTATAAGTAAATTTCTGGGGATCTTGTTAAGTAATAGCTGAATATTTTTTTTATTCTTTGTGTTGTTATTCAATATCTTCGTGGAAGCATATGATAGTCTTCTAAAGGTCGCAATGGTCGTGAGCCAGACCTTGTCTTTCGTGCGGGGGGTTGCGGGTTCGTCCCGGACGGCTTGTACCTCTAAATTAGAATAAAAACGGTGAAGGAAAACATCAGAGGAACTTAGCATATTGGAGACTGATTAAAAACCTTCGAAGATAAGTGAATTATTCATAGTAAGTGTGGTAGAGTATATCTAATCCCTTTACCAAGGAGTCTTGAGCCCAAAAGTGGGCAATGGATAGATAGAGTAGTCTTCCAATTATTTCCCTTAATAAAAACCTCTCATAAGAAGGACTTGCGAAGTGGCAGTGGAAGAAAACAGAGCAGGACACACTGCGTACTGCGGGTAGATTACTAAAGAGCATACAAATCAATCTACCCTCTTTCTCATTCGTATTCTCCCTAAATAGATAATCTATTTATGTTGCAACAAAAGCCACAATTAGTAAACATGATGTGAAATTAATTTACGAGAACAGCTGTACAAAATCAGTGTTAATTTACACAGTGTGGTATTTCACTTCGTGGCGTTCAATAATACAAATTAATGAATAGTTCGTAATTATGTCGACTGTCTCTTCTGCATCATCAAACAGTATCATTTCATTTGAGTTTCGATTTACAATGAATCTGCATTCCCATATTCATTTATTTGCTTATTTTTTACATTATATCTTTAAAAAAACAGAGGGCCACCGGATACAGGGTCAACGACCCAAGCCACCAGTGGTCAGGGTTCAAGAGAGAGAAACCTCCTCACAATTCGTGCCGTGTCAAGAACGACCGCCTTCTGAATCAGGCCCTTTACCCAGCCGGAGAGCGAAAGCTTCTCTAGATGACGGTCGAAGCTTTTCGCTATTAGACCGTGCACAGATACAACGATCGGAAAAATGATGGTCGATTCAACACGCCACATGTCGGTCAACTCGTTACATTAATTATTGTTAAGCTGAAAATGATTTTATCGTAGTATATGCATTTTGGAGTTGACCGACAAGTTGGAGTTATCAAATAGTGAGGTGTAAAATTGGATACGCGTTTTTTAAGAAGATTAATAACTGCCCAAATCATTATTGACAATATGTTTGATGGGTTGTATTGGATTCGAAATTAATTTTATTCTTTATTAGCATTCATTTCTACTTCGATGGTTCATATTATCATTTTTTTATTGTCCCATAAGTAGAGAAGCTTACCGCCAAAACCCCCTTTCGGAGGAGACCTGACCCCAGCAGTGGGCAGTAATGGGTTGTTACAGTTACTGTCAATCTGATAGTAAGAAGTTACAGTCGCTCAAGAACTTTTGCACTATCAGGAATTGATGCAGGACCGCTACCGCAACTCTACTCAAACCTCATTTGAACCACCATCAAGATTGAAGTTAAGTCACAACGTAAAATCTTCCTTGATTTAATTGTAAAGAGTTAAATCATGCGTTACCAAGCTAATTTAGAGAAATAGAGGTAAATTACTTAATTACCTCTTTCGCCAAGGAAATAAAGCTTTAAAATATTAGCCATAGAAGTCATTTTAGTTTGCATTATTTACGCTCGAAGTTCAGATAGGGGACTAATTCCTGAATAAATTTATAGTTGGATTCTAAGCTCCTCTCACGTATTGTTCTAAGGATTACTGCGCTGGATTGTCGTAGGACTATAGACTATCACATATGCTCACATATCTCTATGGTGCTCACCGACGGTATGTGGTCTTTGCAGTTTGAGATAAGATTATGAGTTTGAGTACCAGACGAGCATTAAGTCATTGTTGTTGGTGTGTGGTAGGATGTTTATTACATGTGAAAATCGGTAATAGTATCTTAATTTTAAAACAAGGAGAAGTGAAGAACTATACATGGTTATAATATATGGTCTTTAAATTAGGCGTTAATATTGAAACGCATTTTTGAAGGCCTTTCGTATACACAAACATCATTATTATTTGTAATAACGCATCAATACATCATTAACGAAACTAAATTGTTTTTTTTTGAGAGTCTTTTTTTTGTCTTGTTGGCAGACAAATTGACGGGCCACCTTATCGTAATCGGTTACCGTTGTTCGTGGACCTCTGCAACTACACACGTACACTACATCTACCAGTGGCGAAGTGTCTATATAAGCCCATTCCTACCGGCTTCCCTTTGAGTACTCTTCAATTACGTTCTATAAATAACACTAATAAGGAATATTTAAGAAAACTTACGAAATATTGAAAATTTTAAAAATAAGGGGGAAGCTCCCCCTTTAAAAACAATACTTTTCGCCACTGACATCTACTCTATGAGAGATGTTTCTGTATTAGATTGTTAGTGTTTAATTGATTTTTTAATTAAACCCCTAATAACTGCATTTACGACTAAAATTTAACACCTAAACCGACGAAGTTTTACAAAGCTGATTGAAACGAGACTTGATTCAATAACTCAGTAAAATTTCCTAATTGTTCTTTGTAATCAGTCAAAATTAATGATTAATTATATTTTAGATCTCGCCAGAGAATTATTTAATAACGAAGGGTTCCTTTCTCGTCCTTACCTTCGAGAGACTGACGTGGCGTTAATAATTAATAAAATGTTAATTATTAATCTCATATTTCAGAAGCGCTTTGTTCTAAACTTGGGTCAATTTGTACTGTATCATTTTCTGCCCACTGTTGGGCTCTAGTCTCTTTAATAGAGGGGTTAGTATAGTCCATCATGCATAGTGAATTGTCTTCAAGCAACTTTGAATTCTTCTTTTGCTCTTTTAGGTGAAATGTAACTTTAGACTGTAATACTAGAAATAATATTGATGAAGAGTAAAACCGCCTAATAAAAAAAATTGGTTGCCTGTAAAGTGGGTATACGGGCGAAAGTTTTACGTTACAACGACTCGGGCATGGTTAGCCCGCCTAAGAGAGAGACAGACATAAAAAGTGAAAGGCACGCGTGCCTCTCACTCGCTCTCATTGTGAGCGCATAACGTGAGCGGAGCGTAACGCAGTTTCTTGACGTGTCACCCGGCAAACCAATTTATAAGACGTTGTCACGTCAAAAGATATTATATTTTCTAAGCGAGTTTCACCTGATTGATAAATGTGTGTCAATTATCTGAAAACGTTCGCTAAATAATTAAATACCTCAAATCTGTGGTTATTGTGGTATAAATGCTTCACGAGCCAATTATTCACTCATTTTCTTTAGAGAAGGAATTTTTATGTTTGATACTTGATTTTTAAAGAACGTGAGTAAATATTATAACTTAACTTAAATTTGTACAAAAAACAAAACGATCCACTTTCGCTCTTTCGCTCATATTCAGCGTCTGAACTCCGGCTGATATCAAAACCTAGCATGGAGTTATACGGGATGGCACGACGCGTTACGAGATTCTTTACCTTTTTACCAGCCCTAGAACATTAGGATTGACAACAACTGGTCAGAATCAAGTATTAAACTAATAATGGTCCTTCTACTACTAGAGTAGTAAAGTCTAGGTCCTATATGCCTATACTTTCGGTTCAAAACAATGAACTAGGCTTTCACCCAGCAGGTATATCCGTTGTATTGTTTGTCGCGAGTGGCCACGGCGACGCGACGTCTCGCGGCCCGGCGTCGCGGCGTCTCACACCCTCTCACCCTGCACCCCACTTCCGCACCCCCACCATAGAATATTAAAGATACAGAAATAAAATCGCAAAAGCTATGGATGTAAATACTCAAAAAACAGGAGCGTTAATTTGAGACGGAAAATAAAAATTAATAGTTAAAATGTTCTGTGAATGTTTTTGGTTTTGTTTTTAGTTGTTTCCTTTATAAAACTTATGGATACCCCATTCCCACTAACCAATATTTGTCTAGTAGTATGACTTGTCCTTCTTCAAACGAGGCAAAGAAAGTCCGGAGTGTCTGCTGACATTACAGAGGTTCATGAGCAACGATAACCGCTTACGATCAGGTGACCCGTTAGTTCGTCTGTCTACAAGGCAATAAAAAAAAGTACCATCTATAGATCGGGGGCGGCGCGACGAGAAAGAGTACCGATGGCGTAACGCGTCGCGTCGTCCCTCATAACCCCGTGCTGGGTTCTGGCCTCAGCCGGGGTTCGGACGCTGAGTGTGAGCGGTTGGAGGTTTTAGTGCGGTTCAACTTCCACGTACGGTGATTTCCGCAACTAAAAAAAAAACCATCTATAGATGACATTTGACAGTCAGACGACGGGATACGTACTGCAGTTCTGACTAGTATTTACCGGTTAGTTCTTCAGATTTGAACTGAAGCTTTATTTCTGTGTAGTTATTCTATGTATACTCTCCACAACAAAGAGTAGCAACACCTATTAGCGTTGAAATCTTATTAAACTGTGGTCGTCGCTGTCATTCATTAAAATTGTAAGAAAAACTACTATAATACTACTATAATATGTAACTTATAAACTAATTTAGTAGTAAATGTAAGACAAAAATA
This sequence comes from Trilocha varians, assembly GCA_030269945.2. Taxonomy (NCBI): domain Eukaryota; kingdom Metazoa; phylum Arthropoda; class Insecta; order Lepidoptera; family Bombycidae; genus Trilocha; species Trilocha varians. The sequence goes on from AP028256.1 coordinate 17,417,512, forward strand.
CATTTTATGGTAGTGTAATAAAACTGTAAAACTGAGACATCCGTAAGTTTATACTTTCAAATATTTAGATTGAAAACATTCGAGTTCTATAGAAGAATCGATACAATTTACTAATGTTTGATTTCAAACTTTAAATGAATTTCTTTAAACACTCGCGGTTAAATAAACTTTAAAAAGAGTCTGAGTATGTTTCTGTTATTTTGTATTGCCTTCTAAGTAGACAAGCTCACGGCAGTAACAGCCCTTTTGATGCAATGTGATAAGCGTCGCATGGACATCTGCAATGGACACAAATATTATTGTATTTAGTTTCAACGGAATTGCGAATATTAAATGCGATTTGGTTCAAACAATAGACAGTACGGAACAATAGTTCACGTGTACAGTTTGACAGTAGTACTAGGACACGTGAGTTTCAGAAACTAGCATTGTAACATATTACTACCCACTGCTGGGCTCAGGTCTCCTCTGAAGAGGGTTTCTAGGCATAGTCCACCACGCTTGCCTAATGCGGATTGGGGACTTCACATATCTTCGAAGGACTTTTAGAATCCTTTTTCGATGTGCAGGTTTCCTCGTGATGTTTTCCTTCAGCGTTTAGTCGTAGTGTTGTGAAAATTGCACAATCTTTTTTACATTAAGATTTAGAGCCACAAGCCGGTTTTGAATCCACGACGGCGTACGGAAGACCAACGTTTTACTACCTACCTACTCGGCCACCACGATGAAACTAGGACAATTTTCTGACGGAATCCGCTATATTTCTTATTGCTTTCCTGGTAATTCTTATCGCAAAGGAACGTGCGAAATTTACATTCTTAACAAAATACACTTTCTTTTTTCAACATTACTCGAATCTTTCCCGAATATCCGTAAAAAAGTCAAAGGATGCCGACCCTTTTTCTGGGCGTTATAAAAATAACTTAAGCTTTATATCCCTCTGTACTTTCATATTCTGAGGGAACGCCTTCAAAGAAATCGTGATATCGTGAATTAAAATGTAGTTTAATAAAGTATTTGTATGTCTTAAATTATTAAACATGAGCCTAGATAATAGCGCGCGAGATCCTGAATCGCGGTTACAACATTTGCAAAAATCTTCGCATATATACGACATCTGAAATCAACTACAGCGGGTTTCGGCCTGACCAGGCATACACTACCTCACCCGGTTGGAGATCTCCCTTTGGCCATAAGTCCACTGTAGGTACCCACACTGTGTCACAATTTCTTTACTCTTCGTTAATGTTGTAGGCTTATACAGGTAAGTTAATATTAGTTTAAAACATATAATATAACAGAATATTTCTTCCGTTAGAAATAAAAATTAGAGAACTGAAACACACTCTTCCGTTTTATATTTTTATCAAGTAAGAATTGTAACAAATTAATTATATTACAATAAATTAACCTTGGCTTACATGTGTTCTGATAACAGAGAATTACACAATTTTAACACTATCTAAACTAAAACACAGTCTTCACAAGCGTTTATTATTTATATAAGAAAAAAAACTTTTTAAATACAAGCTTTTAAGATCCTCGATATCATGTAGCCGTAGAGTGCTAGCTAATACAAGTAAAACGAGCCCAAACACGACGGGTCTATTTTGTTTAGAACAAAAGTTCCTATTACCACTTTCCGAATCCATCATCAGATCAGCTCCATTTTGACATATCATTGCACTGCCACGCAATATACATCTGCGTGCAAAATGTCAGCTCAATCGGAAACCGGCAAGTCCCGCTGAGTTTCTTGCCAGTTCTTCTCAGGACGGTGGCTATAATTATTACTTTTTGTGTCCGAACTGGTGGTAGCTTGTAATTTTTCAGGTCAACAAGAATGAGTACGTCATCAATGTTGAAAATAAAGTATTTCATTTCATTTCATTGTACAATAGTAGCTTTCGAACACTTTGAAACTAATCTCAGCTTGGCAATTAAAAAACTGTCGGATCCCTTCTCTATTTCAAGATTAAGCCAAGTCTGGTGGAAACAAAGCTTCGGAACGTACTAAAAGAAACTATTTCATTGTTCCATAGTTCGCTCGAATTCCCAGATATAATCCTTTTGAGTTGACATTAGATGAAGTAATATTGGCTCAATAGCAATGTTTTGTTTTTACATTCCATTGTTGTCTTATACTATGTAATTGTTGTGTTTTTTAATGTAAAATGGAGTGACATTGTGAACTATTGACAAAGTCGACTATTTCTTCATTAACAAGAAAGAAATGAAAATCCGTATTTAATTTTCCTTTGATGTAAGCTCTAACAGTTCAATATTTTTACGACACAAAATAAAAGGAAATTTTCTAAAAATCTCATTATCAAAAAAATATCTGGCATATTCAAATCTAAGTCCTTTGACAATAAAATACTATATTCTGATACATAATATTATGCATTTTACGATGAGCTCTCAAAACAAAACAGATTCGCCTTCTGCTCGCGACTAACAAATATTTTCATAAGCATTCCTGGCGTTCCGACAATATTCTGAATATTTTGAATTCAGAATACTATGCAAGAAGCATTCTAAAATTGAAAAGCAAGATTTTATTTTTGTTTATGATTCAAAAATCAAACCTGAGTTTATTTATTGTTTGTGCTCAAGTATAACTTAAAAATTATAGACGGATGATCTTAATGTCATAAACACCATGTCATGTCATAGAGTACTCTCAGTCTACCTTAGCGTAAAGAGAAATCTTCTGTGAAAGCAGAAGTAACCATTACCGACAAGGTTATAAGCACGTCTACTTACAGTACAAAACAAATAATTCGTGTTAAGAGTTTGTAATCCATTTACCTAGTTTAATGTTTGAACTAGTTATCTATTTTTCGGCTACTTAATATGCATCACATTGCTTTAGTCTGTTTAGGGGATATGCCATGCAAATTGTACCAAATTAGCTCGTTCGGTGACCAGCATTGTTTAGCATGTTTAACATTTTAGTGTGCGCGTCCAATTTGACGAAGCTATTATGCAACACGATTCATACCGGCCTCCTTTTAAATTCCCGTAGTTTGGAAATCAAGATTTTACATGATCTTTACTGTTTTATACAATGAGGAAACATTATATTAATTCCTCTTTGTGCACAGAAATCGTTTCAGATAAAAAATGAATTAAAGTGAAACGACATATAAAAAATAGATGTAGGGTTGCCGCTTCGAAATTTCGAACACGAATTTCGCCGGTAAAAGGTCTCTTTGCCAATCCATATTTCGTTAGTGCAGCTACAGGGTTCAAACGGATCCTGCTTCTATGAATTAGGTATCTAGTTAATAGAATTTGGTTAAAATTTAAGCCTTGAGAGCCTCCTTTGTGCTCGGTGCCGTTGATCAACATTTCGAAACGCCACAATTGGGCCAACGCTTGGAATCCGATTCACTGATCCACGAGCAATTCGATTTCGATTTAGTTTGCAGTTCACCTTGTTGTCATTCCAGAGGGTTTCTAGTAGATATTTTAGCTAGGGTTGTAAAATTTGGCTATTAAATGAATATTATACAACTCTTTTCATAATAATATCCTCATCATCAGCTTATAGACGTCCACTGCTGAACAAAGGCTCCCCAAAAACTCGCTACAACGGATCCCGCGATCCTGATCAGCTTTCTATTCATGATAATATATTTGGCCCAAATCTCTTAAGTAATAGTGTTATGCATTGCTTATGAGCTTGAATACACTGCACGCCTCTGTTTATATCCGCGAACTAAGACTTATTGATAAACGAGCTCACTTATATTCAATTTATTATTATTATCACAATTGGCTAGTTGGATGCAATTCTGCATTATGACCGTGTGAAGATCTATGTTTGGTGTTCTGAGAATGTATGTCTATATTTCTGTCTGTTAAATTTTCATGGAACCAAAGATAACGCAGAAAGTAATACAGAGTGCTATTTTCTTTGTATCATGGGAGTTTTATTATAGCTTTGGTGGATGAACTTTCGTCCCATCTGATGTAAAGTAGGCCTATGGACTCCTGCAATATCTGAAGATATGTACCTATAATTGTCATGATTGTGCTTTATTTACAAAGATTTGTGTACAGTTTATCACATAATTTATGATTACAAACGCACAACGAAAATATCATGAAGAAACTTCCTTTAGGTAGAGGTTTCCAAACTTCATTATAAACTCTAAACCGAACCCACCATTGGGCAGTAATGAGTCCCACTATCTTCATTGATTATAATATCAGACTAAATTCTTGAATGACAAGCGAAAATATTATTTAATTTAAACTTTTCCCGTTCATACATCGTGGGTCGTAATTTTTCATACAAGTTTCATATGTGTACGTGAGTAGCGCGTTACAAACGTCGGTACTGGGTGCCTTGTGTGCTCGCCACCCCGTAATAAATAATGTGTGTGTGTCCCCAGTGTTGCCAGGTGTTGGTATTATACGGAATTTATCGTTTTTACGAGACTTGCATCTATTAGTAGACTAGAATAACTTTGGGAATTTTTTTTTTCTTATTTTGTTGAATTAATTATTGTTTTCTTTTTTTTTTGTTTATTGGAGATATTGAAAAGACGTTATTCAATAAGTTTGTGGCCACAAGTCCTTCACTCAAACGAAATAAAGTATTGTAATACATAAACAAAAAAAAATCAACATGGTTTTATTGAAATATCCTTTACTCAATCTTATCTACGTGGTGCTTTTATTAAAATCTAAAAAAAACATAACCAATTTGGTTAAGCATTTGACGGGTTAAGTTGATATATCCGTCTGGCAACCCCACCGGTGCGTGTTCGTCGACTAATGTTAAGTTAGCACGCCGACAGAAAGCCATCACTCACCGAGTGACAAAGCAACTGAATTATTCGTCAGATGGCGGCATCGAATTACCTCCTGATTTTGAAAGTCGGTCAATTAAACAATAAAAAAATTTGCTGTATTCAATTTTGTTCTTAATGTCCTGCATCTAAGACTTAAAATGTAACTAGGTTTTGTGGTGACACGTATTTTAAGGGTTTATCGAATATCATTGCATTTTGAGGAAATTTGCTACATAGATAAATAACGAGGGCGGCGCGACAGAAAAGGGGGGCGGCGCGACGGAAAAGTGTGCTGAGAGCGTTACGCGTCGCGTCGTCACTCAAAACCCCGTGCTGGGTTCTAGCCTAAGCCGGGGTTCGGACGCTGAGTGTGAGCGGTTGGAGGTTATAGTGCGGTTCAACTCCCACATAAACCTTTTCTCCAAAAAAAAAAAAAAATAGATAGGTAAATAAGCCATGATGATACTATGTATTTTCTAATCTAATTAGGCACTCTTCGGTATTCCCAGAGCACTATGACTTAAGAAAGAGGCTTAAGAAAGGTCCTTAAAGTTAATGACCCTTCATTGCATAGGTTCATGAACGACGGTATCCGCTTACGATCAGGCCCGTTATCTCGTCTAGCTACATGGCAATAAAATATATTTTTAAAGTAAAATTTGGTGTTGACCGTTATGCATGAAAGTAGGTAAAACTACTTGTCCTGTTACATATGATAGATAATGTACATACACATACCGAGTATAACATGTGAGTCACGTGTGTGTGGCGGCTCGTAGATCTTTGGGGAACCGCTAACTGCACACGCACACACGCACACATCGTGTATTTACACAACACATAGTTATGTCGGTTGGTGACCTTTAACTTTCATCCTTTAGTAGAAGAAGCTCCCCTCGGTGTCCCTCGCAGTGTCCCTTGATAAGGCAGAGGTTTATAAGCCACGGTAACCGCTTACGATCAGATAGCCTATTACCTCGTCTGCCTACAAGATAATAAAAAAATGCGCTAAAACACCAACACAATCATCATGAACGTAATTTTATTTCAATAAAGTCTTTTCAAATTCACTTCGTAATAACCTCACCTCGTTGAAAAACTGAAATTAATTTGCGATTCCTATCACCTGCCAAGAGTTGAGAAACTCATTGAGGCATGACATCAATTATAAATCAGAGTTCAGTCTTCGCGATAACTCCATCAAACATCTGGGATCTATTCAACTCAAGCCAGAAGGAACTAATTTAACTGTCAAACTAATAATAATTATTATAAAGAAGAATTTGATAACAAATGAGAAATCTATACTAATATCATTAAGATGTAATGCCGTGATGTTTGACGTTGTTGGTAACCTTTGGATCTTTTGAACCAATTTCGAAAATGGTATTTACTAATAGGAAGCTATGTTACTTTAAAAATTAGATATTATTAAATTATGTATATTAATTTATGAAAGAAAGTACAAAAAAATTAAATTAAAAACACAGAGGGCCAATGAAGATGAATTTGGTCTACGACCCAAGTCATCAGAGAGAGGAACCTCCTCACAATACGCGCCGTGTCAAGAACGACAGCCGGGAAGTGAAAGCTCACTAAGTTACTTATTACATTTAACATTAGTGTCTTCAAGCAGTTTTAAAATAATAATGATTGTTGTCTAAATAGATAAATGACTTAACGGCTCACTTTATGGTGCCCTGTTAACGTCACCTTGACCATACCTAGGACCTATACCATACAAATGTTCTGTAAGTTTTTTGCAACCTCATTAACTTTAACTAAACGAATTTAATAAATAAATAGGTTATACTAGAACGTAAAATTATGCTTACAAAGTTAAATAACTAATTTTAAACTAAAATTAGATTTCGTTTAATATTGCTGAAATACGATCACATAATACATTCCACTTGCAGTAGCAGTTTCAACAATCACGTTGAAAGTATAATTATAAGTGTGTAATGGGGTGATTTAATATTAATATGGGTACAATTGTTCTGTTTATTGGTTAACTTTGATGACGTTATTTATAAATATGGACCAAGTTATGTAGGTATCAGAGATTTGAAGTTGTGTAAATAAGTTATGATTGTGTACTCATGATATAACTATTTTTATATTTAGAATATCATTATTACATATTTATATTTCTACCTAGATATTGATAACGAGGCTTGAGGAGGGTCCTTAAGTTAGGTCGTAGATAGCGACCCCTCAGTGTCCCCTGACATTGCAGAGGTTCATGAGCGACGGTAACCACTTCCTATCAGGTGGGCCGTTGGCTCGACTACCTACATGGCATTTAAAAAAAAACATGTACGAATAGATTATGTTGGTAATATTTCGGCGCATAGATTACTTTGAACTATAATCTGGTCTTAACAAATATATAACACATTTTAAGCTGATTACTTCACAATTTTAATTTATGATTGTCTAAATTTCATTGCAAATATTCTCATAAATGAGATGTAAAAGTTCAATACGGATTCCCGCTTGAAATCGCTCATAGTATTCTTTAAAATGGCTGCCGCTCAACCAAAACATGCTTGAAAAATGTTTGCGTTTGGGAAAACTTTTCATACGAGTGGTTGACGCTTATATTCTTTTATGTAATAAATGTTCTTTTTTTTCAATTTGTAACTTCGATTATTCATTCTGTTGTTTGAATTTCGTAAAAGAGTACAGCTTCAAGAAATGTTTTTGTTTCTTGGTACCTATATGATTTTTTGATTTTATGAATTAAAATGAAGAATCTATGGAACTGTAAATTTCATCCGTTCGTTATTATACGCTTAATATAAAATAGAGTGTAAAATACTAAAGTCCTGATTTCCTTGTTAAAAATAACAGCAAAAACCAATTGCATCAGACTACATATTATGAAGATCAAAATAAAGAAAATAATAATTACAATTTCTTAAAATAAAACTCAAAATCTCTTTATATTGTCACCTCCTATTCCGAAATGAACAGTTGAAATTGAGTGTTAATTTACAGTAAATAAAGTATAGAATCCGAGATAGTGGCCGGCTCAGTAGCACTCGTAATAAACCGAGATTACCTCTATAAACTGTTCGAGAGAAGTCAAACACCGTAAACTGCTCGACCGCCCCGGGGGAACCTTCACTTCACTACTTCTATTACTGTTCATGTCTTATGCAAGAGGTCGAATAGTTTATCTGAGAATTAGACTGTTAAATAAACTTATTAAATTGTGACGAGTTTGTGAATATTTGTGTTTTTAATGTGAACCGGTGTTGATTGATACCTTTGTTGTCAGAAAAAGAACATCTTACGCAATCATATGGCCTGATCTTAAAACTTTGTAAAATAACTGACCTTCTCAATTTTATCTGTGCATATCTTTGGACGACAGATTTTATGTAACATCGGGCATTTATGCCTTTCTAATTTTTACTTAATAAACCTTCTGGTTGGTTTAAGAAATATAAGTGAGGGGTGGGCCATAAAGTTTGCATTTTTCAAAAGTTCGACTGTCATGTTAGCTGTGTGGCATGTTGCGCCTTCCTGTTGAAATCTAATGTCATACATGTCATACTCTTCAACTTTTGGAAACAAAAATTCGTTGAGCATGGCACGGTAACGCTCGCCATGGACCATAACGGCGGCTCCTTGCTTATTTTCCAATGATGTCGCCGGACCAAAACCCACACCAAACCGTAACTCTTTGTGGGTGCATTGGCTTGTGAATGGTGACGTGTGGATTTTCCGACCACCAGATGCGACAATTTTGCTTATTGACATAGCCTCCGAGGTAAAAATGACACACATTTCTTACAGTTTGGACTGAAGACTCACCACTTTGGAAGTAACTTTTCGTAAATGTCAAACCTTTAACTAAATTATGAACACAAATTGAATGACATTTGAGCTGTCATTCTCTAAATAATCAGTAGTTCAAAATGTATACGTTAGATTGTCCACCCTATATATAGACAGTGAGAAAAACTTGCTTTTAAGAAACGAGCTAATGAAAAGAGAATTGAAGAATTTTCGAGTATTTCACGTTATTGCTTTCCTTCAATATATTGTATTTTTAGATACTGTTTTCCTCTCAATCTGTGTTATTAAAAGACTGAGTTCAAATGGGTACAATCTGTAATTGAAGAAATATTTGTTACTTTCTTTGTTTTTTTTTATAACTCCAACAAACGTAATAGGTAGTTCTCCTTTATATCACAGCGATGGGACGTCCTGTATATCAACTATGAATTTGACTGTCAAAAGTAAAAACCTTTGACAGAAGTTTGACAGGCATGAATAAAGCTGTCAAAGTCAGGTTCTGGACCGTTGATGCTTTCGACAAAGCACTAATGACATAGATTGCTTTGTTTTTCTGCATGAGTTTACAAAGGAATGTCGTTCGTTTTTAATGGTCTATTTTGGAGGATGTGAAGTTTTGTATTTAAATGTATTTTTTTAATTAAAAACTTTAGTTGCACTGATTGTTACTTTGTACAGTTAGCGGACGAAAATGTTGCACATTGATGTTTAGAAAGAGAACAATATTTTATTACGGTTTTATAGAGCGCCATCTCTGTCGCACACACCTACATCGTACTTCTTATTTATTTACCTCTTTTACGAACAACAAATTCAATTTGAACCAGTATCGCGGAAAACAGCAGCAACATTTCTGTAATTTAGTAATAATTATTATTTTATTATTACACAAAACAAAATACAATCAAAATATGAATTAAACCAAACAATAATATCGTTTGAAACTTCTTCATTAGCAATTCTAATAAAGCAAGCATGTATAAAACTTCACTTCGCATGTTTCACAAAAGGTTGTGAGTTAAAAATAAAGGGTTAATAAAAGTAAACATTAACACGCTCGATGCGTTAGGGTCAAAATTTACAAAACACGATCTTCTTATACTCGTATCAAAGGGCAGAAATGGGTTAATACACTACAGTATATATAGTATATCTTCATATTTATGGGACACGAGAAATAATAAAAATAGTGAAATCACACTAGTTTTAAAGTTATTAAACCTGAGCCAAATTAGCTATATTGCAACACAAATTCAGAGTAAGCGACTCGTAAATATTATAATTTTACTTTGTTTTATGTAAAAACGAGCTCGTGTACAAAGTAGGTGCATGCTTCGCTACACTGAAAGCGTTTACTCAAAGACATTGCGTTTTGCATTTTTACTTTCTCATGTTTACTAATGTTGTTCTTTGATGTCGTTGACCTTTAGGGTTTAAGGGTTGCATAACCTTAGCTCTGTATTTGGAATATTATAAATGTTTAGGTGTAAGTTTAGGTATTTGAAGTGATTGAGAAGTTATTAAAATATATTATCTTAGTTGAAAATAGCAAGCACTAAACAGGTTAAGGCATCAAAATTACAATTCTTATTGCTTCATATTCAGCTAGACAAAATGTTATAAAACAATAAAGTAAAAAATAACTAGATTATAATCTAAAAAAATATTCGATAACTCATAATCTATCTTTAACCTAAATCAAATTTCTAGTACAATTTAATAGTTGATAGCAGCTCAAATACCGTATTTTATTTATCACAAAGATTAATTAAAAATAATTATAATTATCAACGATTTTATAAGTGATTAAATACTGCACTGTTCGAACTTATTATTGCAAGTCTCAGGTTTACTAAAAAGAGGATCTCTCTATTTAGAAGAATCTAGTTAGTGAATGGCTTTGCGCACGAAAGGTAAGCAATTGGGTATAATTTCAAAAACTATTCTTCATAGTAAATAGGCGATTCGTTCCAATAGATACATCTCCTATATTTTATGTTGTAATGTTATGAAGATTACATTTTTTTTTATTATCTCGTAGGCAGACGAGCTAACGAGCTACCTGATCGTAAGTGGTTATCGTTGCTCATGGACTTCTGCATTGTCAGGAGAGACTGTGGGGGCCGCTACCTACGACCTACCTACCTTTAAAGACGTGTCAACATTCAACAAAATAAATAATAACTTATAGCCATCAAACACTGCGGCATTAAAAAATTATCATTTAAATAATTTCCATATCGCAGGAAAACAACTAAAATTTTAATTTTACATAAAACGACCTCGACTTCACGAACAAAGAGAGGCCCTCTTAGTAGTCATAGCTCTCGTTGCAATGACATTACAAATAAACAACTTGCGTAAACTCAATCTATATATATAATAAAATGAGAGAAAAGTCAAAACTATAAAATCATTCAAGTCAATCAAATGTAACACACAACGATGGCGCGATTCAAAATCCATACAGATATTAAGGTAAAAAAGTCAGCTTTGTTCGGAATTAACTCGAAAACTACTGCACTTTTATTTGGCACGAAAATTATTAAGAAGTCGGGTCACCACATAGGCTATATATTATTATACTGTCATCTCCGGGAAATGGAAAATAAAAATAGTAAATTTTATGAGACAATTTTAAAGCAATGCCATCTATGAGACTTCAAATCGAATTATATAATAATCGTTTGTCTTTTTGGTGTTGTGTAAGGTTTATGCAAATGACGTCGAAAGCAGCCACTAGTAACAAATAAATATCAGTAAATTAATGAGTGGAATTGTGTACAACGTGATTCTATTCCAGTCGAACAGGTGACTTGGTTCTATCGATAATATAGGTCTAGAAACTTGTTTGTGTTAACTTTGGTTACTGTGAAACTACGTACCGACTTTCTGCTTCTGGGTTACGTGTCATTTGCAAGGTTTCTAATTTTAAAATATTATATAGTTTTATTGCAAAATACGCTTACGGCCTGATGGTACACCGTCGATTATGAACCTCTGCAATGCCAGAGCAATGGACCGTTATCTATCACCTGTCTATACAGTTATTATTCTTTTTTTTTAAATCACCAGTAAATATGTATACCCTAGGAATAGTAAAAGAAGTAGAGAAAGACAATATAAAAGGTGGGAGGAAGACTTCAAGAAGATGGCTAGATCGCCTTTGATGCGAGTGGCAAGGAATAGGCATGATTGGAAGTCCTTTGGCCTTATTCGATAGACAAGCTGTAATTTAGTTTTATTATAGTTTAGATTAGTAATATGTAAGATTAGCAGTAATAAAGGCTTATTTTATTTTATTTTTATGTATTCAGAGTAATATGCAGGGTAAAGATATGCAGAAATATCCGATTAAAACATTATTCGTTACTTGACATTTTATTACATTATTTTACTAAAGCAACATAAGTGGGAAATAATTGACAACAAAACCATCTTTATCCTAACAATTTCGTTGTCTTTTTCAAGTAATTTCATAAACTAAAGTATGCAGTGCTTATTTGTTTGTTTAGACTGCACGCCGCTTGTTTTCGTTTAATTATAAGAGAAAATTAAACCACATACTTCTATTTTCCAATTCTTTTCCGCTACAATGTTGCACCTAACTAAATATCGCTGGAGGTGTAAAAGCAATTAAAACTGCACCAAGTTGAAACGGGAAACGGAAGTGTTAGTTTCCGCGACTAATAGCTCTCAAACTTACTCTATAAACGTTAAATTGGAATTGACAAAATTTTAGTGGTTTAGTAAATATTTTCATGGTTTATTTTTTTAACCAAAATTCATGTTACTTACAATGTGAAGGTTTATAGAAATGTATGAAGTTAAGCAAACTACGATATAAATACTTCAGTGACTCGATGTCAGTTGATTTTGCAGAGGTCCATGAGCGACGGTAACCAATAACGATCAGGTTGCTCGTCGGCTCGTCTGCCTACGAGGCTATAAACGAAAAAAAAAACTCGAGTAAAAAGACTCAAGCTTAAGATTAATCTAACAGTATCTAAGCATTAAAAGAATTGTCAGGGGAGCGACGGGAAAGAGTGCCGAGCGCGTAACGCGTCGCGCCGTCCCTCCAAACCCCGTGCTGGCTTCTGGCCTCAGCCGGGGTTCGGACGCTGAGTGTGAGCGGTTGGAGGTTTTAGTGAGGTTCAATTCCCACATACCCGCCCCGGGATCCGGTGATTTCCTCCCATTAAAAAAAAAGAAAAAAAAGTATTAAAATAATTCTCAATAAAAACACCAACATCAAAGTTTTACCTTTCGTATAATATCGAATAACACTGAAACAGAAACTCACTCATGCAAGAATATGTAAATACGTGCTTCCTATTTTCCTCTCGATATTCATCCCTCGTGTTGTGTGAATGTCGTGGTGTTCATTAAACAGACAAGCCTTTAATTGTACGATAAACACGTCACAAAATCAATTACATACAGATGTAAAGTATACATCTACTGTACTGTACCATAAAAACTCAACACTGCCTACTGCCTGTAGATAGATTAGACAAAGTCCAAGAAATGTATGAATCAACTACCATACTATTAACGGGTACCATTCTTGTACTAGAATAACGATTTTAATTCAGACTTGCATTGGTTTGACATATAGAATTATAGTACATTTAAATATAGATACTATAGATTCCTAGTGAAAGAGATCGCTATCAATGAATAACACGAATGGAAAAGAGACCTTATCTACGCTACTGAAACATTTAAATAATCGTGGTAAGAACCCGTTTAGTAATAGTTTAAGTGATGTAGATAACCGCGAGTGTTTAAAGAAATTTATTTAGTACGTAGACGTAGTTAGTTTTGTTTAGCTAATGTAGTATAATATTATTGGAACGAAGTTCCTTATCGCGCGTTATCGAAAGGGGGCTAGACAGAAATTCTTATGAAAAAGTTGTTACGACACTTTTGTTGTTTTATATGATTAATGCTAGATGGTGCTGTGATCAAAATATTTTATTTGAGTGGGCGTAACGGCTCGCGTTCTCGACCTCTTAGGTCGGGTTTTTTAATAATTAGTTAGTTATAATAATTAGTTATACAACTCCCTCACTAATTAATCGAAAGGAACTTCGTTCCATCCGGGTGTCCCTTGACACCTCTCAAGTTTTTTTTCATTTCTTTATAGAAATACCCATCAAATAACACTATTCACTTTAAACGGATGACAGTAGTATGACGATATATCCGTAAAAGTAATTGAACAAAACTTTAACTCTGTAGTTCCAAGACAAACCCACGCTTGTCTTAACCGTGGAAAGATTCGTGTTTAATATTCATAATGCGTTCGACATACACGAAGAAATAGGGTTCGTGGGTAATCCCCCGTTAGTAATATATTTTGTTGAATTAGTCTGTATTCACAGTAGCTGATACATTCTAGTACGCACTATTAGCAATCATGTGCACGAAGGAGCATTAACATAAAATAATTAGTGAACAGAAGTAAATTTGCATTTAAATAGCGCTTGATGAACTCAAGTGTAAGACACTAACTAAACCTTAAAACGATTAACTCACTATTTTGAACGATAGGGGTAAATAACTAGTCGGATATAAACTAAATTTACTAGATCTGTGACAGAATAAGCTTCTTTAATAGAGAAGAAGATTCATTCATTCATCAAAAAATTTTTTCAAAATTCAAAAAAAAATCGGTCCTTGGTTAAAAATTAAATTGAATGCTACAAGGAGCATCATCTTTATTAAAAAAAGGAGCCATTTAAATCGCTCCACACAAACTAAACTTAACGAAATCTTTTGAAAGTCCACATTACTTCTGTATAATATAATTTTGCATTAGAGTGCATTCAAACCCCTTCAGTCGTGAGCATCACGTGTACAGGTCGATGACTCTTCAAACTACTGCATTTATTTAAAGACTAGGCTTATTTCAGGTACGATGTCTTGCAGCGATGTGTACAATGCTTTTGAAATATCAGCCTATACAGCAATGTAGAGATAATGACGCATTGTTTCGTGAACTTATACCTATGAATGCTATTTCTTATGAGATCGAAAACATAATATGCAGAGCTTTTAAGGATCTAGTCACGCGCGATTGATAGTTTTAATGAAGCCCGTAAACGATAATTTAGCACGACACGAATCTTCGTACGCTAATGTGACCAAGACATAATTTAAAACTAACAAACAAATTATCAAATGTCACATAGTGAGAGACAGAGATAGCGCTCTATAAAACCGAAATCTTGCTCTCTTTCTAAATGACGATGTGCATATTAACTGTCTGGAAGTAATTTTGATTGATTAAGGAGGAATTATATATTTTAGATTGTATTGGTAAAATGCGATAATATACTCTACACTTTTAGTGACAAATATTATATGCCCAAATTCGGCATAACTGATTCGATATTCGAATATAACTTCAGAGTATGAAATGAGAGCTCGCGATTCGGTAGGAGACACCGAATGTAGGTCGTTTCAGAAATAGAGCACGGGGCCCAAGCCTTTCGTGATTATGTGCTCCGTAGTCGAGAATAAAAAATGGTCGTTTCGCCGGTGAGAGGCACTCGAGGCGAGCCTTCGACACAGAATATTGAATATACAGAAAGTAATGTATGTAGCACTTCTTTGACCGTCACTCATGACACGACTTTAGTTTTATTTATTTATGTATTTATATCAGAAGCACCAACTACATTCACACTTAACTCTATTTAAACTAAAAATACATAGTTGTCTCTTGGCCCGAGTGGAATGTAAATAGAGGTGCATACAGCTTTCACAAAATTAGTGTTAAAACAGAGTAACAAAAAAAAATATATTCTAAAACTTAAATCACAAAACAAGAAAGCTTATTTCAGCAATTTTATCAGATTTTGTCTATATTCGTTAGGTGCATCATGAAAGATGTTTGTCATGTCTCTCTTTAAACAAGAATTAAGAAAAGTCCTGTATGGTGATGGATAAAGGCTCCTCAATGACCTAGCATTGCATTGGTTCATGAACGACGATAACCGCTTAACGTTAGATGAGCTGAGGGTTGACTGTTTTAAAAAAGTGAAAAAGTTATGATTTTTAACCCTT
This sequence comes from Trilocha varians, assembly GCA_030269945.2. NCBI lineage: Eukaryota > Metazoa > Arthropoda > Insecta > Lepidoptera > Bombycidae > Trilocha > Trilocha varians. The sequence continues at coordinate 17,433,201 of AP028256.1, forward strand.
GCTGAAGTTCGACAGCACATCATTTTTTGTGATATTTTTATACCAGATATAAAAATAGTTTTTAGCAAACAGTGGATGAATACACTTGCAGCCGGATCTTGGACTATAAGTGTGAGTTCGTCTCAATTGGTATAAAGCTTGAATTCTGCATAGTTATCCTGTGCTTGAGATACGACACTCGCTCACACATTTATGAACCTTTGAACGACAGTTAAGGTGAACTCTAAAAAGTAATTGCTTGAGACACACCCTGAGATATTTTACTGAGATAAACTGCATTTAGTTTTATACGCTATTAGATTATTACAACAATACGACTAAATTATAGAATTGAAAAAGGAGCCTATCTTTGGTATTTCGATTGTGTTCTAACTATGCTAAGTTTCGCTAGCTATCGAAAGGGGGCTAGACGGAAAAAAAACTTACGAAAAGTTGTCACGACACTTTTTTTGTTTTAGATGATTATCGCTAGATTGCGCTGTGATCAAAATCTTTTTAAACACGTTCCTATGGCGCGTTACGTTAGGAAAAAAATATATATATTTTAATCGAAAGGAACTTCGTTCCATTCGGGTCTCCCATGTCACCTCTCAAGTTTTTTTTTTAATTCCGAGTGATATTTTTAGTAAGACTAACAAACGATAATACAGAAGAAGTTGAAGTAGGAATACAATTTTACCAACCAATTACTCTATGGCAATAATCGATTTAATTAAATTAACTGTAGTTTCATTGACCATGATCGAATACAGGACCCTTTTGTTTTAAAACCGCGTTTGCAATTTGGCATAATGAAACCACGAATTATAAAATTAATGATGTGATTGTTGTTGTTAACCTCATTTAAAGAGGAGGTATGATTTGTTTAGTATTTTTTGTACTCATTTTTGTGTCGTTTATTATCACCACATTGATTTCCATATTTTCTGATATACAGGGTGGATCTGTAACTTTGGACAATCTGATGTGGGGTGAATGACCTGTCGAAATAAAACTTAGAACCACTTTTATTTTAGGAATTGGATTTTAAAAAATCATCTTAGCATGGGAGTCCGCAACGATAGTCGTACCTTTTCCATATAATGTCAGAAAAAAAAATTAACCTACCTACCAAAAAATAAAAATGGTGCTAAGTTGTATTTCGATAGGTCATTCACCCCACGTCAGATTGTCTAAAGTTACAGATTCACCCTGTATGAAGAATTGAATAAAAAGTCATGACGATCATAACTTTTTATATGAAAAAAAAAGAATCATCCAAATTGGTCCACCCAAAGTAAACTTAGCATATATATAAAATTCCATTCAGAATAAGAGCGTCAAATAACTTTCAATGAAAACAATATCAGTACTAAATGGACTATAAAATCCACTTATGTACTAGGTACATCTGTTGTCGATAATATTGTTCAATAAGAATTGTAATAAAACTCGATATTATGTTTAGTCTGTTGTTATAAAATGATACTTTACTGTGCATTGTTTGAACAGAATACATATAGTGTGGAACATTATAATGACAATCACAGAATAATTTCACAGAAAGAAAGATTCAAACGAATTGGTCTTATGAATCTATGCACCACTCAAGGACACGTATTTGAAGGCTTCATAAAAGTCCTTAAAGGTTGGTAGCGGTACAGTGTCCCGTTTGCAGTGGTCCATGGGCGATGGTAACCACTATTAGGTGGCTTGGTAGCGCGTCTGCCTACATGGCCTAATACATATGAAATACGTTGTGTTTGTAAAACTTAAATTAAAAGTCAGATTTGTTGACCTTAGTGCAAGTGTCAACGGTACTTATCTAAAGGAACGAGTGCCATAGTGCGTAACGCGTTGTGCCGTCCCGCATAAACCCCGTGCTGGGTTCTGTCTTCAGTCGGGGTTCGGACTGTGACTAAGTGTGAGCGGCTGCATGAAATCCTACCATTCCCTCCAAATCAAAAGAAAAAACTAAAAGGTACATAACAATAAATACTTTATTTCTGTGTAGTGAATATTCTGTCATTATTATAACTATTCTAATTATAACTCGAGACTTGACCGATATTTCAAGGATTATTTAAACCATTTTAATTGAGGTCGACAGTTTTAGTATCTCTCATCGTAGCTGACATAAAGTATAACCAATACTTTAACAGAAAGAAACATCTAAATCGGTTTACCCAAGTCTAAAATTTCAGTCGGATATACAAAAAATGTTGTTTTAAAATTATAATTGAGCGACACGATTCTTATAACAACAAAATTTGTTCAAAGTACCTGCGGTTGATTAAAATTCCTGTACGTTGAGAGTGTTTTAGGGTGGCGGGGGTGAAGGGGGATAATGGCACCCAAACAAAACCCACACCTACCGATGTCTCATTTAATTGCTCGCCATGGAACTAAAACAACTGGAAACAACTTCACAAACAAGAGTCAAGTTTAACAATAACATGTTATTAATCTTAAAAAACTGAGAGTAATCGCTGTCGTATATTTGCGATCAATTGGCACACATTACATTAACTTCACAATGGTGTTTCCATTAACTATACAGGGTGTTAAAATCCGATGAAACAATACTTTCACAGCAAATAGTATACTTGATGTAGAAGCCATCCACCAAGTCTGGGTTTTCTAGGCATAATATATCATAAGTTATAACTAATCAAAACTACGTGTTAATTTTCTATTAGTAGGAGTTTATTATAGTACGGAACTCTAAAATTGCGATCGGATGCGCCTGTGTGCTTGAAAATGGCATATAGATATAGCACGCTACATGTAGGTCAGGGTAGGGTTGTCAAAATTAATACAAAATAATATTTTTTCAACTTTGTATGGGAAAATAAAGTCATTATCTCCGTTTCAAAAGTATGTGTATATGATTTGAAATGTGATATAGATTAAGCCCTTAAAGTATTGTTTCACCGGGCAACAACACCCTGTATATCCGTGTCACTCGCCCAGTAATTACATTAAATAAATGAGACAACGAAAGGTAGCCTGCGGGCACTTCATGCAGAAATAATTGTGAATTTTTATTGCGGTGTGTGGAATGAAGCCTAAAGGAGCGAGGGCGAGATATATTTATCAAAAAAGATGTAAAACAAAAGACGCGTGCCTCTGCATCAAGATTTATAAGTCTTTCTATGTAGGACAGAGGAAAGATTGGGTAAGGACAGAATGTACTATTTTTTATTGCCTAGTAGGGTTTAGGCATCCTACTATAAGGGGTAGGCCATACAAAGTTTGCATTTTCCAAAAGTTCGACTGTCATGTTGGCTGTGTGGCATGTTGCGCCATCCTGTTGAAACCAAATGTCGTCCATGTCATACTCTTCAACTTTTGGAAACAAAAATTCGTTGAGCATCGCACGGTAACGCTCGCCATTGACCGTAACGGCGGCTCTTTGCTCCTGAACTATGAACACAAATTGAATGACATTTGAGCTGTCACTCTTTAAATAAACAGTATTTTAAAATCCAAACATTAGTTTGGCCCACCCTAGTACCTATTAGGTAGAATATTTATTTAATATCAATATTTTTTTAATATACTGTACATTTCTGCCCAGCTACCTACGACCTATCTTAAGAACTCTCTTCTTTGGAGAAGACCATCATCTCCTTTCTACTATCGCATCTTCTGCGATTATATTGTTACTGGTCATATGACCATCAGTGACCTTCAAAATGTGCCATCATTAAACACCTCTGTACACTGCTATATCGTAATTAATTTACTACATTACAATTAATGTTTATAACCTCACATCAATAAAATGCAGATACTGTTACATTACGCCTCATAAAATTGTGTGAAACTGTCTTTAAGAGTAATTTCGTTCCTGAGAGTGCTAATAGTTTTCTAGAAAGGTTAGACTGTTAGGACTATTTCTGTGTTTTATAGCCTATTTGAATGACCAACATTGTAGGACAATTGTTTTCCATTTCATTGTTTATTTTGTCTGTTATCTATAGTTCGGTTTTTGATAGATAATCGAGCCTACGATCCATGATGACGACCTGATGATAACTTACTGCCAAGTAAGTGGTCATCATCGCTCATGAGACTGCAGTGTCAGAGCATTGAGAGGTCATTACCTATTTATTTATTTTATTGATTCACCAACAAGAATTACATTACTTATAGCTATTGCATATTAGAGTTACAATATAAACAAGTTAAATCCAAACTTAATTATAAGTGAAATACAGAATGACTATCTCACCCACTATCAAGGACTTTTCTTAACTCTCATGTCATTTTCTTAGTAAAAAAAGCTACCTAAGACGCAACATTTAGCTTGAAGTCATAATGGTAAGTATCTATAAAGTTTATCGAGTATCATTGCATTTCGAACCTTACACAATGAAAGTAAAGTGCTTAATTGAATAAAGCAAAATTTGCCGTTAAACCTCTATCTTCAGAGAGACATATTTTCCTGTTTTTCCTTCGTGTAACTTATCTTGTGTTTCACATTACGGCGTCTAATTTATTTCAGTATTTGTCAGCCGGCTGCGTTCTGTTATCATTTCCCCATTCACCTACATTCCGTATCGTAATAGGTATTTTAAATTGTGTATTTTAGTCGAATTTATCTAAAACTTGCGAGATACGTCAGATTTATGATAAGTGATGTCGATAAGATAGGTAATTACGGTGAACATAATAATATAACTTTTTAGGAAAAGTTTAATTAATGTTTGGGAAGTTTTTTAAAACGTATTTATTTTCTTTATCTATAAGAAATAACCTACCTATATAGTGACTACCTATAAAAAGCCTAAAAAAAGGAAATATGTAGAAAATCTGCATTTTTGATACAACTTTTACTGTAGTTTTTTTAAGCAACGTTTGCAACGTCAGAGCACGATATTTAATAGTTTCATTAATGTTCATTTTATACTAAATATTTCAAACTACACACATAAAAGTCATTGATTTGTATGTCTTCGATATAAACAATAAAATATTCCATGAGTTTTTGTTCATGCTCTTTGGACTTTAACATGACAAAACAATATTATTATCTACATACTTGTTTCAATGTAATTGATGTATTTCTTGTAAACATAGAATTTTGGATTGATTGTTGTTACTATGGTAACATAAAAAGTGTAACGCGTCGTGTCACTACACATAATATCGTGTTAGTTTTTGACTTCGGATATTTCGAAAGAGTGAGGAGGTTTTAGTGCAGTTCCGCTACCACATTTCCCGGAGACCCGAATTACACAAATCAATACATAGTATAAAACAAAGTCGCTTTCGCTGTATGTCTGTATGTATGCTTAGATCTTTAAAACTACGCAACGGATTTTGATGCGGTTTTTTTTAATAGATAGAGTGATTCTTAAGGAAGGTTTGTATGTATAATAAATGCATAATATAGTAGAGAAACACTGATAAATTTAAAGGTTTCTAATGTGATGTCGTAAATAAGCACATTTTTTTGCGCTTATATTGCAAACGCTGGCTGAACCCTACGAGATAGACCAAAATAATGTACTACAGTATTGTTTACCTTAAAAAGTTCAACAAAAAAGTCCGCGATGGTATATGTCTATCTCTTAGGGATAACCCAGCATAACCATTTTTATTCTTTACTAAAAAATGGTTATTTACGAAGTGATTTTAAACAATACAGCATTAATCCTTATCCAATTAAGTACCTTAAATAAATTGTACATTTATTATAGATCAATATGCTTTTTACAGCATGTAATTTAAGTGAATATTACCGAAGATATTACAAATTTAAAATGCAGGGTCGTAGTTGTTTGCGCCGGGCGGCGCGTGCCTATATAGGCTACAATTTTTGAACCCCTTTGTAACGCAGACGAAGTTGCGCGGGTCATCTAGTAAATAAATAAACAAATAAATACATTACACTACACCGGAAGCTTTGGTATAAATAAGATTCAAAACTTTAATTAAACAACATGTCTGTCTTGAAATTAACTTGAGCAAATCGCTGCTATTTTTAATTTAACTAGAAATTACAGCAAAATGTTGCTTCAAGTTGAAGGCTCGGGCTGTCTTTTAAGTGTTAAAAAGCTTCATGCTCGTATATTTTCGCTATTAAAACTTTCAAGGCATTTAACGCGGAAGTACTTTCAACTAATTTTATTTCAAAACGAAGTTATGCCGAGATTCTGTTTAACACTTTATATTTGACGGCGGTGTCACAAAGTTTTGTAGTGAATGGATTTAAATAATATTTTAAGTTTAAGGCAGCTTAAATTAGCGACTTTATCAATTTATGAAGACTCAATAAAATATCTGGGCGATGATAAATAATGCTGTAACGTGTAACGCGTCGTGCCATCTCGCATAACCTCGCGTTGAGTTCTAATCTCAGCCGGTGTGCTGAGTGTGAACAGTTATCACATACATTATCTTTGCTTCAAAAAAATATATACTTATTGTGATGGTGCTTTGAAAAATTTACCTTATTGATTACCGTTTGTTTTTAGTATACGAGGGTTGGCCCACCTTTCACTCCCACCACTGTAACTCCTGTAGTATATTATTATCAAAGTACTTAAATACTTCATATTTTTGGGATAACGGAAAAATAATGTATAAGGTGTAAACAAATTTCTAATTCAAATACCGACATCCACATAAATAACTAGTTGTAAGTGTAATGAGTTTATTCCGAGAGTGTTTTCCAGCTAACGTAAATACGTTAGGATATTCTTAAGAGAAGCGCTCGGCTTGTTTTCAAAACAACTCACAAAGTTAAATACGTCTTACTAAAATTACACGAATTAAATTAAAACTAAACTTGCTTACACTGTCTTAACCTAATTAAGTTTCAAGGTAGGTCGTAGGTAGACTGTTTAATGTACCATTGCGGAGGTCCACGAGCGACGGTAACCACTTACGATCAGGTGGCCCGTTGGCTCATCTGCTGATGGCAAAAGTCATGAAAGGTAGGTCGTAGGTAGACTCTATAATGTACCGTTGCAGAGGTCGAGGCCACGATCAGGTCACTCGTCTGTCTACATGGTAATAAAAAAACAGATGACTCCCGTCCGCGGTATTCCCGGAGCGTGAGGTTTAAGAAAAGTTCTGTATGGGTAGGTGATAGATAACGGCCCTCAATTGCCCTGGCATTGCAGAGGTTCATGAGCGAAGGTGACCGCTAACTATCAGGTGGGCGGTAGGTTCTAACATTAAAAAAAAAGTATTTTAGTGGTTAACAGTATTGAAATTCGATTAGTCACTGCTTAAGTTGTTCTTTGTGTTGTTCCCAAGCATTACTATAGTTACCATTTTATAGGATAGTAGTTCTTTAACAATCCATTACTGCCCACTGCTGGGCTCAAGATTTTTCAATAGATGGTAAGACATTTATCACACTTCCTTGCTTTTTATTATCTTATTGGTCTAAGATGGAGTTATATTTTTAAGTTTTAGTGACCATTAAAAGTCCGTGAAGCACTTTATTGCGTGTTCACTACGAATTGTTAGTCATAATACAACAATAAATAACTGCTAATACTCAAATAAATTACTCTAGACTTAGCTGTAATAATACTATATTTATAACAGTAGTAGAATAGTAACTTGTCCTTCTTCAAACGAGGCTTGAGGAGGGTCCTTAAAGTTAGGTCGTAGGTGTAGGCGACCCCTCAGTGTCCCCTGACATTGGAGAGGTTCATGAGCGACGGTAACCATTTACGATCAGGTGGCCCGTTGGCTCGTCTGCCTACATGGCAATAAAAAAAATAAAAAAAAAGTAATCCCTACTAATATTATAAATGCGAAAGTAACTCTGTCTATCTGTTTCGCTTTCCCGCTTAAAAATCTCAACCGATTTGATGAAATTTGACACAGACAATCTTTAGACGTTGAGAAAGAACATAGGCTACTTTGTAATTGAAAGTGACGCAGACGAAATTGCACGGGCCCGCTAGTGGTAAATAAAATCGCGCGTTTTGAATTCTCGCTGGATAGATAGGAAGTCTTAAGTGCTCTGATGTTTGGCTTTTAGTGGATGCACAATATTTGCCACATATGCACATGCAATGTACTTAGGGTTTGAGAAGGGGGTGTCGCGACGGGAAAGTGTGCCGCAGTGCGTAACGCATCGCGCAATCCCGCATAACCCCGTGCTGGGTTCTGGCCTCAGGCGGGGTTCGGACGTTGAGTGTGAGCGGTTGGAGGTTTTAGTGAGGTTCAACTCCCACATACGGGATTATATGGGAGTTGTGGGATCCGGCGATTTACTCCAACTAAAACAAAAAAAGAAAAGGTTTGAGCAGCTTCGTAACTATCTCATTTTGTAGAGATCTAACGTCAGATCCATATGCAATATAATCTGAGTGTCCGATCTACTGTACTACAAGCTTTTGATTGCAGTTAAGATTGAGGTACTTCAAATTAAAAATATACCGCATTGATTAGATCTGATACATTATTTATCGCTATTGAAACGTTTGTTGACTAAATTTTGGAACTATACTAGAGTAGATCTGAATCTTAAAATAGTCAGATCTGTTTAAAAACGTTCATTGCAATGTACAGTAGAATTTCGCAGGGCTAACCTTTAAGAGATTACAGTTACACACACAGACATCAGTTAGTACATTTATACTATTTGGCTGCGTTTCAATGATTTACTGCGGCGGTTCAGTTGTTTTGTTTTCTATTTTTTATTATTTGTTTAGCGGTACTGCGCGAGATCGGCATGCAGCATAGCAGTCGGAAATAGTAGACTTTGTCACAGACTATTCTTGGGACCAGTTAGTGACTGACTACTTTGTCTGATGCTAAAAAGATTCTCAAATTACAATCGTCAAGCTGGATCGTGCACCTTGGTCTAGGTAATAAATGAAGGGATAGGAAATATCTCTTTAATTATACGTTTCTTTGCTATATTTTGCATGTACTGTATACTGTAACAACCCATTACTGCCCACTGCTGAGCTCAGGTCTTCTCCGAAGAGGGGTTTTTTTTTTTTTTTTTTTTTTTTCAGTTGGAGGAAATCACCGGATCCCCGCCCGCCCCGCGGGCGGGGTATGTGGGAGTTGAACCTCACTAAAACCTCCAACCGCTCACACTCAGCGTCCGAACCCCGGCTGAGGCCAGAACCCAGCACGGGGTTTGGAGGGACGGGGCGACGCGTTACGCCATCGGCATGCTTTCCCGTCGCTCCGTCCCCGGACGCCGAACCGGTAGCCGCCGGCGAATACGGCCACCGGCTCTCTCGGTCGGCGGGCTTTCCGAAGCCCGCCAAGATGGGACCGCGTGTCACCCTCCCGCGGAATACCCCGCTGGGTCAGAACCAGCGTGGGTCGGGGAGCGCGGTCTACCATCCCCCGGATGCTCTAGCGCTAAGGGCGTGTTGAGCGAGACACGGCACCTTCTTGGGTCCCCGCTCGCACTCGCATGCGTTGGGGACCCGAAACTCTTAGGGGGCCAGAATCCGGGCGAGATCCCGGTCCCGGCCCCCTGCTCGACGGCGGCGGGTTGGCAAGTTGAGAGCGGCGTAAAGCCTCTCTCTCGCAGCCCCCGCCACCTGCTTCTGCGAGATGGTGGACTCGCAGAAGTCGAGCATCGCCTTCCAGGACTCGTCGCTCTCGAGCATCGACGCCGCGACGCCCGGGAGCGACAAGTCCGGGCCTATTTGTTGGACCAGGACACAGCGCTGCCTCTCCCATGCGGGGCAGCGCGCGAGCGTATGCTCCGGCGTGTCCTGGTCACATCCCACGCAATGGTGGCACCTCGCCGTCGGCTCGGCCTTGATCCGGTGCAGATACCGACCGAAGCACCCGTGCCCGGTCAGCATCTGCACCATCCAGAAGGTGAGGCGTCCTGCGCCACGACCCACCCAATCATCTAGGATCGGGCGGATCGCCTCGACGGTCCGTAGACCCCATGTGGGGTTAGCGAGACGTCTCTTCCATCCGAAGAGGGGTAGGCATAGTCCACCACGCTTCCTTTCCTAATCCTTTTCCGACATGCAGGTTTCCTCGCGATGTTTTCCTTCACCGTTTTTAGCCAGTGGTGTTGTGAAAAATTGCACATAAATCTTTTTTCATATTAAGATTTAGAGGTACAAGCCGGCCGGTTTTGAACCCGTGACCTCCCGTACGGAAGGCAAGCGATTTAACCACTCGGCCACCACGACTATATATATATCTATACATCATATATTATGCATATCTTACATAAAATCTGACAAATATATATTTTATGGGAAGGAATGTTAGTAATCTCTTGAATCCGCTGGAGAAGTTTTACTATGCTATTCGTTTTGATTGTGAATAGCAGAGCTGAAATCTTGATATTAACTTGAACAGCCGTAAAAATCTACTTAAGTTTTTTAGAACACAGTCGTATTAACTTTTGTAGAAATCATTTAAAACTCGTTTGCAATATGAAAAACATCGAAGATCTATCACATACCGGATTTTTTTTTTTTTTTTTTTTTTTTTCTTTTTCTTTCTGCTTAAGGTTTGTTGGTAGAAAATTAATTAATAGCCAAAGGTCAATTTTAAGTATTTTGACGTGACAACGTCTTATAAATTGGTTTGCCGGGTGACACTTCAAGAAACTGCGTTACGCTCCGCTCACGTTATGCGCTCACAATGAGAGCGAGTGAGAGGCACGCGTGCCTTTCACTTTTTATGTCTGTCTCTCTCGCTCTTAGGCGGGCTAACCATGCCCGAGTCGTTGTCACGTAAAACTTTCGCCCGTATACCGACTTTAAAGGCAACCAATTTTTTTTATATTCATAATATTTGCAATAAAGTATAAATAAATACAGAATGAGATATGCAATCTATTTGAGACTTTATGAACGGAGCCTCTTAAAATGCGTTCACGTGAATAGAAAGGGGTACCAGGGTACAAAGACTCATCGTCATTGATCCATCGCACTTCGTTTCTTGTATGAGTATCAAGAAATAAGCAGAAGAATATCTTGTATAAGTAGTTGCTTGAAAATCGAAGAGGTCATTTCAATTTCCCTGATAATTCAACACCAAAATGAACCTATCGTTAGCAGCACATAGTAGATATTGGAACGAAGTTCCTTATCGCGCGTTATCGAAAGGGGGCTAGACGAAAATTCTTATGAATAAGTTGTCACGACACTTTTCTTGTTTTAGATGATTATCGCTAGATGGCGCTGTGATTAAAATCTTTTAAAACAATTCCTTATTTTGTTTTATACCATTAATGCTAGATGGCGCTGTGATCAAAATATTTTATTTAAGTTATAATAATTAGTTAGTTAAAAAAATAAAATTTCTCGTTAAAAAAAATCCCTCACTAATTAATCGAAAGGAATTTCGTTCCATCCGGGTGTCCCTTGACACCTCTCAAGATTTTTATCTGTTATTGATTAACTGTATAGGTGAAGGTTATGGGTGAAGTAAAATATACAGAAGATATTTTACTCTGGTAAACTGGTAAATAGAATGACTTAAATGTGAAGAAGCTATGATTAATTTTTCAGTCTTATTTTGTGAGAATATGAGTTTAATTTTAGATTTATCATGATCGTGCACAATATTTTTATCATTTTCATACATAAACTTATTCAGACACTCGCGGTTTTCTATAATACTTTCATGCATTTTCAACGGGTTCTTACCGCGATATTTAATTAATTGAGTTGTCTCGATATTTCAACGTTGTTGCAAACGTCATGATCACGAGAAAACTGGATACTGCGGGTCGATTTAAGAGCAAAAAAATCTGTCTACCCTTTTTCTCGTTCGCTTTTGGGTGGTAGCACTGTTTTGAGTTCGAGTTCCAGTTTCATATCGAGACAACATGAAAGTATTTTCATACATTTACATAAATGATATTTGTTTAGCAGTTCTGTTAGAGCTCTATTACACACTGTAATACATATTATATCACCGAAGTAAAATGTCGTAATATTAACAACATGACCAAACTTTCGTGTGCGTCTTTCATACCATGTTGAATAAAATACGCGACCACGCAAATTAATTTTACTTTCAAAAGACACTTTCAATTTCCGTTGTACAATGTCATTCAATTTATTACTATGACGTGACGTCATTTATTTACTCAATCGAGACTCAATCGGCCCCTCAATTGGCAATCGTCACTGAACTGATTTGACCTTGTACAGGCCAAAATTATTTATGTGGTGAATTATTCTCGATATTTGTGTGATTCTCTCTCGATGTCTTATTTCTTTGCACGGTATTAACTAGAACGCGTAACTTCGATTTCGTGAAATAAGACGGAATAATATTTTTTCCCTTCGATGACTCTTTTCATGCAATGACACTGCTCGTTGACTCAATATCAACTCTTGGTTAACATATCTCGCGCTCTAACCATTTACAAAAAGAACTTGTTAAATGAATTTTGTTTTAATTATTCTGTATCTGTACCAACCCAATACTGCCCACTGTTGGGCTCAGGTCTCCTCAGGAGAGGGATTAGGCATAGTCCACCACGCTTGCCCAGTGCGGATTGGGGACTTCACATATCTTCAAAGGATTTTGAGAACCCTTTTCCGATATGCAGGTTTCCTCACGATGTTTTCCTTCACCGTTTATAGTCAGTGGTGTTGTGAAAAATTGCACATAAATCTGTTTCACACTTAGATTTAGAGGTACAAGCCGGCCGGATTTGAACCCGCGACCTCCCGTACGGAAGGAAGCGCTTCGACCACTCGGCCACCACGACCCCTTTTTAATTATTATCTTCCTGATAATAAGTAACACAGTAGGAAAAAATAACCGTCGCTTAAATGCTTTGAAAGTTGATAATATTCGTATTATCATCATAGTTTACTAATCTCTATTGCTCTGTAACTTTTGTTGACGATCCCAGGCTCACGGACCACCTGGAATCTTTGGGCTTGCGAAGAGACTTCGGGTCTCTTTGCATATTGTACCGGCTGTTCCACGGGGAGTGTTTGGAGGAATTGTTGAATCGGAGGAGTTCATCCCTATTATTTGGAACCACCGCGGTCATCCACGGTCCGTTTCAAGAATACCTTTTTGCCACGCACCATCCGGCTGTTGAATGAGCTCCCCTCTTCGGTGTTTCCCGAGCGCTATGACTTGTCCTTCTTCAAACGAGGCTTGAAGAGAGTCCTTAAGGGTAGGCCGTAGGTAGCGGCACGCAATGTCTTCTGGCAATGCAGAGGTTCATGAGCGACGGTAACCGCTTACGATCAGGTGGGCCGTTAGCTGGTCTGCCTGCATGGCAATAAAAAAAAAGGTTTGATAACTAACTCAGAATATTATAAGTACTCCAATATATTAACGATTTCAATATCCGAATATTTAGAATGTTGATAATAAAATTGCGTGTGCGCACCCAAAGGTATCCATCACGTTTTGAAACGTATTATGACATGTAAAATTGGAAAAATCTGTGATAACACTTGACGTAGCTGATAAATATCACATTTAGATCGAGATACGGTGCCGAGCCTGCGACATTGCTTGTAATCCTTCTACAATTACTAAAGTGCGTAATATGTTCTTATCAGCTGATTTAAAAGACTTCCTCAATTATCATAATGACGTACAAAATTATGGGACAAATCATTGTATTTAATATTTGATGTTTATATAGCAGAAACAATATTATAACCAAAGTAATTAACGCCTTAGTAATTTCCTGCAAAAATAATCGCTTGACAGTCATTGGCGCCGGCTAACAAAACTCAAGCAGATTTTTTTTGTCATGAAGCAAGCTAACTGAACGACTAATATTTTTTCAGTGTTTATTTATTAAATCCATAGTATTAAGAGCAAATTTTTGTATAGTGGGAAATCATAAAACACCAGATGACCGCGACAACGTCTAATGTGACGCAGACGAAATAACTACCAGTTCAAAATAAATTCCTAAATATATTATATCATGTATGTTATTACACGTGTCAATTTGAAGAGTCATTTCAGTAATTTAATTTATCAAAATCATTATCATGTTTCCAAACTATTTGTAGACACTAGATTAATTGTATTAAGGTGAAACTCGCAATTGTCTTTCCTGTTTTATATTCGGAGTGAAACGTGAAATAATATACTAATTTTAACTTATATTATAGGGTGGGCCAATCTAACGTTTGCATTTTGAACTACTGTTTATTTAGAGAATGATAGATCAAATGTCATTCAATTTGTGTTCATAATTTAGTTAAAGGTTTGACATTTACGAAATGGGACGTTTTTGGTTCGCCCAATGAGCAGAAGATCGTTTGGCATTTTTTACCGAAAAATCGTCTTTTCAGTCTTTATGACATGGACGACATTTGGTTTCAACAGGATGGCGCAACATGCCACACAGCCAACATGACAGTCGAACTTTTGGAAAATGCAAACTTTATATGGCCCACTCCTTATAAGGTTAAATAATTTTGATTTTACTGTTAAAATAACAAGCTGACCCGCGCAATTTCGTCTACGTCACGAATGAAGAATTCTTGCAGAGCAATGGGCTTATTTACATCACATCAAAAACCGCTAAAATTCTTAGTGTTTCTCTACTACTGCTATATCATGCTACTATTACAATGTCATGCATGTATTAACCTTTTTCTCGAAACACTCTATCTATTAAAAGACCGACTTCAGTTTATGCTATGTAGTGATTAACATCATCAGCCAGTAGTTGTCCACTGCTGGATATAAGTCTCAAAATCCTCACCACAACGACCTTTGCTGTTTGCATGCAATAACTGTATAACTGTTTTTGTTGCTCTATAGGTAAACGAGCATATGTCCCACCTGAAGGTAAGTGGTGAACTTCTGCTTTCTACATCATCATCAGCCTATAGACGTTTATTGCTGGACATAGGCCTCCCCAGATCTCGTCACAACGAGCGGCCCTGCGCTGTCTGAATCCAGAGAGTTCCTGCGATCCAGGTCCTTGTGGGTGGTCTGCCTGCGCTTTTCGATATCTTATCTATCTTCCACTTTCTACTTAAACTGTATATTTTTCATTTAAAGTAAAGTATTTTAATTATGGCTGTTTGCTTATCTTCTTCTTATATATAAAAATGAAGTGCTGTTCGTTAGTCTCGCTAAACTCGAGAACGACTGAACCGATTTGGCTTATTTCAATCTTGAAATATTCGTAGAAGTCCAGGGAAGGCTTAAACGGTGAGAAAATTTCCTTATGTGACGCAGACGAAGTTGTGTGAGCCAGCTAGTCCGTCAATAAAAATATTTTTTTAGTAACTGTTACGAATACAAACAATATGTTTTTCTGTCTGCCTGATCCCGATCGATATGTATTTTAATTAGTGGAAAGTGATGTAAGCTACTAGGCTACTTTTTTTACCGAAGACAAACCTTTTTTCGTGTGGAAAGGATACAATCGAGAATTTTCTTAACACCAAACAAAATTAAAAGTCATACTCAAAAAATCGGTCCCTTCCTGCTGAAAGGGCATCAAACGATTAATTTGAGAGTTGCCTAAAGTTCGTTAGTATTGTGTAGGGATCATTGATTTTGTGTGACCTTGCTGTAGGACCGACCCTCAGGCCGGAGGATAGCCTTGAACACTAACACAGGGTAACACAGAACACAATATAATAATATATTTCACTGATTTCCAAAACCAAAATAAAAATTTATCTAACACGTTCGCTACGAAACCGCAGGGAAGTTCACGTTCTTCTTTGCCACACCACAATAACTATGAACCGAGTTGGATGTTTTTTTTTTGTTTTATATAAATTGGTTAGAAACCTGACTGGTAGTTTTTATGCCATGCTAGAGAAATTAAAGTTCATTGTTTTAATTTTTGTAATGAATATATTATGTTAAAGTTAACTAAAGAAAAAACTAAAGCCACAGCTCTCATGCCCTTTACGGTTCCGTTATTCACGTAGTTTGACTTCTGTGCTCATTCTGTGTACTCTACTGATGAAAGTTACTGTATATTGAAAACAGTAGATCTGTTCCAATATAATCTTGCTTTTACCAATATATTTGTGGATAAATATGGCCCCAGGTCACGGTTGTTGTTTGGATACTGCTCGCTTAATGAAATCCAACATATTCGTATTAGTTCCTTTCTGTATTTTAATTCTCGATGATAAACTACTAGGTGTTGAGTTTGACGTGTTTGTGTGTGTGTGTCTTTACTCTGTACTATTATTTTTATTTAAAGTTTTTTGCTATTTTTGGTTATTTAGCTTAATTTAAGTTTTTTTACTTATTGGTGTTTATGAATGATTTTAAGTGTGTTATGCTGTTTTTTATCACTTTGTAGCTGTAAGTTAACCGGCCATTTGTAACGTCACTGTCAGCTGAGACTGAAAACCAGCGCTGGATGTTGGCATTGATTTTATTATCTATGTCAATATTCAGCAATACGCTGAGTCTCGGCTGGTTTGTGGTGAAAATGTAATAATATGTTATTGTTTGATGTTTTATTTATTTTTATTGTTTTGTACCATTTTTGCCACAAATAAAGGATGTCTATGTCTAGTGTTGGTACATGGTAGAATAGTATTAGTGTGATCTCAAACGGGTGACAGATTTGAAAACAGCATTTTTTAAATGTTGTTTTGGTAAAAGTTTGAAGAAAATGGTAGTTATCCTACTCCATTGATGGTTTATAACTATTGTAAATATTTATTTGTAAATATTTATTTTACTAGGTGGTAGGACTCTCGAACTGGCTGGTAGGATAGTTACTTTTGGGTATCAGTCCTGCCAGCCAGGTCGAGAGACGTCCGGGTAGGTACCACCGCCCAGTCTATTTCTGCCGCCATAACGGTCTTACCGTGTTCCGGTGGAAGGATTGGGTAGCCGGGAGCTATTCCCTATCCCCCCCTCCCCATCCCGAGTGTCGGCAGTGTTGGTCCGCAGTGCGGGAACGTGTCGCATGCTTATCTCGTTCAGGACTTTGGGCGTGATTGGCCGACGCGGGGTTCAGTGAGACCCAGTGAAACGGTGTCCGCCGCCGCCCGCCGGTCAGTAGAGGACCCGAACCCGGGTGTCACTACTGAACTCCGCCCCGGGAGGCTGTCCTGCCAACCGGTGAAAAATACCGTTGTGTGGCCGTCGTGCCGGAGTCGGAGACCGGATTGGGACCCGACGGTCACGCTCGGAGTGGACTGGGGGCCCTCTCGTGCTTCGCGCCGGCTAATCACAGGACCCGAGTGTTGTTCGGGAGCCGCGTGTGACAATTTTTTTCAGACACTGTGGATACATTACAGTCGGCAATCCTTTCCCAAATCATTTTTTTTTTTTTTGCCCCCATTTTTTTTTTTAATAAAAAAGGGGGACTATACCCCAAAATGGCAAAGAATAAAAAGAAAAAGGTTTCTTCGGCGGATCTCCTTCCCACATTTACTGTGGACCTCTGCAATGTGAGGGGACTATATAGCAACCTCGATGCCGTCCATCACCATCTAGAGACGGCACGGCCTGCCTTACTCTTTTTGACGGAGACGCAGATATCCTCACCGGATGACACATCCCACATCAACTACCCCGGCTACGTTTTGGAGCACACCTTCCTGCGTAAGGCCGGGGTATGCGTGTTTGTCCGGTCGGATATCTGTTGTCGTCGCCTGAGGGGCCTCGAACATCGGGACCTGTCTATATTATGGCTGCGCATTGATCACGGCGGTTGTACCCGTATCTTTGCCTGCCTGTACAGGTCCCATAGCAGTGATGCAGGATCAGCTCTGTTTGAGCATGTACAAGAGGGGACTGGGCGTGTGCTTGAGCAGTACCCGACGGCGGAGGTGGTGGTTCTTGGTGATTTCAACGCTCATCATAAAGAGTGGTTGGGATCCAGAACCACTGATCTCCCCGGTCGGGCTGCCTACGGTTTCACCTTGGCGTACGGCCTCTCTCAACTGGTGACGCAGCCCACCCGCGTCCCGGACATTGAGGGTCACGAGCCTTCTTTGTTGGATCTTCTGCTGACCACAAACCCGGCCGGGTACAGTGTGGTGGTCGATGCCCCTTTAGGGTCATCTGATCACTGCCTTATCCGTGCTGTTCTACCAATCCCACGCCCCATTCGTCAACCGACGAATGGGTACCGTAGGGTTTGGAAATACGGGTCAGCAGATTGGGATGGATTGCGTGAATTTTTCGCATCCTACCCATGGAGGCAGCTCTGCTTCTTCGACAATAATCCTGACGCCTGTGCGGACCGTCTTAAAGACGTGGTGCTGCAGGGGATGGAACTTTTTATTCCGTCCTCTGTGGTGCCCGTCGGGGGTCGCAGTGCTCCCTGGTACAATTCTGCCAGTCGGGACGCTGCACACCGCAAGCGGTCCGCATATGTGGCATGGAATGATGCCAGAAAGCGTCAGGAACCCAACACCTATGCGAAGAAGCGGGAGCTCAATGCTGCCTCTAGATCCTACAAGAAGGCTTTGGCCGAGGCGAAATCGGAGCACATCGCTAGAGTTGGCGAGCGACTAGGGAGCTATCCTTCAGGGAGCCGTGCTTTTTGGTCACTTGCCAAATCTGCAGAGGGCAACTTCTGTAAATCCAGTCTCCCACCACTGCGTAAGTCCGATGACAGTTTGGCTCATAGCGCAATGGAGAAGGCCAATCTTTTAGTGCAACTTTTTGCGTCTAATTCGACTTTGGACGACGGGGGAGCTACGCCGCCCACCATCCCTCGGTGTATTGGTTCCATGCCTGAAATCCGTATAACACAGCGTGCGGTCAGGCGGGAACTTAGCTCCCTCGACGTCCACAAGTCCAGTGGGCCGGACTGTATCCCCGCAGTGGTTCTAAAAACATGTGCCCCTGAGCTGACACCTGCAGTAACGCGTCTGTTTTGTCTCTCGTACAACACCTCTAGGGTTCCGTCTTCGTGGAAGTCTGCCCTCGTTCACCCTGTCCCCAAGAAGGGTGAGCGGTCAGATCCATCAAATTATAGGCCTATCGCGATTACTTCCTTGCTTTCCAAGGTCATGGAGCGGATTATTAACGCTAAGCTCCTTGGCTACCTGGAGGATCGCCAGCTGATCAGTGATCGCCAATATGGTTTTCGCCATGGTCGGTCGGCTGGTGACCTCCTAGCATACCTTACCCATCGGTGGTCTGAGGCTTTGGAGAGCAAGGGCGAGGCACTTGCGGTAAGCCTCGATGTCGCGAAGGCATTTGATAGGGTCTGGCATAAGGCACTTCTATCGAAGTTACCATCCTACGGAATCCCCGAGGGACTCTGCAGTTGGGTCGCTAGCTTTTTGGATGGTCGGAGCATCCGAGTTGTGGTTGACGGATGCATTTCCGATACCAAGACCATTAATGCTGGCGTCCCACAAGGTTCAGTGCTCTCCCCTACGCTTTTCATTCTGCATATCAATGACATGTTGTCTATTGATGGCATGCATTGTTATGCGGATGATAGTACGGGGGACGCGCGATATACTGGCCATCAGAGTTTCTCTCGGAGTCAGGTGCAGGAGAGACGAGCTGAACTTGTGTCTGAAGTGGAGCACTCTCTGGGGCGGGTCTCCAGATGGGGTGAACTGAACTTAGTTCAGTTCAACCCTTCGAAGACACAGGTTTGCGCGTTCACTGCGAAGAAGGACCAATTTGTCATGGCGCCGAAATTTCAAGGAGTCTCTCTTGAAGTGTCTGAGAGCATTGGGATCCTTGGGGTCAACGTATCGAGCACTGTTCAGTATCGGAGTCATCTGGAAGGCAAAGCCAAACTCGCCGCTAAGATGCTGGGAGTCATCAACCGAGCGAAGCGGTACTTCACGTCGAGGCAAAGGCTTGTGCTTTATAAAGCTCAAGTACGGCCACGCGTGGAGTACTGCTCCCATCTCTGGGCTGGTGCTCCCAAATACCAACTGCATCCACTTGACTCCGTGCAGAGCAGGGCTGTTCGTGTTGTTGACGATCCCAGGCTCACGGACCACCTGGAACCTTTGGGCTTGCGAAGAGACTTCGGGTCTCTTTGCATATTGTACAGGCTGTTCCACGGAGAGTGCTCGGAGGAATTGTTCGAGATGATACCGACATCTCCCTTCTATCATCGCACCACCCGTCGTCGAGGTGGAGTTCACCCCTATTATTTGGAACCACCGCGGTCATCCACGGTCCGTTTCAAGAATACTTTTTTGCCACGCACCATCCGGCTATGGAATGAGCTCCCCTCTTCGGTGTTTCCCGAGCGCTATGACTTGTCCTTCTTCAAACGAGGC
Source organism: Trilocha varians (assembly GCA_030269945.2). NCBI lineage: Eukaryota > Metazoa > Arthropoda > Insecta > Lepidoptera > Bombycidae > Trilocha > Trilocha varians. Next base: position 17,453,348 of record AP028256.1, read on the forward strand.
TTGAAGAGAGTCCTTAAGGGTAGGCCGTAGGTAGCGGCCCCGCAATGTCTTCTGGCAATGCAGAGGTCCATGAGCGACGGTAACCGCTTACGATCAGGTGGGCCGTTAGCTCGTCTGCCTACGTGGCAATAAAAAAAAAAAAAAAAAAAAAAAAAATTATTTTGTGGAACATTGTGTATGATCATATCGTACATACAATAATAGTATTCATGTCTTTTAAAAATGTGTGAAAAAAAATTCATGTTGTAATCTTAATTTCTTGTTTTTGTAATAGAAACGTAAAATAAAATTACGCAGCGGAATGTTGTAATAATGATTACACTTTTCAACATGTATATAGGTAGATAACACACGGTGACAGATACGACTTACGTACGTCTGATGACAAAGATCACATATTATATTTAGACCGGACACGAGACAGTTTCCATTTGTACCTTTTCTCAAGTGATTCAAATAAATAAACCTATTTACAATAAAATTGTTCGTTAATTTTATTACTTTTTTATAAAGTATATCGGTCACAGTTGTATTATATCATACACGGAAAATATGGTTTAAAAATGTATTTGGTTGAAAAACTTCGGCAACTCGATACTAGATGGCGCTACATAAATCTTTCTTCAAACGAGAAGAAAACTCCTATACAATAGAGGATATGAAGTATGACGATTCACTATTCCTTGACTTTCCAAAAAATTCTAAAACAACGGTAACCGTTCACTGTCGGGGACGGAGCGACGGGAAAGAATGCCGATGGCGTAACGCGTCGCACCGTCCCTCCAAACCCCGTGCTGGGTTCTGGCCTCAGCCGGGGTTCGGACGCTGAGTGTGAGCGGTTGGAGGTTTTAGTGCGGTTCAACTCCCACATACCCCGCCCGCCCCGCGGGCGGGGATCCGGTGATTTCCTCCAACTAAAAAAAAACCGTTCACTGTCACTATTTGCTCGAATATTTACCTTTGCTAAACAAAGAAAAAGTCAACGCTATCTTAGAACAAAAATTAGTAAATGTAAGTTAGTAAATTGTCTCAAATACAGTCTCTTTACTCGTATGTCTTTCATTGCTATTTCTTTAACTCACTTCCTTTCTACTTATAAATCTGTCATCATCACCATCATCATCATCAGCCTATAGACGTCCACTGCACTGGACATAGGCCTCCCCGAAACCTCGCCACATCGACCGGTCCTGCGCCATCTGCATCCAGTGACCTCCCGCGATCTTGACCAGATCGTCGGTCCATCTTGTGGGGGGTCTATCAACATTGCGCCCACCGTCTCTGTAATCTAATGTGTCTCTAAAATAAATCTGTCTGTTCTATAAATTTAAATATCTATGATCCAATGCGACATCATACGCATACGCTATGTCGAGAGGGGCGTGCATCGTCTCGAACCGACTTATCAAAACAAGATAACGTTTATAATAACATAATTATTGTAACCCGTTGTTATTTGAGACGTAATTACGTTTTAGGAAATTTTTCGTCAAAATAGAAGAACAACGTAACAGTGTTTAGTTTAAAAATCATGCTAAAAATAGACTTATATTAAATTTTAACTGTTCATCTCAGTCTCAAAGTAATCGGAATTGAGACACTCCCACGTAAATTGTGTTTTAATCAAAAACAACATGAACTTCGTAAGGAAGATTATATTAAATGTTGTTCAAAACTTGGAAATGTAAAAGGCTTAAACATTTTTAAAGATAATGTACTGTACCAAAGGCGTAGTAGACTATGCTATTTGTATAACATACTAGCTGACTTAACTTCGTCAGCGTCACAAAGGGAAACAATAAATCCAAATAGCCTTCTTCGATAAATGAACATTCCAAAACTGAAAGAATTTTTGAAAATCGGACTAGTAGTTTCGGACCTATTCGAGATAAACAAACCTCTTTATAATAATTTTAACTAGCTATTTGATTATAATATAAAAGCTACATATTTCACTATTTATGATAATTAAACTACAACTATTCCAAAACATAGTTACGCAATACATTGTTATAAAAAAAAGAATAGTAGTTAAGAGTTGTAACACGGATTCGTTTGTTGCAAGTACTTCACTCGTACAGTGTAATTGAATTTTACGCTGTGTCCCGCGAAATAAACTGCGATGAGAATACAACAAAACCACGTTTATTTTGCTGCATTGTAATGAGAAAAATACAGGAGTAATGTAGTTGATAATCCATAAACTGTTTAAGATGTTAAGGTTTTAAGAAGCGAGAATGCCAATTTTAAATATGAAATATATAATTTTCTAAAAACAATATGATGCAACATGACTTTTGAACCGTTATATTATAAAGATTGTACTGATGTTAAAATTATACTTCATGCAAACGTCCTTGAAAAACAGACAGTTTAATTTAAATACAGTTGTTTTCGTAAATGTGTGTCAAGAATCAACGTTGACTAGTATAATCGTAAAGTGAGGTAGTAATGTAGTAGCGCGCTAATTCTCGGTGGCCAGTGTTCGGTGACCTCGTCCGTGGCAGTACAAGGTCGCGGTGCACTTTGCTCGCACTTGCAGACCGCGCGAAGTTCCGCTTGTCTAGCTGTGAACCGGTTACTCATGTGGCCGACACCGCCGCCCGCCCGCTGATTACAACCAAATTATGTCATACTGGTAATAACGAGTCAAGTTGTAAACAACGTGCCCGGTGGCGCCATCTTCAAACGGCCATTCGATACGGGCACGCGGCCTTCTGGCGTGCTCGTCACGTGCTGCGGCACTGCCTGTTTTAACGACGGTGCAGCTTTCCGCCAATCGCGCTCTGTGCTGTTGTGACGACGCTGCTCCTCCGGCCAATGGAAGCGAACTACACTTCGGTCGTAGCGCGCACATGTGACCGGTCATTAGTTCGAGTTTTAAAAGTTTTTCCGAAGTTTATTTCTTCAGTTCTTATGGTTCTCATGTATTAAACCTGTTTTGTTGCGTATAATAAGTTATCATTACGTTTGTAGTATAATTATGAGCCGAAACGGTGAGTTTAAACTTGGTTTTTAACTTTGCCTTATTTAGTGGAGCCACTGTAGCGACGTCAACGGAAAACTCTGGAACTACTTCGTCACATGACGGCGAGTTAGTTCCGCTACTCGACAACAGATGGCGCTAGTTTGAAACTTGTTTGTTAAATGCTAATAATTAAATTACACGTTGTATGCCGACAATGATTCATAGATAAAATACCTTAAGCTGATAATATACTATTATGATCGTATGCAATGTAATTAATACACCATGACAAGTTGTTTTTTTAAATTACAAGTCATAGATTTGTAATTGCAAAAAAAAATCTGAGGACTAGTCATTTAAAAGATGTATTTTTTTTTAACTATAATGTATTGTGTTATATATTAAGTTGTGACATCACCGCTTTTATTTTAAATTGCATTTTTCATTTTTCCAGATTTCCTGAGTCACGGGGCTAGTTTCAACAAAAAATACGGTCAGTACATCTCATTATTTTACCTTCAAAATTTTACAATTTCTAAATGCGGGCGCGCTGCGTGACTGGAAAACTAATATTTTATAAAGAATTGCAATGTTTTTTAGTGTTATGTTAATCCACCTCATTCATAAGCGGAATAGATTTTCATTTAGTCGATTTTTTGTTGATTTTCCGGTTCGGGACGTACATTATTTATAAACCAGTCCATTTACAATATTAAGTGACCGAGCGTAATTCGATTTAAACTTCTGTTTCACAATAATTAGGTATTCTTATTAAAATCAAAACTACTGTGCGATTAGGCGTGGATCTTTGCTATAAAACCATTCACTAGCTAGGACAACAGGGGCTAATTCTACCAAATCTGTACAAAGTAATTATAAATTCATTTTTGATATAATTACACACCATAATATACCATAAAATCAATAATCATATCCACTCAACTGGGATCGGCAACCCAATTGGTTTGATTACTTTTCGTCGCCCCAGTGCTTGTTTGGCCTATCTGACATTTTTTACGAAAATGACTTTTTAATGCAGTAATATAAAGAATTAAATTTCCATCCAACTGGTAAAATAACTTTTTAAAATTTTCAATTCTAAAGCAATAAAAATCTCATTTTAATTTTTTTCTCAACACGGCACTTAACGAAAATTCCGTGCTTGTTTGCTGTATCGGTAGTTTTTAAAAATTTCAGTGCTTGTTTGTTGTATCGCAACTCAATTGACCAATCACAGCCGGCGTAGCGCCGTATCCGCCATTTTGTATGACGTCACAGTAGTTCGAAACACAGTGAGATTCGCATGAAATCACAATAAAAAATGAGAAATAGTTTATTAAATTATGTTTTTTTTTTCATAAATTTGATTGAATATCATTTTAAAAGTATTTCTTCAACAAATCATAAAAGCAAATATGAGCAGACATCGCTAAAAATAGAGAAATACGTATTTTTTTTAATTAACCGTTGACTCAGTTGAATTTCAAACAGGGTGTTCTATTTAAAAACTTTAAACCAATTGTCAGGTTAAGACAAGTATCACGCCCGTTTTCCATACAAATAAATAAAATTCGAGTTTTCGAAATCTGTTTGTAAATTGTTCTGTACTGTGAATCCTGGATCCGGATGTTGGATTCTGCATCCTGGATCTTGAATATAGGATCCTTGATCTTAATCAAGATCTGATGATGAAGCTGGAAGGTGACTACGGAAACTCCGTCAATAAGCAAGATAGCCTCATCGTGTTTAGGCTCTAATGAAGCGTCTTGATGAGTTCTTTAAGAGGTGAATGTCAAGGTTTGATGATGAAGCTGGAAGGTGGCAACAGGAACTCCGTCAATAAGCAAGATAACATCATCGTGTTTAGGCTCTAATGAAGCGTCTTGATGAGTTCTTTGCATATACATGAATGTCAAGGTCTGATGATGGAGCTGGAAGGTGGTTACAGGAACTCCGTCAATAAGCAAGATAACGTCATCGTGTTTAGGCTCTAATGAAGCGTCTCGATGAGTTCTTTGAGAAGAGATGAATGTCAAGGTTTGATGATGAAGCTGGAAGGTGGCTACAGGAACTCTGTCAATAAGCAAGATAACCTCATCGTTTTTAGGCTCTAATGAAGCGTCTTGATGAGTTCTTTGCATTTACATGAATGTCAAGGTCTGATGATGGAGCTGGAAGGTGGCTACAGGAACTCTGTCAATAAGCAAGATAACCTCATCGTGTTTAGGCTCTAATGAAGCGTCCTGGTGAGTACTTTGTCCCTAGATAAATGTCAAGGTCTGATGATGGAGCTGGAAGGTGGTTACAGGAACTCCGTCAATAAGCAAGATAACCTCATCGTTTCTAGGCTCTAATGAAGCGTCTTGATGAGTTTTTTGCATATACATGAATATTAAGGTCTGATGATGCAGTTGGAAGGTGGCAATAGGAACTCCGTCATTAAGCAAGATAACATCATCGTGTTTAGGCTCTAATGAAGCGTCTTGATGAGTTCTTTGCATATACATGAATGTCAAGGTCTGATGATGGTTATCTTGCTTAGTGACGGATTTCCTGTGGCCACCTTCCAGTTCCATCATCAGACCTTGACATTCATGTCTATGCAATGAACTCATCAAGACGCTTCATTGGAGTCTAAACACGATGAGGTTATCTTGCTTATTGACAGAGTTCCTGTAACCACCTTCCAGCTCCATCATCAGACCTTGACATTCATCTAGGGACAAAGTACTCACCAGGACGCTTCATTAGAGCCTAAACACGATGAGGTTATCTTGCTTAGAGACGGATTTCCTGTGGCCACCTTCCAGTTCCATCATCAGACCTTGACATTCATGTCTATGCAATGAACTCATCAAGACGCTTCATTAGAGTCTAAACACGATGAGGTTATTTTGCTTATTGACAGAGTTTCTGTTGCCACCTTCCAGCTCCATCATCAGACCTTGACCTTCATCTACAGACAAAATACTCACCAGGACGCTTCAAGCGCAAAAAACCCATCAATCAAAAATCGAGAAGTTGGTCATATTTTAAAATAATATACATAACGGAACAAGCGAAATCGGCAGTAAAACTTATACTAATTAAAAACTTACATCCTGTATCAACAATATTAGCACTTAGCACAAACAAGCACGGAAAATTATCACAATCCTTTGGTCAATCTTCAGTGCACGTTTGTTGTAAGTAAACATCCGAAAAATGTTTAGTGCACGTTTGGCCTATCGTCACACAAAACATGTAAAATACGCTAGAATCATAAACTATTGTATATTATTTCTTTATAAATCAATTTGTGGGTAGCTCGTGTATTTATATTAAGTATCAAATTAAAAAATTAAACGTTATTTAATAAATAAAACAAAAAAAACGTCTCCTGTAAAATTTGCTCGAGTGCAGATAGGCCAAACAAGCACTGAGGCGACGTTTTGCCAAGTCTGTGGCAGGAGCCAAAATTGAGCACAGTTCTAAAACTTGTTTTGTTTACATTTTTTAATCGTCTCATATTTTACGGAGATGATATATTTTCGCTGAAAATGCAATACAGCGTCGTTTAGTAATAAAGATTTACAAAAATATAAGGTTTAATTAAAAATGAAAATTAAAAAATATTGGAAAAAACTATTTTTAAAAAGGGGCTCAAACACGGTACTGATTTCGAACGAAGTCCCCAAATTCGCTATCTAGAGAATAGTGACGTTCCCAGTTGAGTGGATATACTAATTTTTGTTAAAGAAAATAACACAGCCAAGTTATAATTGTCGCACATTACTTTATCAAACTTTTTAGTTACGGTTATTGCTCACTAGAGGCGCTGTCGTCTCAAGGAATAAATAAAAAATGAAGATGTATAAAATATAAAATGTATTAAAGTTTTGTGTATAAAAAGGTCGCGCGCATGAGAAACTAAGAACATTGTTTTTTATAAGTTTAATGCATTTTTTACGAACTCACGTTAAGTTTTTTATGTCCAAATGAGTCAGACGGCGCCATTGTATTTTTGATCTATAGTTTTACTAATAAATTGAAGAGTTAGTCAATTAATTTTGGAAATAGGTACTTTAAGTTTTGTTTTTTTTCTATTCGTTGCGGAAACTACAGGGTGATAGGACTATCGGCAGGGGGGACTTCGCATGTTTATATTTTTTACGCACTGAAGTAACTTTTCAAGACATAAGTAAATTTAATATTAAGCCAAGAGTAAAAACGATTACGTTGGTAATTACTTTCATCAAATTAAAGGGTAAATGCTGTACTTTTATTATGAAATATATTTATTTTCTACCCTTGATCTTAATGATTCAAAATATGGAATTTTGACGATTGTGTTGAAGATGGTTCTAGAAATTTAAATGGGACTGAAAATCTAATAGGTATATATAAATCTCGTGTCACGATGTTTGTCCGCGGTGGCCTCCTAAACTACTGAATCGATTTTAAATTTAATTGGCACATCATGAGCAGTCTGGTCCAACTTGAGAGATAGGATAGCTTAGATCAAGGTCTGGTGATGGAGCTGGAAGGTGGGCACAGGAACTCCGGCAAGATAATCACATCGGGTTTAGGCTCTAATAAAGCGATCTGGGGAGTACTTTTAGAAAATTGCCGGGAACAATTCCTAAGCGTTCTACACGTACATTCTGCGTGTGACTACCGAAGTTAGTGGACGTGTATCTGTTGTTTCTTTAATTTTACTGAAAATTTTCTCTAGCTATTAATAATTTTTTTCAGCTAGTTTTATGTAAAAGATTTAAGTTTAAAACTTTCCAAAGTTCGATACAACCTTTTTTACACATTTCTATAAAACTATCTCTTATATAAGTTTGTCTAGTTACGGTTACATTTTGTACCTGTCAGCAACGTTCGTACTGGCCAGTGATAAACGTGACTTCAGCCATAATACGGTTCTAAATAAATACATCCTGTCTGAAAGTATTATTTACAGAAACGTTCTCATTCGAACCAAATCAGCAGCAAACCACAGAATAATAATCATGAGAAGTAGAGAAATAAACCTTCGTATGGATGTGACGAATTCGCAAAATAATGTAGACGTAATGTTGACATGGCCAAAATATCATCTGTCTTTTTAAATTAACACAAACTCGATGGGTACTACGATCTTCCGTTTTCGAGATAATTCGTGGGGGTGTCAATTAGTCGGTAAGCGAAGGCACGATACCTCTTCCTTCCTAGTAGTATATAGTATATTTAAAAAAAAACTTGAGAGGTGTCACCCGGATGGAATGAAGTTCCTTTTTAAATAAAATTAATTTTTAAATAAAATATTTTGATCACAGCGTCATCTAGCATTATTCATATAAAACAAAATAAGGAATTGTTTTAAAAGATTTTAATCACAGCGCCATCTATCGATAATCATCTAAAACAAAAAAAGTGTCGTGACAACTTTTTCATAAGAATTTCCGTCTAGCCCCCTTTCGATAACGCGCGATAAGGAATTTCATTCCAATAAAGGTATCTATTTAAAAGTACTCCTCAATTAAAACTACTTTAGAAAGTTCACTTGTGGGGTTAAAAAAAATGAAATCCCAGTAATGAAATACGGAATAGCTTCAAACGAGTGCGGAGCTAGCATCGAACGTTGTAAATAACATGCCATGCAAATGCTGTAGTGCGTCACATCGAAGGATTTTATCTCAAGCTACGTGCGGACATTGAGTGTCAGCGCTTGCAGGTTTTAGCTCGGTTTGACTACCACAACTGCAGGGCAGATAAACGTCTACTGAAACAAAATAGTCAATGATATTTTTAAGGATATGCTACTAGTGGATAAATCTTTTTTGTGATAGACGTAAAACTCATATCTACAAATCACTTTTAAATTCTTACACTGACATACCTGTCGTTATTAATAACACTTGCTTAAGAAGTCTGGCTTAAAGACTTCGTTCAGCACGATTTGTTTATAGTTTACCTTCTGTTTAAAACATGTGTTATAATACTGAAAATAACTATCGCCGGACACAGCTCTCCCGAATCATGAAATATGTTATACATTGGGGTCGTATACTAAGTAATTTATGAATTGAGAGGAGAAACACAAGCCGCGTGACTCGTAAACAAATTTTAAATTTATATTTTGTTTTCCATTTTGTTGTTTTTTAATAATTTTCTGTCGACTGTTGGATTTGATTCGATTGTATTTTTGTTTTTGTTCTTTCTACTTCAAAATTACTTGTCATTTCATTTTAAACTCACTTGGGAGATTTTATATACTTAAAATGATCCTATGTACTTAAAAAAATAGTTCGGGAGACACTGCAGTAACTTTGGGATTTACTCAAATGCTCAACATTAGAACGCTGTTCGATTTAAAACTTTAAGATATAAGAACTTACTTTTTAACCCATTTTTGTAGGTTATTACTTGAAGTTTTTTTTTTTTGAAAAGAACACAATTAACTCTGGAAACATCGATTACGTTAATATAATCAGCCCAATAAAATTAGACAAATCACGTAATCTTCGAGATCCTATAATCAAGAAATATGACATAACGATAAGGGTTGAAAAGTCACAAGGTTTATGGCAATGAAGGATAATAATACCTATGTCTGGGTCAGAGTCACCTTCAGCAAACTCGCCACGGGGTTCCTGGTTATCATTTGACTAGCTGAAGGTCTTGGCTTAATTTTATTTCGATACAATTTCACCAAATTTGTGTCTTTCACGTGATCGTATTACGTATCGTCTCGTTTTAAATATCGTCACTGGAAAGATAAAAGAACTACAGCGTCAAAGAACAATTTTACAGGAGAATCAAAAAGAAAAAAAATATAAAAACAAGTTCGATGGCGGAATCCCAATGTTCTGTTATCCCAACTTATTATCTTTTACTGAAGTAAACTGAAGTAAACCTCAAAAGATAGGTGCACAGTTGATTGGTAAAACACATTTTATGTTAGGAAAACTAAAGGCTAAAACTCGAGAATGACTGAACCGATTTGGCTTATCTTGAAATATTCATAGAAGTTCAGGGAAGGTTTAAACGGTGAGAAAATTTACTTATGTGACGCAGACGAAGTTGTGTGGGCCAGCTAGTCTGGAATAAATTTATTCTGCAGTTTTTCCGGAAAATATTACCAACAGTAATATATTGTGACATTCATTTATTTTAAAAAGTTTGCTTAAATACACCGCGTTTTAAATTACAATTCCAACATTATTACTTACACATACAATTTTACTGACATCTAAAATATATTGTAAAAATGCTGTTTTTCTTCAGAATAAAGACTACGCCCACATATCAGACGATGAATTACTGTCAATAGGTCTCTGGTTCTTCAAATGTTCCAAAATGAGGATAATTTACTTCAATTACAATAATTTGTTTGTCTACGGTTATATTCAATATTTAGGAATAAAAATCCTATCTCGAAAGAAGATTTAGCATTTTTCTTGCCTCGTACCAACAATATTAAGAACATGCAAGTTGGATCTATCTTATGCCAAAGTAAGTGAGGTATTAGAACCATTTTTGGAATATGTTAAACTTTTTAAAATCCTACCAAAACTCCGTATGGCCCTCTGGAAACACCAAACAAACAAAAATATCAAACTATTTTTATGAACTTAAAAAGTAATTAGATCCTGATCACACATACACCTATGTATTACCGTAGGCGTCGCAACGGTAAATAATACTGCAGTGCGTAATGCATCGTGCCGCCACGCAAAACCCCGTACTAAGTTCTGGTCTAAGCCGGGATTCAGACGCTGAGTGTCAGCGGTTGGATCTATTAGGGCGGTTCAACATATCCAGCGATTTTATCCAACTAACCCTGTAACCTACATAGTATAATAATATACTTGAATCCATCTGCATCCAGTGACCTCCCGCAATCTTGACCAGATCGTCGGTCCATCTTGTGGGGGGTCTACCAACATCGCGCCTACAGGACCTGCAGGACCGAATGTCGATGTGGCGAAGTTTGGTGGAGGCCTATGTCCAGCAGTGGACGTCTATAGGCTGATGATGATGATGATGATACTTGAATACTAAATATACATATAACTGACGTTAATCATTTGATTTGTTACAAATATCCAGAATTGAAACTGCAATAATAATCGAAAATAACCCATTCAAACATTAATCCAAGAAGCCTTCCTAGTCTCCACAATACGATTGAGAAATCATTAGTCACATGAACACGTTGGAGGTTTTTATATTTAGCTGCGTTGAGGACAAGTATTATTGGAATAATCAATTTCTTGTGTGAATTCTCCGGAACTGGAAACAGGGATTGTGACTTCTGTAATTTCGAAATTGTTGCATGACTTGAAAATTTCAAAACATTAACAAGAATTTAAATTATTTTTACAAGCTTTATATTAACTTGCACTGGATGTAACTATGTACTAATGTATCTATGTAAGTTCGGGTGGAATTTTGCGAGTTAAATTTGACAGACTTCCCGGTCTCCGATTGAGCTAACATTTTGCACGGAGATGTATATCGCTTTAGTCCATTGAAATGTAAATTTTTTTAGAGGACGCCATTTAATTTTTTTGATGTCCTGTATGGTAAACTTTCGAAAGCTCAGGGTTTCCCGGTAGCTACGCGTTGTAGCTGTCTCGTAGCACAGTTCCTGCTACGCGCTACGATGCTACAGTGAACTTGCCAAAACTCGTCATGTCACAGGGCTATCACGAAGTTATTTTACAAAAATTAATAAGTCAACAGTATAAAAATCCGTAATAAATATATTGCATGAGAGTTTTGTCTTATATCGTCTCTTCAAAAATTAAACAAAATATTTTTCCTCATCTTTTTTTTTTACCACCTGACAGAGGTGAAAAAATGCCGTAGTGCGTAACGCGTTGTGACTCCTAACATATCCAGCTGGGTTTAAGAGTGTGAACGATTGGAGGTTTTGGTGCGGTTCAACTCCCACATATCCCACCGGAGCGGATGGAAAAACTGCGATTTCCTACAACTAAAAAAACTATACATGGGTTTCTAACATTATTTAGGCTGTATAATCAAAAATTAAAAACCTTAAATGCATTCCACACAATATTTTTCTCACTCTCTTTTACCCCCACTTAATCTAGTGATTGGCTACCAAACATTCAAATATTCGGGTCCTTGTCACGCGACCCTCTGAGTTTTTACCGAAGCCACGTGACCTCCCCCGGCCTCCCCAACCTCCATTCATGATTCGAGGTTAGGTCCGAGTCACTGCTCTGCCATTTCATCTACTCGTTTAAAACAATAGCTTTGTTCTGATAATAAACTCTTATAATTAATACTCGATCTATTTTTACTGTCTATTAAAGAAATACTAGAGTATATTAGTGAATGAGTACATAAGTGTATATGAGCAACGGTTACCATCAGTTGGGTCGTGAGTTCGTTTGTCTATCATCCAATAATCGAAATTGCTCATTTCAGACAATAATAAAATTTTATCATAAAAATAGAGAACATTATAAATGTCAGAAAAGATAAAATAAAGAAATAATATAAAAGGTACATCAGCTGAGTTTCGGCAGCGCTAAGCCGGCTAATTGTTCGGAACGGATAGTGCCGTTTTTTTCTTGACGTTCAACAAGTACATATGATATGAGTTAAATCAGCGTTTAGTTTGTGATATGATAGTAAATTTAATTTCATGTTAAGTCCTAGTATTTATTGAGAGAGTAATTTGTATCCGTTGTTTGCGTTTTAATCTCAGTTATCTACACAAATATAAACTCGGGTTAGCACGTGGATGCCCTTCAGCACCAACTATTCATTATTACTAACTATCGTACCGGTTTCATCTTTCTTGACTCTAAGCCTTATTAACTTCATTAACTGCTATGAAGTGGTAGAATCGCGAAAAACAAGTGCGTTATCTTACACTGTTCCATATAAATATTCAGTACGAATACTAGTTAAAGAAACACGCGTAGCTAAGGATAGTTTCAGAAAAAAATGTGCGATAATTTAATTTTATGTCAAGGTCTTGATTGTTGTTCCGAGCCAGTGCAATTATTTATTATTAATAGTCAAGATACTAGCGAGAATAGTTGTCGCGTCTTTGACTAAACCGGTTTCCGAGGATATGATCGAGAATACGTATTTGAGGTGGTCGCGGTCTGGTCGTGATGAACGTAGCCGGGGGGTCGGGTCGTGGGTCCGGCGAGCGAGGATGAGCAGCCGGCGATGGTGCGGAGGAGGTCAGACGGCAACACGTGCCCGCGGCGGAGCGAACGTGAGCACGTGTCGTTGAGCGTGCGTCGTGCGAGCCGGCTCCTTGCCGCAATAGTCTCGCGAGCCGCGAACAAGACGGACGCTTCATCTCGACCGAGAGAGGCAGTGCTCTTCCCGCGCCACCAGCAACTATTGAGTGCCTCAGGGTAGACGAGGGCGGCGCGTGCTCGCGATGCTGGCCCGCGCGCCGCTTGGACAGACACGGTTACATCGACATGGGCACCGACTCTGCCCACTCCTCCTGGCCCGGCCCCAGCTGCTTCCTGCCGCCGCCGCCGCCGCCGCCGCTCCACTGCTCCGTCGTGCACTATAGACATCCACCAGGTACACCACAATACCACATCCTTTACTTTCACTTAATGACAACAAATAAACATATTTAAGGAAATTGTGTACTAGTAATTTTAAGTCCCATTTGAAGTTAGAAGCTACATTTCATCGTTTACCAAACGTGCAATTAAAATCTAACAAACTTATTCGAAAAGTTAGTACACAATAAAGCAATATTTATAGAAGGGTAGGTACTCATATAAAAACGACTCCTACGTCACGTTGGATCAATTAATAACATTATTACCTCAATTGTATTATTTATATCAATTGTTGATCTAATATGTATGTTGATAGGCCGGTTCGCTACACAACATAAATTAAACAACAAGTGTTAATAAATTGCCAATTGTTTACATTCTGAATAATATAAAGCAAATACAGTTTTAAAATATATACGAAATTTTTACAATTGAAAACTCGCGCGTGTTTTAATTGTTTTTAAATGTATGAAGTATTTCTTTGGTTTCGTGTATGGAAAGCATGTGTGATGGACATACGATTCCCACGTGACTTGACGCGCCTTCCCTATAATCCAATTTTACAAATCACATATACAGTACCTGTAGTATGTAGGTATATACCTGCTATCATCACATATTAAGTTTTACTTTGAAAATATAATATTGCGGATCTGAACACAGAATATATTGTATTACCAGAAGTAAATAAATATACACAAAATGAGAAACAAACTATAGCCGGAAAAGGGGCTATGATTTTCAAATTCTTAGAACTGAATATTTGTGATATTCATTTCATTTCATTCATGATAAAAAAATCCATCACTTTAAAGCAGGGGTCGCTCCTACCTGCAGTAACAAAATTGTATAGAAAGATTCAATATTTAACTTCTAAACGTTTTATTAACTCATATTTTAAGGATACCCTTAATCAAGTAATATAAATTAAAATCTATAGTGATATAAATAAGTTCAAGCAAAAACATTTGGCCCTTAAATATATTGAAGTGAGGCTTCTGAGTTTAGTGACTTAGAACTAAAGTACAACTTCTGTTCGTAATTATTCTGTGTAAAGTGCAACAAGACGAAATAAATTGAATCTTCATGGTAATCTTTAAAACGCTTAAAACGTTTTAATTACATTTTGTAATTATGTCTCATTGATCTAAATTAAGACACACATAACTTTACTATGAAGAACTTGTTTTTGAATGGTTAATATTTCCAATTGGGCCATTTTTCTTCGATATGACTTCACCTTATCATCTTAGTAAAATAATCATCAGAATCGGTTCACCAAATTCACATCGAAATTATTATTTTTTTTCGCTAAACGAGTCTACGCACATCTGATGGTTAACGCTTACCATCACTCATGAACCACTGCATTGTCAACGTATTGTCTGCCTTCACCCATCACTATACAGGACTTTTCTTAAACCCCGTTTAAAAAGGACCTGTCATAGCATAATTCTGTATTATAATTATTTTGTGACTGGTTCCCAGGCGTGGGCAAAATCGCTGGCTAAGCTGATCGAGTTACTTTAAGTTGAATTAGATGCGTTGTAGTTTCAAGAATTGCATTTGATTGTAATATGAGTTCTCTTTCCGGCCGATAAGATCCTAAGAAATTAAATAATATTGTGGGAAAATATTGAATTGAAATACAGCCTTCATGACGTCATTAGCTCAGGAGTGATCATTTACCATCAGGACTCAGACTCGTTTATCTATCATGCATTTATTAATTACTAACTTCTGCCCTCGATGTCGTATGCGTAAACCCTATACGACGATTATACTTTTTTAGTCCGCCTATGTACACTATTTTGTGCATAAAGTATAAATAAAAAGAATTGACCAAATTGGTCCAGGTATTGAGTTATGCGATTGTCAACACATTTTGACGTTATTTTTTTAATTATCATAACGACTGCCTATTCACATAAATATATCTACGGTCAGGAGAATAACTAATAATGACAATATGTTATACACATAAGAAACGAAAATATTTCTGATTAATTTAAAATTAGTTATAGAAGAAGCTAAAATAAAGCCATTATATTATATAGAAGAGGCTTAACTTCCTACAATAAGCGCCCACGGTCATCACCGAGATACAACTCAGTATCTGGTACATTTCCAGGACCTTGTATTTACGTTAAAAATAACTGGAAGAAACGTTCTCTTTTCAATAATATTATGACTTGACTCGCAACTTCGTCTACTTAAAGAAGAACTATTATTTTGCTGAATACATCTTAATCTGAATCTGTTTTAATCTGAAAAGATAAATTAATCTCTTCTAAATCAGCTATTTTTTAGTAAAAGACCCGAAAAAAAATATTAAACATTTAATTATAATATATGAACCGTATACAATAATAATATGCATCCGTAATATATACCATAACACAAAAACTACCAATTGGATCTTTTTCAGATTTGTATGAAATAATTTCCAAAATGTCTGCTATCTAACACAAAAAAGATCATTAAAATCAGTTCAAATAGTAGTAAATACACACAATCATTTTTGGAAGTTGGTCAATAAGAGTTTTTTTAAATAAAAAATAGATAATACTATTTATTTGTATAGATGTGTTGATAACTAGTATCTAAGTACTAGTCTATCAAAGTTTATAGTTTCGTCTTCGTCTTAATGTATTTGAACTCACAGACCTAGATAATGTATTTGATGAACGATGTATTTCATTGTAAATTGATAGATTCCTAGGAAAACATAATTTTGTTTGTAAATTTAAAATTATAGGTCAGTTTGGTTTAAGACTAGTATTTTCTAGTATTTACCCACCTCTCACTCCCACCACTGTCACTCCTGTGTAGCCAGGATCCACAGCGGCGACCATCGTAATGACTGAGCAGTCAATGTTTTTAGACTGGTACCTGGTACTACCGTACCTATTCACTGTGGAAGTCGAACCGTACTAAAACCTCCAACTGCTCACACTCAGCTTTTAAACTCTGGCGGAGGTCAGAATCTAGCACGGGGTTATGTGGGGTGGCATGACGCGTTACATTTAAGAAGCCTTAAATTATCAGGCTTTGGTATTAAATAAAAAGAGTAATTAACTATTTCAACCGTATTTTATATGTAGGTATAACCGAAGTTCTATATCATGAGTTTGTTTATCTTTTTTGCAATAAAAAGCGTTTTATTTAGTCGATTCATAATATAATAGAACGAAACATCTTTCCAATGGCTAATCTAAAATATATCCTATGATATTCATAAATATCATAGCTTTTGGTCAAAAAACAAAATCGATTCAGTATGTTAATTACTACCACACTATTATTATTTTTTTATTGCAAATACAGGGTGGATCTGTAACTTAAGACAATTTGACGTGGGGTGAATGACCTTTGGAAATACAACTGAGCACCATTTTAATTTTTTGGTTCGGTTAAACTTTTTTTTCTGACATTGTATGGAAAACGTATGACTATCGTTGCGGACTTCCATACTATGATGAATTTTTTTTTATGTAATTTCTTAAATGAAAGTGATTCTAAGTTTTATTTCAACTGATCATTTACCCCACGTCAGATTGTCCAAAGTTACAGATCCACCCTGTATATGTATATAAACCTTACGGCCCACCTGATAAAATAATAAAAATAAGATAGCTTAAAATCTTCAACATGCGTCTTAATTTTAAAATCTGTCCAGTACCTGCCACCGCAATATTAGCATATCTTTAAAATGTTGAACTATTGTTAGTTGTATTACGGCTCAGTCAAGAGGGGTCAAGTTCAGCGGTCGCGTGAGTAACACGGGGTAGTTCTTCCGCAGCCTCCGAACACAACCGCACGTTTCCTTTGTTAGTCGGCTGTGTCTAGTCGCAACGTGGTTCACTACGTCACTATTTTACACAACCCTACATAAATACAGGGTGTGATAAACACTAATGTAGTCTTGGCTAGGCTTTTAGCGAACTGGTGGTAGTATTTTTTTTTGTCTCGACGTTCAAAATGTGTGTGTCTACATCAAATTTGAAAATAATTGATTTATTTTTGACTTGTATACAGGGTGTGATAACTATATACGACACTAATGTAGGGTGTAAGAATGTGGGCCAGCAATACTTTAGGAATACAGCGTGAATGTCTCGGCATGTTGTATCATGAGTTATGACTAGTCAAAGTTGATATAAGTACAACCCTATTACCAAAGAACGTTGATCTTATTTTTCGTGAAATAATTTATAAGGGAAAAAAAAGTCGAGAATCAATCATTAGGGTTGTCAATGCTGTGTTGTTAATCATAATACATTTATGATAAACTCTGTCAAGTTTACCTATGTCATGTACACAGTCGAGCTAACGGACCACCTGGCGTGGTTACCATCGCTTATGGACCTCTGCAATATCAGGGGACACTGCCCCTCTACCTACCTTTAAGGATTTTCCTCCACTTCGTTTGAAGAAGTGTCATAATAATATAAGATTTTAGACAAGAACACACTAAGACGGGTGGTAACGGGAACGGCGACGGGAAAGAGTGCCGAGCGCGTAACGCGTCGCGCCGTCCCTCCAAACCCCGTGCTGGGTTCTGGCCTCAGCCGGGGTTCGGACGCTGAGTGTGAGCGGTTGGAGGTTTTAGTGCGGTTCAACTCCCACATACCGGATCCGGTGATTTCCTCCAAAAGAAAAAAAAATAAAAGACTGGTGGTAACGCAACACATGTTGTATTAAAGAAAAGTCCTGTATTGGTAGGTGATAGATAACGACCCCTCATTGCCCTGGCATTGCAGAGGTTTATGAGCGATGGAGACTGCTTATAATCAGGTGGGTCGTAAGCTCGTTTATCTATACTATAGGAAAAATAGAAATTGTCTTGACACAATTCTCCCTCGCGCTCTATTCCAAGTAATCTTCAGTCATAAAATAGTAAAATTTCCTGCAATTTCTAATAGTGTGCATATAACACGACTTAATACTTTTTAAGACCTCAAAGGAATCGCTATAAATATGATTTTAAGACGGTTTACTTCGGCAAATGCGTGGAGCGTTTATAAAATTATATGAAGCCAAAGTTTGAAGGAAATAATATTCTAATGGAAATAAGATAATAAATTGTATTTACTTATTCGATCTTATTAGAGTTGAAGGTTTTCTTTGGCTGTTTATTATTAATGATGTTTCAATATCTTTGCAGTTAAATTATGTTTTCCGCTAATGACACTTTCACTTCCAGGGTTTTTTTTTTGGGTTAGATGGAATTGCTGGATTCCCACCTGGGTTGGGTTTGATATGTGGGAGTTGAAACGCACTAAAACCTCCAACCACTCTCTTTCAACGTCCGAACACTGGCTAAGGCCATAACCCAGCAAGGGGTTATGCAGGACGTCGCGATGCGTTACGCACTACGGCAGTAGCATTTTTTGCTTTGTTATTCTTTTTAGTTGGACATGTGTCTTCTATTCAGTGCATCTAACTATTTACATATTATATATTTTATAAGTAATTTGAATAATGAAAATTAAGTTCTGTTTTTAGTAGCTAAGTTCTAACTTAAAGAAAACTTTGAAGAACGTTGTTCAAGTAACACCTCATTTATTGCAATCGGTTAAAAAGAAAAAGATCATTGACAGCTCACAAAAAAAAACAAATAAATCCATTTAATATAATCTAACTCGTCTCTAGCACTAAATACAAAAAAATAGAAATACAAAATAACAAAAATCATTCCAAATTAAAATTTTACGTATTTATTAATTCTTTACACACAAACTAATTATTACCCGGACATTTAAAGATGGCTGCCTAACGTTCTAACTCGAGAACAACCAGCCGACAATTCATTTCGGCAGATTAGTATAACCCGACTATTTTAAGTTGTTCGTTTAATGTTCGTATGTGAGAACAATTGCCGATCATTCAGTTTGTCGATGGTTACATACATGGAGCGCACACGCACACCGCACGGCCCACGTGAGTCGCCATGTGATTCTAAATCAATGTTATTCATCTTTGCGTGTTCAGTGTATTACAATGTGGCCCATTTTCATTTTGAAACGACGTACTGAAAATATGTTTTATAAGGTTTTTATTTAGTGTCACTACCTTTACTGCTTTGCTGGGCTCAGGTCAGTAGAGGGATCACGTATAGTCCACCACATTTGCTACTTAGTATCTTTCAAAGGATTTCTTCGCGATGTTTTCCTTCACCGTTTTCAGTCACCGTCCACCTGATGGTAAGCGGTTACTGTCGATCATGAACCTCTGCAATGCCAGGGCAATGAAGGGTCGTTACCTATCGCCTATTTGTAGACAGAGGACGTATAAAGTCTCTTATTGCCTTATTTTAAGGTTTATTTTTCAACACCATTAGAAGAAGGATAACAATGTTATACAACACTTTTCAATTTCCTTGCAAACATTTTCTCAAGTGCCATATTCGAAATAGAAATTCTTATTCCACTCAACATTTATATTTCAAAGAATCAGCTCATGAAGATTTTTGTTCAGAAATATAATTTTAGTCTTAATCTCAGTTGAAGAAGTTTCCGAGAATCGCAACATGTTTAACAACGATTGAAATCGAATATCGTTTAATTGTATAACATCCGGAGGTATTAGTAGTACATAAACAAACACTTGGAAAAAGCTGGTAATAATTTATAAATGTAGTTAGTACCTCTTTTGTTTGGAATAGAAATTAATTTGATACTGGCAAGAATAATAATTCTATTTAAAAATTAAACAAAAGAACTAACAGACGAACAGAACTAACAGAAAAACGATAGCTCGTCTGCCTACAAGGCAATAAAAAAAACTTAGCAATAATAATTACGTCGTAGAGCAAAAAAACGACTCAAAATTGCTGAAAAAAATAATTAATACTTAAAGTTTGTAATTTATAGTTCTCACGCAAAATAAAAACAACAAAATATACACCACCTTTAATAATTTAAATAATATTTGAGTAATTAGAAAAACACGATAAATAACTGCAAAAAAGGTTATTGTTGAATTAATAAAGTAAAATGAAATAATCCTACTGAAGCGACGCCGCAGACTTAGCAAGTGAAGCTTTACTTTGTAATTCATCGTTTGCAATCTAGATGGCAGCACACGGACATATAAATAAAACTGTAAAAATTTATTATTATAGTATAAAAATAAATAATATAACAATTTTGAATATTAAGTTTAATAATTAAGTAAAATTATATTTTAAAATAAAATAATTTGTGCTAAAAAAAACGTGAATTTAGTTCAAGGTCTCAACAACAGATGTCGCTGTATCTCGTTAACAACTGCTATAAAAAACAATGTTGTTTTTTTAGTTCCGTAGAGAGTGAAAGTGGTACCGCTTTGTTGCTTTTAATACATTCAAAATCGTTAAATTATCGAACCATAGATGCAGTGTTTATTTAAATATTATTTCTTGTGAAACTGCGCCGTTAACAGATAAAAATAACTCCACAATTAGAGAAAATCGTTGAATATTAATCAACCTAAATTCTTTTGTTTCTTTAATTAAATATGATGAGGTAATTTTAACATAAATTAACGGACGAAGAATTGACAATGAAACATTTAATTTTTATTTTTTTTGCTTTATCTTTTGTTTTTTTTTGTACCATCTTCTCATAGTATTCATTTATTTTTATTATGGTTAGGTTTCCAGAGAAATTGTTTTTTAGCTTTGTTTTGATAGAGTAACTATAGTTTGTAAATAACAGATATTATTATTCAGCGATGACCAGTAAGTTATAGGTCATCGTGGTTAATCTCTGAACAAATAAACATTAATAATTAAAAAGTTACATTTTCTATGAAAAGTAAAATTTCAACTGAAATTAATTCTAATGCAAATATGCATTATTGTATACTTGTCAAATTGGATAAAAAAAAACAACAAAAATTTATTAAATGTGGCATAATTAATATATTAAATTCCCCAACCCTAATATTTAAATGAATATAATTAAAACTTATAAAATCAAAACTACATGATTTTCTGCAAATCCTGACTAAAGCATACTTATACGCACGACATTCGTTGCCTCTTCTTTATAAACAACAATACAGCTAAATACTGCAAAGAACCAGTTTAAAAAAAAATTTAGAAATTCGATTTTTAAAAGTTGAATACGTTAATTATATCTTTGGTATTAAGATATATCGATTCGAAAACTCCGTCAGACAATATGCATGATATTCTGTTATGATTTGCATTAAATATAATAGTGAGTTTGTCGCCGGCTCAGGGAGTATGCGAAACCGAGAGAAAGCAGTTTTTGCGCGTTTCGGGTCTCACCACGACCAGTTCCATCATCGGATTATATCTCTCTTATCTTTTAAAGACATGAATTTACGACACGCACTCGCTGACTTTTTAAAAAGCGACGACATTTAATCTTTTCTAAACAAAGAATTGCGGGGCTCAGGTGTCCTCAGATCAGTCATAGTCCACGCTTGCCCAATGGGGACTTCAAATGTCTTCGATGGATTTTTAGAGTTATTTTCTATTATGCAGGTTTCCTTACGATTTTTTCCTTCACTGTCTGTCTTAGTGTTGTGACTAAATATAAACATAAATTTAAATATAAGATTTAGAGGTACAGTCGGCTAAGTTACTATAGGTATAACTAAACTAAATTAAACGATTCTTGACACTATCTTACTACTTACTATAATAATATAAGAAAATCCTTTAACACTGTCGGTCTGTCCTCATGATTAAACATCTACAACTATGTATCGGATCATGATGTAGTTTTTTTAGTAGATATAGTGTTTCAAGGAACGCTTACATGTTTAAAACCAGTAGGTACAGAAACATATAAATAAACTCTCTGCGTTAACATTAGTAATCCTACTCTTGTAACACAGATGAAGTGCGCTTGAGCTGTATAAGTATGTCTGTATGTTAATAAAACATACCATAGCATGCGTATATCTAATAAAAAATAAATCGCATTTTCATAGAACAATGATCTGTAATTTTAAAATCACCAACTAACATGAACGTATGCGTTGTCAACACGTGACTCGTCTCAGTAGCCGAGTTGATTCAGCCAGCCAGGTGGAAACACGACCAGGTTAAGATGGCCCGCGACCTCTAAGATTTGGTTCTCAGCTGCAGACCTTAGACAAGTGGTCGCACTAAGCAAAGAGTGCCTTCTGCATACTGAGGTGATAACAGTTAAACAGCGTGATAATACGCCAGATGCTTTGCTGTTAGATCTGAAGGGTAAAGAATATTAAGCTTTTGATAGATAGTTTCTAAGATACTTGCTTTTTTAATAAGTTTTGCATACATTCATTTCGTTTTTCTAGCACCTAACAGTCGCGTTCGAAACTCTTTGGAATTTCGTGTGGGTGAAGGTGCGTTTGTGTGAGTTCATTAGGGATTTTATGAAGCTGTATTTTGTATAGTTTTTCAGTAGTTCCTGCATGATGGTATTCGTAAAGTTTGACATACAAGTTTTCAGTGATCTATAAATGCATTTAAGAACTTATCCAATCCAAGTCGCGGTTTGTGAAGAGCAAGGTTAGTCTCCCCCTAGTGAAGATGGTCATACAAGTCAACACAGCTTGCGTCTCAGTAGGGTTCAAAGTCGCGATGTGAACACTTTAGTTGAATGGGTTATTGTGCAAATTCCGGCATTGTGAGCGAGCGTTTTCGGCTGATAGCTAGTAACAATTTAGAAAGTTGCAGTTCACTAGCAGTCCTATCTCTTCGGCACTACGTACCATCTATTGTTTTGCTCCTATTGATGTACTATGTAGATCAACTAAGAAAAAGACCAATCGTTTTCTGGTCGATCTAAAAAATAGTTGTTTTTGTGTCATTTTAAATGAATAAAGAAAGTGTACCTATACTTTTAGAGTAAACACTATAACTAAAGTATATCGGTAAAAAAACAATCGAAAAGTTGATATTAAAAATACACTTTTAGAATTACAGATTGTTTTAAATATAACGTGCACAGAAGCGCCAATTAAAACTTGTAGAATTCGTATTTTTCCTCGTTCAATCATTTATTATTTACTAGCTGACCCGTGCAACTTCGTCTGCGTTACAAAGGGGTTCAAACAGTACTCGCAATGCCGTCCAGTTATTATTTTTGGGGCCCGCTGTTGCACCCACATATTCATTGTCTTTTATACTCGTAATAACTTCTAAACGAAAAGTCCGATTGGAATAAAACAAAAAGTAATTTACTTCTACATTAATACTCTTGATAATATAATACTTAATTTGGATAAGGGTTAATATAATAATACTCATTTAACGTAAAATTCAATGTTAGGACGAAATATTATTTTACATAAAAGCGGTTATTGTGACTAAACTATGATAGTTAGATATATGCCTGTCGCGGACTTTTTTGTTTGCCTTAAAAAGATCTAAAAACCCGTAGTAAGTCATTTTGTTCTATTGTCAATAGTTTTTGCAGCGTATGCATAAATAGGTTTTCGATTATTCACCTTATGTTACATATTCGATATTTTCATACGGATCCCTATTTTTTTAAAAATAAAATATAACCTTTTTAGATAAATGAACTTTCCAAAAGTGAAAGAATTTTTGAAATCGGACCAGTTGTTCCTGAGATTAGCGCGTTCAAACAAACAAACAAACAAACTCTTCAGCTTTATAATATTAGTATAGATTTAACCTATATCCATCCTATCATATCGTATCTCATAAAACGGTGCACATAAAATATTTCAAATCATTAATTGTAATTAGTTCTTGTAATTTAGTGAATTACATTTTCATGACCTCGGGATTCTGATATTTTAGAGGTGCTTTTTCATCCTTATGTCCGTCCCTTCTATTATTCTGAAGATTTCTCAGTGTTAGTAGTAGTATTTGAAAATGTCTGTGCTTGTCATAGGAGTGATACATAAGATTCTTTAATCTTCTACTCTTGAGACTAACCTAAGAATCTGGATATCCTATTGTTGTCGGCGCATACTTCGCTAGGGCCCAACTCTGTTGATATACCGCGCGCTGCATTAAGGTGTTTTCTCGCGAGTTTCGGCAGAGGTGAAAGTGTTCATGTTTTTGAGAAAGGAAAAGTTGCCCGTTTTTTGTGGTAAGAGGCGGTCTATTCTCCCCTCCAGCCCCCCTTGCCCCTCTGTCGCCTTTCCCCGTACCCCGCAGTCCCCTGACGAAAGTGAAACCGGCTAGTTTTGGCTACTACGTGCTTGTTCCGTGCAAAAATACTCAACAGTTGTTAGAAGCCATATAAAATCAGATTGAATGATACCGTACAAAATAACCTTTGGCTTTTGAACGCGATTAGATTAAGGAATGAGAGAATATTTAAATTTGGCTTGTGTGATAAGTTACTAGGATAAGATGCAGAATTTTTTATGGTAACAATTTTTTAACAAAACGTTAAAGATCGTTTACAATTATTATTATAAAAACAATTGTATTATATTTTCCTTATAACAGTAAGTTGTACAATTTTTCCCACACTACTGACTTTAAAATTAGTGAGGAAACATGCATATTGAACAAACATTAAAACTCTTTGAAGTCCCCAGGTCACCAGAGTCCCCAGATTCCTCTATTGACGATACTTCAGCCCAGCATTGGACAGTAATTGTTCGTACCAGTACTTTGTATAGTAATAAGCTGCTTTTCCACTATTTTGAAATAACTATTGGAGGCAAATTACAGAAATATAATTTAGACATTATTTTACTAATTATCGTTGTGGTGACAAAAATAACTTAAACTGCCATATTTATACCTTCAATAAAAATATACTGACGAAACTTCCATTATAAAAAACTATTTTAATAGTCCATTTTTGGTACATGACCCTTTTCAGATCAAGAATGAAAGTAGTCATTACCGAAGTACAGGAGCAACCACTTTCGAATCGGCTTTACCTTTGCCTCGCGGAATTCCTCGCTCTTTTTCAATAAGTCTCAATAATTTGCACGAACGCGGGATAATTGACACACTTTCGACGCAAAATAATTTTTTATACAGAAATGAAGCTTATATATAAAGCTTGTTTATTATTATACTAAAATTTTTAAATGTAATTGTAAAATAAAAAATAATGGATGATATTTTCTGATGACATGCCCACGTGACATGCATCCTGAAAATCAGGACGAAGGCGAATATTTGCAACTGGTAGTAATATTTTTTTGTCATGCATCGTGCATCTAATTTAAAATAAATGATTTGAATTTGAATAAATGTGAAGTTGATTACACATTAAGCCAGCTTGGAGCAGGATTTTCCTCTTTTGAGGAAACTAGAACTTAAAAACGGTTGTTAGATTCAGCAAAGTTTGCATCTATCAACCGCCCTTTGCGGACACCATGTAAATGTGACTTTAAATGTCATTCTTGCACTCATTTAGTTTCTAAAACATTTGACACTAAGACTTGTTTGAACCACTTTGTATTTCGTATCATATTGTGATGTCTAAGCGTAGGTTCATATCGATTTGTCTCAAGATTGATTTCTGTAAAGTTATTCTGTGTATTCTCTCTCTCGGTTTAATTTCGGAACAGGATCCGGCCTTACAATGTATCGTCGAAAGCAAGGACTTGTTTTGGAAATTATCATTTATTTTTTCGTCTTATAAATAACATGTTGATTGTCGATGCGTCCGCGCTTTCTGAAATGGCATTTGGGCTCTCTTCATTGTACAGGATTTTAATCTCAGTTTTTGGTTTTTGTGTACCTGATTGTATGTGCTGTCATGCATAGGTCCATGAGCGATATAATGTCAGCGAATATGGGCTACTTCTTAGAACTCTCTTCAAGATAGAAAAAGAACAAGTTATAGATTGCAGGAAATAAGCGAGGGGATCTCATTTCTGAAAGAAAAGACTGAACTTTAAAAGTAAAACAATTTGAACATCCTAGTATTTTACCTTTAAGTCTAGACTCGCTGTTCCTTCTCATATAAATAAATCTAAAGATAGATAATTTATAACACACATTGATTACTCGGCGACGTATGTGTGCGTGTGTCACCGTGATAACCTCTAGTTATCATTCCACGACGCACAAAACAGACATTTCATAATCATTATATGTGTCTAATATATTATTATGAGACGAGAAGAGTTTGTATGTTATACCTATATCGTAGTATAAAGATGGAAAAGTTCATATAAATCAACTAGGTGACCCGCGCAACTTCGTCTGCGTCACAAAAGGATACAACATAGCCTTTCTTGATAAATGGACTTTCCAACAGTGATTAATGAAAATTCTTTCACTGTTGGAAAGTCCATATATCGATAACCTCTTTTGTACAAAAAAGTGTTGTAATATGAGAGCAACTTACAAGATATTTTTTAAAACTTTTTTTTAACTTGGATTATATGACTTTACACTACTTTCTGTAACACCTTAATGTTTTATTTGGAACTGATATTAATAAAATATTTTTTCAAGAGGTACCGCGTGTTTTACTCAGTCAAGATATATAATTAGATGAATAAAACATTATTTTTATAAGAGGTTAAGGGTCACAGTTCAGTATTTTGCGTCAAGTTTAAATAGTGTTTCTTTTATTATAATTAGTTAAGACGTTGTTAATTTATGCACAATAATAAATTATAAATGGTTTATATGGCCCATCAGGTGGGCCGTTGGCTCGTCTGCCTACATGGCAATAAAAAAAAAAAAAAATATGGAACTAGTGGACCCGCGCAACTTCATCTGGGTCACTTTCAATTAAAATATAGCCTATGTTCTTTCTCTGGGTCTAAAGATTGTCTGTGCCATTTTAATCTTTAATCAATTTTATCTGAATCGGTTAAGAGGTTTAAGCGGGAAAGCGTAACAGACAGACAGACAGACAAAAAGACAAACAGACAGAGTTACTTTCGCATTTATAGTATAAGTAGGGATTTATACTTTCAAATTTATATTTAGCGGATGAAATTATACAGCTTAGGGGAAATGGAAATAAATACACTGAAATTTAATATTAAGTTATAATGCAAGCGTGGTTGCCTATATGTTATTGCTTAGGCCACCTGATCGTAAGTACCTCATGAACCTCTGCGATATAAGGAGACACTAAGGGCCGCTACATACGACCTACCATTAAAGACTTTCTTTAAATCTCATTTTAAGAAAAAGAAAAGTGTCATATAACACTCGAGTGTTCGAAGGAATGGTTCGAGTTGATTCCAACATCTCTCTATCATCGCACCACCCAGGTGGAATCAATCCTTACTACTTGGACCACCGCGGTCATCCACTTGTCCTTCTTCAAACGAGGTTTGAAAATAGTCCTTAAAGGAGGCCGTAGGTGGCCCTGGCCCAAAAAAATGTTATAAGAAAGAAAGAAAGAAAATACTTTTATTCAGCACACACTTAAACACTACATAAAAAGTAAAAACAAAAAACATAAATAAAATAGAAGAAACTATGCTTAAGATGGGCACTGAAGGGGCGACCAGCTCAGTACACAGCTACAGCTATGCAGCTATAGCGCTGATTTTCAGCTGGACCCATTGAAATCAGAGAAGCATTTTTAGTTTACTCTCTGTATCAATATTCCTACTTAAGCTTCATAATAAAAAATTGTTATCAACACAAATAAACGATGTAAACAATGAGTAGTCGGCACGTGTCGCAGGTCACACAAACAATAGACAGACCCTTTGTCGTCGGTTAAACTGGTTATATCAAAGTTCTGAACTCGCGATAATAGTGAGATGTGGTCACGTGGTACTCAACACATGTTTTGGTAACACGTTACGTATACATACTACCAGTGACGAAGTCAATTTACTAGAGAGGTAAGATTTAAGATATGACCTACAAGAGGTATATTTAGTTTTGTTTAGGTTATCATGAAGTGGTGGTGTTCTCTTGATAGTCTTTGAATATTGAAGGGAAGCCGATAAGAATGGTTTTTTTTTCATTTATTAGAGTAAACAAACAATGACAACAAAGATTAACAAAAAGAAAAAGAACTAACTTAATAATAATGTTGTCACCAGCACCGTTAACCTCGGCTTAACATTATATATTATTGTGACACAAAGAAAATTAAAGTATATTATTATACTTAATTTGAATTTATACAATTCAGACATTAAGAAGTAAAATGTTACTCTTAAAAATTTAAAAAATACAGAAAATGAAACAAAGTAAAGACATTATGGTTGTAGAGACTTTGCGCCACTGCATACTATATAGTAAGGTATGATTTGTAGTCTAAGTCTATAGTAATGAAGAAGTAATGTCGTGATGGTTTAGGGTCACCCCCCTTGTTTTGGATCTATTGGGGCGATTAAAAAAGTTAACGTTATTTTTGAATGGTTGTAAAAATAAAATAGTTAATGTTATATTATTGTGAGTTTTAACGCCACTTTTAAAATCTAATTGGCTTCACAGGAACATGGCAAATTTCGCAAACAATATTTTTTCGATTTTGAGGCTCTAATATTTTCAGGTTCAGAGATAACTCTAAATAATTTACGTAATCAAATCATTATCTTGCTTTTTATCATTACTTTAAAGATAAGTTGAGTATCTTAAATTTAATGATTTTTCTCGTCTCTCACTCAATTACCTTAATAAACTATTATTATAATTTTTTGTATTAATTTCTATAGATATCATTATTATTTACATAACAAAATAAACAATCAGATCAAACAACAGCACTCTACCAGATCTCCGGGAATAGGAACTCTATTGTTTCACTGTGACTATTTATAAACCCTGTTATAATTATTAGTCCGAACTCTACCTTCAAACTTAGTGAAAGCTAATTGTAGAGAGGGTGAAACACGTGTCTCTAAAAACACATGATACTCATTTTGTTATATAGAGTCGATTAGCGACGAGTCACTCTACCTTTGTTCTGACGCTCTCTACATTTTGTTTTGAAGGTTTCAGCTACCTTCAAAATTTTCCTCTTTAGAAACGTGACTTTGGAAGAAATGAAGTATTAAATTAATTGAGAATGGTTTATAGAAATTATGATGTCGTTTGACTTTCCAAGAATACCTCATAAAGCCTCAGTGTTCAGATCTTTTTTAAATAGTATTGAAATTTAGAAAAATTACTAATGTACTATTATTGTAAAAAAAAGTAAGTAAATAAGTATGTAAAAAATAATTGTTCGTAACTTTTTGCAAGAGACATCGAAATCAATCCCTTGCATGAACTTCACTACCTAGAACCGTGAATTTTATAATTTTATCAAAACTTTCCTGAAGAAAATCATTAAAAAATAAACACACACTGATTCTTAAAATAGCATCAATTAGAAATGTTGATATGAAGAAGTACCCATGAAGATATTTATTCCTAGACATAAATATATAAATACGTTCAACATTTACTATATAATCTTTGGAAAATGGTTATGACGTGACATTTCCGAGGACCTAGAGCGATGGTGACCACTTACAACCAGGCTAGTCGTTTACTTGTTTACTATGTTGTATTATGATAAGAAAAAGTTGATCACACATAAATTAACTGAAGTTTAAGAGCGTGAAGTGAATGTTATGAAATTCCTGAAATGCTATTGTAGTGTGAATCATAGAACACCTGGACCGTGTTCAGCGTGTGTCGGGCGCGGGGTGAGGGGTGGACCACAGCGCGGGGGGAGAGGGGAAACACTGTAAACACCATTGTACCGAAGCACGCACAGCTGCTTCTATCGCTACAATTACACCTGTGCTCAGAACAAACACACTAATTGCATGGTATCGGTCGTTTTGTTTTAGATTTTATCGGCGGTTTGTTAGTTCGGTGCTCGTTTGTCCCGCGACTGTTAGGTAACGCGCCGTAAGACACGCACCGAGACCCGCGCGTTACATGATCATCATGTCTATCACTATGTTTGTAAACAACTAGCCGAACTATGAATAAAAGATTTCAACGCGCGGAACCACACTTACTACTTCATTGTTGTAAACTTAACACCTCTTTCACAGAGATAGCCTCTGAAATACAGCTCTAATGAGTCTACCATTCATACCTACATACGGGTATAGGTTAAGTGAGCGTACTGTCTAATCGGATTACTGTTCGAAGAGCAGCAGTAGGTACAGTTAGAAGGCGTGACGTAGAACGGTATGACACGTGCAGCGATGTGTGTTTAGATCGAGGGTGGTGCTGGAGAGTGATCGCATCGCGGCTATTATGTCACCGTAATTAAAAAGTGTGCCGTGCGTGGTCGGAAGTGTGGTGCGTGGTGAGTGGTAGTGGGGGGCGCGGCGAAGGGGGGCGCGGGCGCGGGGTGTGGGTGCGCGGACGGCGCCCGGGCAACAGCAGCCGGCAGTCGCGTGCTGTAGGTCGCCGCGGACGCCTGCCTGGCCGCGCCGCCGCGATGTGCCCCCTGTGAGCGCGCGCCGCTCGCCGCTCGCCTCAGATATGGAATACCAGCACCAACCTATCCCGCCGCTCGGGCCGCCCGCGCCGCCGCCGCAGCTGATGCCGCCCGCGCCGCCGCCGCCCCTGCCCTCGCTCCCGCAGCTGCAGCACGGACACGTCCAGGACGACGACCGCTGGAGCCAGTACCACATCTGGAGGCAGCACGTCTTCGTCAACGGTCAGTCCTCAACGTCCGCGCGCACAAACACTTTCTCCTTCGCGCTTCCGCCGCCCCCTCGCCGACAATACCATCACAACTCCGCTCGAGAGACACTCTACTCAAAAAAAGAGAAAGTGCGCGAGCGCAGTCCGATATCGGTCGATCGAGTCTCGTCCGTTTCGCGAATCGAGCCTTTCACCCGTCCGCGCCTCCTCGCGCCTCCTCACGCCGAACTCTCGGTGCCGAGGAGGCTCGTCCGCAGCCTCACCGCATTGTGTTCACTATGATCTGTATGTAATGTAATTCGCGCTGACCTTCCGCGTACTGCGAGGGACGAGATTACCGCCGAGAGTCGACACGCGGGTCGCGGGTCATCGTCACCAGATATCGTGTGTTGATAACGTCTCCGAATCTTCGAAACGCTCGAGACCTTGACATACGTGACGTGCGAGCTGCGGTCTTGGTCGCTCGTCGCCGCCGTCTTCGCGTCGTAAGTACTCAGAGTGCGCATCGCACGCTCCCTACAGACGAGCTGATCCCGCCACTAGGCTGTGTTGGTAGCCAGGGTTCGCAAGGGTCGTAGGTACTCGAGCTGGGCGGCGGAAGACGATCCGCTCCCAAACGCGATTAACTCGGAAGGAAGCCATACCCTCTACAAACAACGGCTGCCTCAAATTACCGCTAAGTATAACAATAAGCCTATTTCTATGCGATTTTACTTGACATTGTACAGTTTCTTTCTCCCAACTTATATTTTACAGTAAAAAGTGAAAATGTCTATAAGAAATCGCCTCGAACCTTTATGAATTTGGTGAAATGTATGAGTCACTGCGGAACGGCAAAAAGACGTCTTTAAGAAAGTTTACGGAAAGCGGGTCACTCGAATCGGCGTGTAAGTTTCTTTAATAAGTTGATGTTTGAGTGGAAGCAAAGTAACAAATTAGTAAGATTACAGCAACAAAACGACGTAATAGTCGGCATATTAACAAACTCGTTGACCCTTCAATGACGGGATCTACGAGCGAGGTCGACAACACAAGCGCATCAATACACACACAGACACACTCTATTTTACATATATAAACGTCTTTTATACTTGAGGTTTCGGCCTCACAGTAGCTTGAGACATTATTGAATATACAGGTTTCAATCTCATCACAGGTACACGAGCATACGTACCACAATGATAGTAAGTGGTTACGGCTCATGGACCTCAGCAATTTCAGGGCGCTCAATATTTTTCTCAAACTTTTAAAGAGCCTAGTCACACCAAGGACGGGAGCTCATCCCCAGTCGGAAGAAATATGGTTAACCAATGCAAA
The DNA here is from genome assembly GCA_030269945.2 of Trilocha varians. Taxonomy (NCBI): domain Eukaryota; kingdom Metazoa; phylum Arthropoda; class Insecta; order Lepidoptera; family Bombycidae; genus Trilocha; species Trilocha varians. The sequence goes on from AP028256.1 coordinate 17,485,704, forward strand.
AACAAATAAACTGCAATCATTGTTTTGGTTGGAACAAAAAAACATAAACGCAAAAGTAGATAATAATAAGTAGTAACAAAACACACAAAAGCAAGTAACGGTTACAAACGATATATTAAATTTAAAAGTAATTTTCAGCTACGCAAATATATTGAAAATGAAGAGCAAACCACGCGTTAATACACGTGCACTCCTTATCACAATAACATTACAGTTTAACATCAAATTTATTGTTAAATTGCTAATTAGGATACAAGGAAGAATTAAATACAAAATATTAATCTTTAACACAAAATGTAATCGCGAATATTTAGCACGAAAAGCGAAAGTGAAAATCACTAAATTAAATGTTATTAACAACTGCCTCGTATTCAAATTTTATAATAATTTCGACATCTTCGGAAACCGGATCTTGAATAAAATAACATCAATGAAAGCTGACTAATATTTTAGTATCAACAAAATAATCAGAAGTAAAAGTCATGTATGATTTTATGTGACAACCCATTACTGCCCACTGCTGGACTCAGGTCTCCTCAGAATAAGGATTAGGCATAGTCCACCATGCTTTTCAATGCGGATTGGGGACTTTACGTATATTCGAAGGAATTTTAGAATCTTTTTCTAATGTGCAGGTTTCCTCGCCACGTTTCCTTCACCGTTTTTAGCCATTGATGTTGTGAGTTTGGAGTGTGTGAGAATCGTCGATAAATTTAATTTCATATGATGATGTATGTTAAATTCGAAACATTTGACACTCGCTTTCGTTTGAAATCACTTGCAATTTCTTGTGTGTCAGAGCAATTCATATGAAGGTATTTCTCTGTTACTAGTTATTCTGTGGTAGGATCTACATATTATGAATTTTATAGGCACTCTTTACGTAGATACTTTCTGAATAGTAATCTGATTTTAAATAGAAGAAAAAATCATTCGAATATACACAATTTAAGATCCATTTTGTATTAAGTCTATCTTGTTTAAAGATTTTAGAAGATCCATAGTACCTAATAGATATTATAGAATGCAATCAAAGGGCCCTACTATGTGGAAGCGGAGGCCGTTGAAACTGGATCGACCAGTTTTGACAACGCGATCACATTTTGTCAAATTAAACACTATTTATAGTCTCAGATAGCAGCAGTCATATTAGGAAAACTATAACTTTTACTTGTAAAATAATACATGCAAATTATTAAGTTAGTGAAAGAAAAAGTTAGTTTATTTCAAAGTACATACCTAAGAAATTTTGTAATGTTTTTAAAACTCCATAAGCACCTAAAATTTATATCACTTTAAACGTCGTTCAAAATAACCAAAGCATAATCAATAATTTTCAAAAAGTTACACCATTTATTTACCAAAAATATTTGAATAAAATTGTCAACTTTAGAATATTAAAATAATAATACTAAGATACACGTATGTAGATTATAGAAACCACAGGTCGAGACTGGATTTATAATTAACTTGAACTTATCATTTAATTTACATATACAAAGTCTCACTTTCATCTAAAAATAATTGAAAGTCTTTAGGATAATATATTACTGATTAATGGAGTCACAAAGGAAGATATATATTTTTATGATACTTTCATTCTTAATTGTATTAGCTTGACTGTAAATTTCATTGATAAATTTAATAACGGTTAAAAACTATATTTCCAAATCGCACCTTTGGTTTTCATGTGTTTTCAACCAAACAAACAAACTCCGTGACTTGCTTAATATAGATTTATTTTGACAACTTCATTATAATAAATTTCCTTAAACACTCGCGGTTATCTACCTCACTTATACATTTAATAATACATGCTCATTCAAAATAATAATAAATCGTGGTAAGAACCCGTTAATTGTATAAGTGAATCTTCATTACTTTTGGATCTTAAATATAAATTATTTCTACGTTAATAATAACTGTTGCTTAGCAATATAATTATAGCAAACATTTCATAAAGTTAGAGATGATATCCGTTGAGTAACTTTGACGTCAGGAAGTCCTGCAATTACAATCTTATACGAGAATAGAGTGCAAGTATTTCTTTATTTAGTCTGTTGTAACGGGAAAGTCAAATCTTTCCTAACTTTGTGTGATTATGAAATAAAAGTTTGTAAAATATATTTTAGGAAATTTCGTTATGGTTAAAACTCGCGGATTACTTGATGGTATGTGCCAAGAAAGTGTTGTTGGGTGTTTCTCTATATAAGATTGTCACTTTGTTTTGAGCAATCGATTTTGTTATAGTTTTTTTTTCTGGCATCTATAAACTCTTGTAAATCTGTAGTGTATCCCATTAGTAGCAAGCTTGAGGTTTTATTAGGACCCACTAATGATCAGGTAAAAAAGTTACAGTTGACAACTGGTATAGTTGCTTCCGTTGTGTTAAGTCCTAAAAAATCCGATGAGTTTCCATGGCCAGTTCATCTCCAGACATTTTTTCTAAACTGGCAGTAGTGCTTTTTTGACTTTCAAAATGTATATGTCTACATTTGATTCCCTTCGATTTTGTTAAAACAAAGAGGTTATGTGTAAGTGAAGCTTACTCTCAGTTTAAGCTGCAGTCTGCCGCTTAATATATGTCAAAGCCATGCTTGTTATCGGCGTAAACTTGGCATTGATGTTATGTTCACATGAGTTATGTCACATGTTGCGTCATTACAAAATTAAGGTCAATCACATATCGGGGTGAGCCTCCAAACGTTGATATTGCCGATTATAAATATAATTTATATTAATCATTTCTAGAAACATCGTTTTACGTTTTATTAAATGAATTATTTTATAAATAAAATTTAAACATCAGCAGTGGACTAATTAATAATAGCTTAGTTTTGAAATATGATCGGTTTTAAAACATAACCTTTAAACCACGTACATTGTTATTTCGAAATAAAAGACCTAACTTTAAATTAAAATGAGACTTGGAACACGTGGTGTAATATACCTAACCTCTAATGAGGGAGTAGAGCCTAAGGTTCGGTGGATTGATACACTAATAATAAGATTATTCAGTGTTTTATCTTAGTGGCAGTTCCATAATAAACATTTCGGTATAGCAAACAAAATAGAACAACAAGAAAATAAGTTATAATTTCAACATCTACTATAAAAGAAAGATCTTGTATAATGTCATAGTATATTTCATTATCATCATCAGCCCATAGACGTCCGCTGTTGGACAACGCCGTTCCTGCGCTGCATCCAATCATTTGGACTTTAAAAGTCAACATTCTCAAGTGACTCCATAAAATCAATTCGAATCTTATATCTGTATAGTTCAGCGAGGCAGTCTCAGTGTCTTTTTCGTCAATTCGAGCGTGGCGCGCCAACTTTCACTTTGAATATTTGGGAAAAAGTTACGACCTTTTCGCGACTTTCTCCTCTCTCCCCCCCTTCGCCTCACGCCCCGCGGCCCGGAGCTGCTCCCGCGTGCACACAAACCAAAACTACTTTTACTTTTTATGGTTAACAAAGCGATGAGATGAGATACGTCATGAGATGTTCGTGTTGTCGTTGAGGCAAACGTTGGTGATGTGTATGAGTTAATGTTTTAGCGGAAGAATTCGTTAATTCTTTTTGATTATGGGCATAGATTCCTTTGTTGTTGATTGTCTCATTACAAATCCTTAATACTGCAATTCTACAAGGCATTAAATTCGTTTGGCAAATCTACGTAAATTTTGATGTAGCATTTCAAAAAGATCTCTTTAAAACGCATCAGTATTGCACCATTTAGAGTAATAATAGTCAAAATTTACCAACTTATATGACTTCCACAACAACTCGTCGCCTCAGTGCTTGTTTGGCCAATCTGACATTTTTTACGAAAATTACTTTTTAATGCAGTATTATAAAGAATAAAATTTCCATCAGACTGGAAAAATATTTTTTTAAAATATTAAATTTTAAAACAATAAATATCTCATTTCAATTTTTTTCTCAACACGGCACTTAACGAAAATTCCGTGCTTGTTTGCTGTCTCCTGTAAAATTTTCTCGAGTGCAGATTAGCCAAACAAGCACTGAGGCGACGAACTAATAACATATCATTGTAAAGTTTTAATTAACGTCGAGAAAAACCATATCATTGTCGGATATACAGCTTTGTACAAAAACGATTCACATGCGGAACAAATATATATTGTTATGGTACACTGAACGTACGAACTAACACGAATTATTACTGGATTTCATTTAAAAATAATACTATAATCTAATATATATTATAAAGGCGAAAGTTTGTATGTATGGATGTTTGTTACACTTTCACGTAAAAACTACTGAATGGATTTGAATGAAACTTTACCACAATATAGCTTATATATCAGAATAATACATAGGCTACAATTTTTGAGGTTTCTAAGGTCGTAAAAAAAAAAATTTTTTGCGGTATAATAGTACTATATTATAGACGTCGCGAACTAGACGGGCTAGTCGGGACGAACCTGAAGTCCACGCGACAAAAGCTAGTCTTATAATAAATGCGTCAGTTTGTTTATCTCAATGTGTGTTATATCAATCTTCCACTTACAAACTGCTAAATGGATTACTAAGTCATATGAACAGAAAGCATTTAAACCTGGTAGGCTTCGTATAAACCAATACTGCATCTACCAGGAAATTGTTAAGGATCAAATCGTTCTGAGATCACGATAAATAGTCTTCAAATTTTCAGTTTGATTCAGTCAGTAATTATTGTGGAGAAAAACTTTAAAAAGACGTTAATGACAAATATTTATCTAGATATGAGTATTTAAACCATTAACAAAACAAATAAGGAGGCATTCGAAAATGATAAAAATTCTACAACTACTGATGTTGAAGTCGTGTAAAATAAGATCTACTATCAAAAAAACCATAAGTAACAAAATATCATTTACCTATAATCAACGATCTAGAGGCTTGTACAAATATTCTATGACATTAAACTCTTAAAGCAAAACTAATTTTTACTACGATTATAATTTTCATTCACAAATATTCCTTCTCACTAAACTCTCTATATAAAACAGCAATGACCTTTCTAGAGAGCTAAAGCTTGTTTGTTTGTTGCATTCAAATTCAAATCCGAATGATTCGCATTAGAAAGTGTGTGAAGTGTACAAGTACGTTTGTAATCTCATCGTAATAATGTGTTGATGTAACTTACGGCGATTTAAGGTTGTCAAACGACAGTTTCTAAAATTCTTTTTTGAGGGGACTGTGCAATTTTCTCTACTAAGAGTCCTTGGTTTTAGAAGATTCAACTGTGTTTATATTGTTGTGGTGAATAATCGCTATTAATAATTCACTACTAAAGTACATTGACATGGACAAGTTTCGTGTTAATCTATAAAAAATAAGATATACAATGTTTAATGGTTCACTTAGCCTAAAACTCTCAATGTTATAATAATATTGAAAAATAAAATATATTTTTCTATTTGTTCGTGACAACCCTAATGTCGAGAGTAAAAGTAATTCCGTGGGTATTTCCGCGGCGTCATCGCTTCCGACTTTTACTTTCTCGATCGGCAGCACGGCGCGACGTAGCGAAACGTACCGATACACACATGCACACATACACACATGCATGCTTTGTTATTGTTTAGTTATATTCCAACCTATATGTGATTAGTAAAACGTATGCCATCTGATTGTAGACCAGTATTGTCGCTCTTTTATTTTTGTAATGTGAATTGTCTAGACCTATTTTTTTGGGCTTTTTACGTGCTATCTATGAATGATGTTGAGACTTGAAAGATCAAAGCTGTGGGTGTCTTCTGATCTTGAAGAAGTTCATGAATTATAGTGACAACTTACAATCAGGTGACCCGTAATTTTGACTAGGTAAGATAAAGTAAGTTTTACTATCTCTGTCTAAGCAATTAACTGTTGATTTAAAAAGCAAGTTGATTTGATGACGATGAAATGAACTTGACAATAATAGAACATTCATAATTAGTTCTAAGTTTATAAAATATGAAACTAATGGATGTAATGGATACATTATTACAAACAAAAAACAACAATAATACAATGAGTACAAGAAAAATATAAAACCATGTATTCGTAAGAAAAAACTGTAAAATAACATAAATATAAAAAGGTTTGATTACAAGAACGTTCAGATGTTAAGGTATTATTAAAAAAAAAAAACAAAGAATAGTTTTATACAAAAACAGTATTAAAACCATATAAATTTACGAATTCTATAAAATTAATTGTAAGACGCAATTTGTGAAGCAAATAATGTAACTTCATCTTGAAATAGCGAACAATGTATTGCTTCGGCCGCTCGTTAAACTTCAACTTGATAAAGAGTACAAAACAATAGCATTCTAAATCATAACTAGACTTCTGGTTTACATACTGCGTACTACTCTGATATATTACTCATAAACTTGATTGTGCTCAGAACACTTATTATACAGATAACTCGTGAATCTCTTACATATTTTAGCACGCGACACTTGCAGTTTGAAATGTGTTTTGATTTTCAAGTGAAGTTATAGTACTTTGTCTTTGACTCTACTGAGTAATAGTTAATTTGGGGTGGTTGTAGATGTCTCATCAGTGTGGTCACATGTGTCTTGTGCACCCTAATCCTGTGGACGGTGTGATGCGAAGATGTCTCGGAGCGAGGTGTCCACGGCTGCTTTCACGACAAGCTCCTTACTTTCGCTCAATTCACACGTTTATGAAAATGATCGCGCGTCGCCGGAAAACATTGACTTTCACTGTTGCGCAAGAGCAACCACTTCCCGCTTCCCCCCGCCCCCGCCGAGCGCCTCACACTCCCGCAGCCTGCTGCCGACACTGCTCACCTATATTTTCCGACTAGGAAGCTAGGTTGCGCAACATCAACTTTCCACCGCTGCACCGGCAACTACCGCATCGCTTCGACCGATGTTTGTAATGTTTATCCTTAACGATGACTGAGCATCGGAACGTCATTTATAATAAATAAGTTATTGTAACAATGTAAATGGCAAAGTAACGGGCATTAGATTAGTGCGGAGGCACGTCGCTTTCTACCGGTCACGTCGGATGAAAGTGAGAGCGGTGTCCGCGCCCCGCACTCCTCACACCCGCGCGCACTCTCGCTTTCTCCGCTGCCTCTCAGATCAAATCTGCGTCGAATTCATGCAAACTCGGAAGTCAGCACAGACTCAGGGCCAAACATTCCTACAGTAGTCGCATGGCGTAATCAAACGTCGTCAACGCGCACGGCCGGACTTTCTCCAGCCCTACGAAAGTGAGAGCCGGACCGTCGGTCGTGGGTGGCGATGTGACCGCCTGGTGCGACCCTCGCCATCGCAGCACGTTGACGCGCGCGATCAGAATGCATTCAGATGCAGCGCCGAGGAATGCGTTGTTGCGTAAAGATTGCGCAACGAGTGCATTGCACAGGTGTCGGTGCAGAGCGTAAGAAGGGGTGCGTGCGGAACGGTGCGCGGAAAGCGTGCCGCTCAACTAGGTTACTTCCCGCTTCCTGCCGCACTCACTGCGCCTTCCGTCATACCCTCGCCTCCGCACTCTTGCACTTTTTCACGAGGAAACTACATTGTAACATGTTTATCTTTCTCACGGCTGTAATTTAACTAATGATGAAGTACGTAAAACACGCACAATCATGTACATATGTGCCAGGCGTAAACTTTATTAGTAATTGTCGTATGACGTCGGTTACAGTTCGTAAGTTTGTCGAGTTTCTTAAAACAAAGAGGCATTGTTATAGATTGATCCGATTTAAGTACAAAACTACGTAGTTTGTAGTTGTTGAACATGTCCTGACCGAGCGCAGGAGAGGTCCGTTTGTATAATTAAGACGTAGGCCGAGTCCCGACAAGGCTCCGCGTCGTTCGACTCCTGAGGGAGGCCGCCTCACGTGTCCTCTCCCCTTCGTCCTTCTACTAACAACGTGATCACCTCAAAAGTTTCAGCAAAAACAATGTTTAAATCAGTTATAATATTAGAAGTGTCGGATAAACGGACACGACCATTCCTCGTGTATAATGTATGTATGAGTGTCGCCTGAACATGTGTTGAACCGTATGTAAATTGTGGAAAGACTGCGCTGTTCGTAAATATCAGTCACGTTGCATTTTAGAGTATTTTATACCGCGGCTTGCCTCATTTGACTCCGTTTAAATATTTTATGGTTCTTGACGTCTTTCGAACTGCACTGTTCAATGGCCTTAATACATTATAATCCTTTATGAAACATATTTATGGATAGTGGAAAGTTTGTACGAAAGACAACGACATCGGTTTCGCATATAAATTATTTCTTATATTATTTTTAATTTATTTGTTAAGTCTTTGTCTTGAGAGATTCTAAATCACTTCAAGAACATACTTTGTTTCGGTAGTATATTTGTTTTGAAACAGAAGTTTATGAATGTGATATGTGCCTATAATACAGATTTTATTGTTTTCCTTATGTTGATTTTTGATATATTGAAATTAAAACTACGAATTACATTATTATTTATTATCATTTGCTCCGGTTAAGGAACTATCGACGTTTAGAAAGTTCTTGAATAGAAATTTAAAGAACGCAATCGATCACTATTTTAATATCTTTTGTCGTTTAACCAAACTATTACAAACTTTCTCGCGACTCGACAATCAATCAGCAAATTGTAATCTAATTATAAATACTGAATTAGCTATAACTACATTTTGATTCGTGAATACTAAGAACGTCCGTTGCACAACGCTTACAGAAAATTTCGAGAAATCATTGCGGTACTGATTACTGGTCTCGGGTTACGTTCAACTTAATTTTCATTCGAAAGCACGATTCATGGGAATTCAGGCATCGTTATCGGACTTCAGCCGAGTAGTTACAATGTTGAGACGCTTACACCGGATGCGGCTAATGTTACTCTCCCACGGGACTTGCATCGTCTACTCGTTTACATGTATTCAGCAGATTCGCCTTCTATGAATTTTCCGTTACTATATCATGTTCGGATTGATATCGTGTATCCGTCTCTTGGTCTATACCTCCTTATGTTTTTCCGTACACAACCTTGTCCCTTCGGATCCGAACCCCAAGTTATGTGCTGATGCGAATTGTTGTATTGCAGAGCGAACATGTGTATATTTCCGACGTTTGTATGCCATGTGTGTATTGCGATGTGGGTGTGTGGGTTTAGAGACAGCGGTGCCCTCACGGCGCGGCGTGGGGGCGCTGCTGTCGGCGCGGCGTGGAGTCGCGCGGGCTGACGCCCCTGTCCTGCTTGTTACAGGCAAGTCCGTCAACACTAAGGAGACGCTAGAAGACAAGAAGGATGACAACGACCTCTGGGAGGCGCAGGCCGCCTTCCTGGGTCCCAACCTCTGGGACAAGACTCTGCCCTACGACCCCGATCTCAAGGTACAAGAAGTCAGTACTCATTACTATTACCTACTGCGTGTTGCGTGTCGTGTGCGTCTGTCTGTTGCTTCCTAACCGCGGCGCATCTCAGCGCACCTCAGCGCACCTCCGCGCACTAGGTAATAGATCCTCCTCTCTCCTCGCTTCATCACCACCATCGCCACCATCGCCTGCCACCCTCCCTCCCTTGCCTGAACCCGCTTCCGCATTGTCGTTTCCACATACATCACTTATTATTTTATTATGATTATTATTTTGATATGATTATGTCGATGTGTTGCTGATCAGCTGCAGTGCTAAGCGATTGTAATATTATATACTGTGTCGCTGCGCGTGAATGTGGGTGTGTGCGAGGTCCCGAGGCACCGTTGCGGCGTCGCGTCGTGGCGGCGTCGGGCGGTGCGTCGGGACGCGCCTGTGGGGGCGGTCTGTGACCGGAGCCCTGTGCTGTTGCAGTACGTGGACCTAGATGAGTTCCTGTCGGAGAATGGCATGCCGGGCGAGGGTCTGGGCAGCACGCACCTGGGCGGCTCGGCGTTCGGCCCGGCGCTCGGCCTGCAGACGCCCATCACCAAGCGCGAGCGGTCCCCCTCGCCCTCCGACTGCATGAGCCCTGACACCATCAACCCGCCGCTGTCGCCAGCCGATTCCAGTACGTATACACTCCTTTTATTTACATTTGTAATATAGTCAATGGCCCAGATTTTTTTATTTAATTTTTTACTACCAGTCCATACGTAAATTACAAAGTAGTTATTTATTAATTTAATCTGCTTCCAAATTTCCATAAAGTTCGCAACAGCATCGGCTCCCAAGTGTGAGTGTAACATGTCCCACCTGTGTATTCCAGCGTTCTCGATGGCATCCTCGGGGCGCGACTTCGATCCTCGGACGCGCGCCTTCTCCGACGAGGAGCTGAAGCCGCAGCCGATGATCAAGAAGTCCCGGAAACAGGTAAATGAAGTTAGTGAGCTGATCGTTCCTAGCGGCATGCAGCGGGCTGCCGGGTGCGGCGAACACACACACATCACACACACTAACATACATCAGCTAGTAGGTAGTAACATCATGTTTTCTTAAATGACATGTCATTTCGTCATAGTCGTGAAGTTCATTTACAGTATTTTCTTATTGAAAAAAGAAGATTGCAAATTTTTACGTCACAGAGGATGAATTTAAATACGAATAGAGCCAGAGTAATAATTGAATATTTTGCAGTTTTGAAGAAAAAAAACAAAGTTCTGTACAAATATGAACAAAAACCTATGATTTGCACAAATAACTATTTGTAAACTATAATACAGATTGCATTCCGTAAACCTCTGAAAATCCTATGTTAAATAAAGTCGTTTCAGTGATAAACCGGAAAAAAACGTACAAAAAAAAATGTTCAGTAAGTACTTGCATCCATTTGCGTTTGTTAAACACTGCAATTTTATTACTTTGTATAGATACACTAATTTGTTCCAATGTATTTTCCATAGGTAGTTAATAAATATCGGACCTCCCGACCTTTAAATAGAAGTACACTTGGGGCGCTATTTATTGCAATTACTATTGAAGGTCATCCGTAGATGTGCAATTCATTTGCGTGATGTAAGAAGATGCAATTGTCTCTTTGCACATACGGAAATAGGTCAGTGCTGAACTGATTACAGCTTTAATTTAGCTCTGATAATAAAAAAAACTAGTGTATTTCTTGCGTAAAGATGCAATATAAGTTACATAACAATAATATGACATTGAATAAATAAAATAGTGCTTCAAACTATATCTATTATGAGAATCCCCTTTATCGTCGCCTCAGTGCTTGTTTGGCCAATCTGCACTCGAGCAAATTTTACAGGAGAAAGCAAACAAGCACGGAATTTTCGTTAAGTGCCGTGTTGAGAAAAAAAATTGAAATGAGATTTTTATTGTTTTAAAATTGAATATTTAAAAAAAATATTTTACCAGTCGGATGGAAATTTTAATGACGTTATGGTAAAGGGTCAAAAGACTTTTTAGAAAAATAAAAGAGATAGGTTAGGTTTTGATTTCGATTATAATCTAATATTACTGTTAGATTTTGAATAACTAGTAGTTAGTATACTTCTATTTTTAAATCATAAAAACAAAATACATTTACGGTAAAATTACAACTTCTAAAAAAATGAAGCACAAAAGTACACGTAAATTATTTCAAATCTGTTTTCATAAATCATCAAAGGTTTCAGCCACGTTCATTATAAAAATACAACCCCTCAAAAACAGTATATCTAAATGCGTCCAGTTTTTTACAATCTCCAAAAACACATTTATACTAAAGGCAAACATAAAAACAACAAACTTCTACTGCCCTGTAAATATGAATTTTATTTAACAACCCCTCTCACAGAACACGTGATCAAAATCTAAGACGTTTTCCTTAAAAGTCCTCAATAATATTATTATTTTGTCTCGGACATCTGAGAAAGGTGACTACGGGAGAAAGCTCGAGACTCCGTCACGTTGTCAAGGAAAATATTCTAATTTAACTACAGTCCGAGAAAATTCAATCAATTTAATATAAGTAGAATTAGGATAATCACGAACATATCCAATTGCAAATCATTGATCAGTATAAAACAAGCGAGAATCCCGCTGTCTGTTTCATGTAACTTTTTAATGTAGTTTTTTTAGGAAAAAAAGCGACTCAAAGAACGCTTTAAATGTATAATATTGTAGGAAATAGACCAAAGAAAAGAAAACCGGGAAAATATATTTTGCTCTTTGTGACGCAGACATAATCGGAGTAAACAAATACAAAATATTAAACGACCGGTAATTTCACGATATACCACAAAAATGTTATTTATACTGACATGAAGTTTCCGAACCTTACCTTGATATTGACAATATGGCTCCACAGGTTGAAAAACACACAACACTTGAACTGTACGAAAAAGTCGAAATTTCTTAACACAGTATTGTTTATTTTCACATATATCAGCACAAATTCAGTTTATAGTTCAATCAAATTGATTCTTTAGGATATAAACGTGTTGGGACGCGATAGACTGACTGAAGTCGGTGTATGCATCTGCGCAGTACACAAATGACGACTGCATTGATTTTATGACATTTCGGACGAATTAATAGATTTGTAGTTAAATAAATCGTCAGATTGTTGTTGATACAAGTGGTAGTGATTATTGGTTGTTTAAGAAAGTGCAGTTTAAAATGCGTTATTCACTGCTAACTTCATTACACGTGCACATTTTGGCGCGCATTTCAAATTGCATGTTTGAATTGAATTTTAAAACGAATAAAGTAAGATTTAAACAGTCTGGCTATTTGTGTCTTAAAATAGTATGCCATTTTTAAATTAAGAAATTGTTTAATTACTATAAAAAAATTCCGAATCAGTCAAATTATAATTGTGCTCAAGTAGGTGTTTTATCAAAAATAATGTAGGTAGAAAATAACATTGAATAATATAATTTGAAAACAAGCAATGTAAAGTTTACAAAAAAAATCTGAATCATTGACTTAAAAAAATTAAATTGTTCAAATTTCATTGCTCAGTTGTTTACGGAATTATTTCCCTTACATTAAAACATGCACAAACACAGCTTAACTAACGCTTTACACGTTCAACTAAACCCTAACATAATAATATTCTAACAATACATTTAAAGAGATCAAAGAAAACAGTCAATGGTGACCATTGTTCAAGCTTACGATACCTCTATTATGAAAATATTCTGAAGGGTTATTCTCAAGCAATTCATCTCTCCCTAACACATTTTTGACCTTGACACATTGTTTTGAGTTCCAAGGGTTTCTTACTGGTTGAAATTTTAAAGGACTCATTAAAAAAATATTTATAAATGTTGTCTATAGATCCAGAATGATACCAACTTCTTTGATACAGTATAAAACATTTAAGAACTATCTTTAGAGTTTTCCTCTTTGTTTAAAATTAAATAGTTTGTGTAGAAATTATACAAAATAGAATGAAGTAATAACGGATGCGAGAAGTTTGTTTTTGTAGTGTTATAATAAACACATTAAACTGATCAGCATTTACACTGTTTACATACGAGCTGAATATAATATAAAATAATATAACAAATGGATAGGAAATTATTGAGTTTGTTTCTCAGAAATTATCGAAACACGTGCAAATAGAAACACGATTATGGTTATTCTGAGGTTTTTTTTAGATTATTTTTATGAATATATGGGGAGTTCACGAGACTACCGAAATATATGAGATCTTTCAAAGGAACAGCTTACAGATAGAAAGAAAATAATCCTTTTCTGTAACGATAACTAAATTCAAAGATTTTCCTGTTGATACTAAAAATACATAGATTATTCCATAAAAGTGATGTATTAGCTGTATAATCTTTTATTTTTGGGATATCATGTAGATGGATCAATGAAGTATATTGTATATATTTTAATACCCTTGGATCTTGAATATAATTTTTATTTGTTGATATAATAGTATTTAAAAATTCGATAAAATTGAATTGCATAAGAATTACCCTCAACAGTCCACTGAATTTTCATTCTTTGTTTGATTCTAATTGCTAAAAGTAATTTCACTTTCATCACTGTAGTCTTACAGTTATTTTGAAATAAAAAGGTTACCAAACAATGCATACTTGTGTTTTTATAAAATAGTTTGAGATAGTGAAACTATGGCCATTTGAATCAGACCAAAGGGGAAAATTCGATGAACTAATCTTGTGGCTACTTCCATACACTCAATATTATAGTCTAAATTTTGGAGATTGTAATGTTGTTAAATAAATATAATCGATCCTAAATACAAAAATCAACGGGTTCTACGTGTACCGGTTCAACCAACAAAATGAAGAAAATTTTTTGCAGTCTCTTTAAAGAGAGAAAATTTTATTTAAAATATCAATTATTTTCGGAGATTGTGCCAACTAAATTGCAAAAAAATCCTAACAAAGAATAAAGAACATTAGTAGAACCCGTCGAAATGGACTTTAATATCGCAGAGTATGTGAGCAGTAGAACGTCCTTAGAGGTGACTCTGATTCCTTTTAAATGTGTTTCTGTATTATAGAAGTACATTTGATTTAAAGAAAGAACCAGGATTATCTTTATAGTTTAAGTATGTTATAGCCCTAAAGCCCAGCAGTGGTCAAAAACGTTAGAAGACTGTGGGATTCTATGTCATTAAATTTGAAAGTTTCATAAGAATTATCATATTTTCACTTTTATTTTTATTTTGATTGTTTTGTTTTTATTAGAGTCGCATCTTATGATGTTCCATTTTTTTATATATTGGTATAATATTTGTACATATATTTTGTAAATAATTTGGACAGTATATTTTTGGTTTGGTTACTGCATGAAGTGGGATAATTTACAATTCAGCTCCATAACTTTCTCTTTTAAATTGAAAAAAAAAAGAATTAAACTATCATGTTATGCAACAAAAATCATTAAAAGTCATTTCATTTTAAGTATCAAACTAGTTTAAAAAGTCTCAGTTTAAAAAAAAGGTTTTTCAGTAACCACCTCTTATTTAAAGAGTTTAAAAAATCTGTAAATTATCCTTTCTTACGAAACTTTCCTTATTACTTGGCAAGGGACAGCACATTATTGTTTGAATCATGCAATCAATTTGCTGATTTAAATAATAAAGAGTCGATCTCGAGCGACTGGCGAATCCGCATTACTGTTAGAGTTTTACACTAGCAGTATCTAGCTACCATAAAATTAAGAGTAGCGGTAATGATCAGTGCATTAAATCTTCGTTAGAAATGGGGCATAACTCAAAGAATTTAACTATCAGAAAAAAGAGGCGTGCAATTCTTGTAAACAAATAAGCATTGCATACCCTAATTTATGAGATTGAAAAGAACAACACGCAGTTTAAATAAAGTACATTCGTTTTAAATTCTTGTCTAATAAAAATTTTAGTTAAGAATGGACAGAACTAAGGTAAATAGTGGCAACTAGAGTTTTATTTTTTGAGTGGTGTCACTATCGCGTTGTATGAGCGCGGTCGCTAGATGTCGCTAGGGGTCGCAGTGTATGACGTTGTATTCCACTGGCGGGTGAAGGGTGGTATGAGTGTGTGGCGCGGCGTGCTAACCCCATATCGACGTCGTCGCCAGTTCGTGCCCGACGACCTCAAAGACGACAAGTACTGGGCGCGCCGGCGGAAGAACAACATGGCCGCCAAGAGATCCCGCGACGCGCGCCGCATGAAGGAGAACCAGATCGCGCTGCGGGCTGGATACCTCGAGAAGGAGGTAACATACGAACGAACCATCATACTACATAGGTCTTGCAGTACCTTGACATTGCAGATGATAGCCAACTTTGATTAGGTGCCCAAATGATAAACAAACGTAATTTGTTCATGATTAGATCCGAGCCCAGTAGTTGGCGACAATGGGTTGATGCAGTGGTCATTTCATGAAATTAACAATTTTATGACATTTTCTATATTTTTTTACACGATAATTTAATGAAATGACCAATCTTTTACGTGTACATAACACACCTAGCATTCCTGTACATAAGTTCACAGTACACACAAATTTTAATGTGTTCATTAAATATTTTGAATGTTGACATTTTCAGAACATGGGCTTGCGACAAGAAGTGGAGCTACTGAAGAAGGAGAACCACATCCTGCGTGAGAAGCTGTCCAAGTACGCGGACGTATAGGCTGTCTGTCCCGTCACCCGCATAGCACAAACACGCCACACGATATGTATGTACCTACTTTAATAATCTAAGATTAATCAACTTTAAGCCACTACTTGTCCATCTTCGAGTGTAAGGAGATTACTTAAAGGTAGATCATGAGATCTAAGTCTTCAGAAAAACATTGACTAGAAACGGTGAAGGAAACCTGCCTTTGGAAAGGATTCTAAAAATCCTTCGAAACTGGACTATGCCTAGTATCTCTTCTGAGGAGCCCAGCAGTAGTCAGTAATGGGTTGTTACAGTATAGATCATCTATAAAGGGTAATGTTCCCTGAAATTGTAAAGGTCTTTAACGTCATCGTCATATAAGGGGTGGGCCATATAAAGTTTGACATTTTCCAAAAGTTCGACTGTCATGTTGGCTGTGTGGCATGTTGCGCCATCCTGTTGAAACCAAATGTCGTCCATGTCATACTCTTCAATTCGTGTTGGCATGGCGGTAATGTGACGGTGTTGCTCGCCATTGACCGTAACGGCGGCTCCTTGCTCATTGTCCAATGATGCCGCCGGACCACAACCCACAACAAACCGTAACTCTTTGTGGGTGCATTGGCTTCTCAATGGTGACGTGTGGATTTTCCGACCCCCAGATGCGACAATTTTGCTTATTAACATAGCCTCCGCTATAATACAAACGGTAACTACACCCTGTCAAATGGTCCGTTAGTTCTTTTGTCCACAAGGTAAAAAGTAAATAGAGTAGGGTGATTGTGTCATGGCAGGTAGAAACTACTTAAAATCGAAGGTACTTTTTCGAGTCGTGATATCAGTCCATAAAAGTCACACAAAAATCAAGAAGAGGCTACTATTAAATGGGAACAGCACCAATATGTTAATAGGTCTCGTTAGAAAATATGTCCAGTCGTTTCAGAAATTAGTCAGTACAGGGAGACAGAAAAAACATCTTGATTATGCGAAATCTACAAATTATCATTCTGGTGTTAAATTAAGACCATTAGACCAGAGAAAGAGAAAATTGATTTTAACCCTCAAACTCTTCTTAAATATGAAATTTAAAAATGTATTCTGTTGGTTCCAGGTGTTGGGCGCGCGTCTGGTCGGATCGCGAGTGCCGCAGTGTTCACTAGCCACCACCGCGAGGCATCGCTCTGCACGGGCGCGGCACTGCATCGACGCGGCACTGCACCGGCGCGACACGCGACACGTCCTCCGCACATACTCCATCCTTCGTTACATAGGATTAATGCATCTAATACAGTTACCGTTAAGTTAGTAGAGTAGTGAACGTTAACCAAAGTGAACTGCGAGGACTTGTCCCGGCCGGCGTCTCCCGACACGCTCGTTCGCTGTAGTTTGTAATGTCATGTTGTAACGTTTTACTGCGTATCTGCGTATTTCAACAGATTCAATATGTTACAATAGTTAATGTAGTGGATGTACGAGAGATGTATCGTGTAGTAGAGCGGACGTTGCTCAATGATGCGCCGCGCCGCCTGTATATAGTAATAGTTGTAATGAGATAGCTTCCAGCCCGCTCCGTGCATGAGATTACCGTCGAGCGCGTCGTGCGTCTGTCGTGCGTCTGTCGTGCGACTGTCGCGCGACTGTCGAGCGGCAGCCGCGCGTCACAGCACGGCCACGCTCCTTCAATCATAGCGCTTAGTTTAAGTAGTGTGTAGATTCCGTAGGGTAGTTGTTATTAGAATATTTTTGTTATGGCTGTAGTTGTTAACGTTTTGAAAGTTTATAAATATAATTTGGTTTAGTTGTAATGTGACTGGCGGCATGTCTCGCCCCTCGAGATCCCGCGCACTCTGTTTTGACTCGTGCTAATATCTTATAATATATTTTTGTAGGTTTTTGTCGTTGATAAATGAGTCAATTGAATGTTTATTGAATTGATGAAGAAAAAATTATAAATGTTTATAACGTAAGAATAAGGAGTTGTTGCATTTGAATGTATTTTATGAAATACAAAGCGAGAACAATAACATGTTTTTTCTATAAATGTTTAAGAGGTGTGGGAGTCCCTCGAGACTCACCGCTCCACCTCACACCGCTCGACAACATATTACATTTCCTTTCATATTCAACGGTATTTGACTGTTTTACTAACACATTTTAAATCATTATTGATTATTTTTAAAAATCATTTTAATTGACATTTTAAATATCATGTGACTTCACAGTTTAAATCAAACTTGACAAAAATTTTACTCGAATTTTATATAATTTTTTTGATGGACTTTTATACTTGTTATTTTTTAAAGTTTTAAAATGAATTGGTCTTGTTATTGAAGAAATCATCGAAACTGTCAGATACCTCATATTATACAATGGATAACGCTTTCAACATGTTATAATGGTATATATACCTGTATGTTATTCATGACTGCACATGTGAAACCCGAAAAAGGATTCTCGACATCAGATCAAAATCCACGATCTCGATACTTAACCTAACTTAAGTTATCACAAGGCTCAATTTACGATAAACTATTTGAAGTATACAATTTTGAACTCGATGTCGAGAGATGTTTCGGCTTTTGCTTGTACAGCATTGTTGTATTGTTATAATCGTATAGATATAATGTACATTAGGTATCAAACTTTAATGCGCCTCCAGTGTGTTGCACAACTATACGTGCTGAGTTATACAGAGCATTGAAGTTTGAGGCCGACTTTACGGTCTTTATTGTACTGAGTACGTATTTATATATTGAGTGTCCTCTGGTGGAACTCGTGTTAGTTAGGAGGGTATGGGGCGGAGTGCGTGACTTCCTCCGACAAACCATCGTTTAACTATCTCTAGTATATTTCACTTAATTTATATGGTTCTATGGATTGAAATAAACGTTATATTGTTGTATGAACGCATAGTTTTGTTAATGCGGCCGCACGTAGCGTAGCGACCCACGCCCTCTAGATACTAACCACTAATGTTCTGGATCGGTGTTTTATGTAATAAATCGTCGTAATTACCCAGCACTTGAATCGACTTTCATTCACCTTCTGTCCTTCTCTCTAGACTAGCAATGCTGCCAACAGTATGGTGGAGGGTAAACCGCACTGGAGGGTAACCAGGCTTTTACTACCTACTTGAGAGGTGTCATGGGACACCCGAATAGAACGAAGTTCCTTACAATTAAAAGAAATCTTATATTTTTTTCCTAACGTAATGCGCTATAAGGAACGTGTTTTAAAAGATTTTGATCACAGCTCCATCTTGCGGTGATCATCTAAAACAAAAAAGTGTCGTGACAACTTTTCGTAAGATTTTTTTTCCGTCTAGCCCTTTCACAACGCGCGATAAGGAACTTCGTTCCAAAAACCCTATACTTAAATACAGATTATAAATGATACAATTTGTAATATATTATGTACAATCTAAAAACTGTTAGCACTCTATCTGCGACATAAAATGTCATATTTGCAAAATTTTAGAGTATTTTCTTTAAGTTTGAAAGCTTCTTCTGTAAATAGGTTATTTAACATTGCAATAAAAGATCATTTAAAGAAACAATTCCCGAGATGAAAAAACCTACAAATACTAGTTTTTCTAGTAACAATTATTACCGCAATAATAAACTATTAAAATACACTCACAGATACCTAATTTATTGCACGGTAATGGTGTTATTTAGTTATAATGTTATTTAAATATTTTTAGAGTGTAATTGAGTTGAGGAGTAATAATAAACTTGATTTAGTTTTAATACTGTTCTCAAAAATACTGTATCATTCCACAACTGTTGGATCTCTGTTACAAATTCATAAAAGGGATTAAAGACTTAACATATATTTAAAGAGTATGCTAGAAATTTTAATTAAGCGACTTTCTTTGTGATATTGTTCACTGTTTTAGATTTTTTTGTTGCTCAGTAGGTAGACATACTAACGGGTCACTTGATCGTAAGCGGTTACCGTTGCTCATGGATGATTGCATTGTCTATTTTTTGTACTAACTGCACATAAATCTTTGCAAATTAAGATATTATCTTCGAAAGATTAACAGCGTCCTCCAATATGTATGTTTACTTGCGATGCGATGTCTTTTCGTTATACTTGTACTGCGTATAATAAGAGATGAGGCCTTGTACAAGCAAGACAAGTAAACTTCATTCTAGGCCATCAAGACCTGCAGAGGAGCATTATAATCTTTATTTATGACTTACCTCTTTGACAAGTAGTTTTTGTGACGAATCGACAGAAGAAATTGAACATTGTATTGAAGTCTTCTCAAATTTGAACATTTATAAAAGGGGAATGCGTAATACAATTTGTGTCGTTAATTGTGCGATTTGAATATACTATTTACCGTCAGAAGTACATTTTATAGGAGGAATACAATGGATGAGAGTGAGAGTGGTGCGAAATACGTCTTTGGTATTTTTTTTTCCGTACACAGTACTATTTCTGATTTTCTAAATGAAGCGCTCTCTATTTGAGTGGAGTTAAATAAAGTACTTTGTCTGTATCTGAACTTATTACAATTAGTTTAAGACTTGATTAGGTATTTTGTTTGCCATTCTCTAGACAAAATTGGTAAAAATGTAACGAAAACCGAGAAATCACTATTTGGGAGCTAGACTAGGGGTGTGCCAATAATTCGAACTTGCGAATTATTCGTTCCGAATCGAATCTGTACCTGTACCAACCCATTACTGCCTACTGCTGGGCTCAGGTCTCCTCAGAAGAGGGATTAGGCATAGTCCACCACGCTTGCCCAGTGCGGATTGGGGACTTCACATATCTTCAAAGGATTTTTAGAACCCTTTTCCGACATGCAGATTTCCTCACGATGTTTTCCTTCACCGTTTTTAGCCAGTGGTGTTGTGAAAAATTGCACATAAATCTTTTTCACATTTAGATTTAGAGGTAC
Source organism: Trilocha varians (assembly GCA_030269945.2). Lineage (NCBI taxonomy): Eukaryota > Metazoa > Arthropoda > Insecta > Lepidoptera > Bombycidae > Trilocha > Trilocha varians. The sequence continues at coordinate 17,506,646 of AP028256.1, forward strand.
AAGCCGGCCGGATTTATACCCGCGACCTCCCGTACGGAAGGACGCGCTTCGACCACTCGACCACCACAACTTTTTACCGAATCGAATATTAATATTATTATTCATTCTAAATATTAATATTCGATTCTATTCGAACGATATTCGTACACCCCTAATCCAGACCTTTCTTACCAATAAGAAACACAGGTAACAATCATCTTCGACATCAGTTCCACCTAAACTAAGTTATGAACTCATCAACTTCAATATTCAAAGTTTGGTTAATTTCTAAATAATATTGCAAGCAAACAGCTACAAGTCAGCGACCTTTAGCTTCGGCTGATAAACACCATAATATAAACATATTGCTCTAGTTAAAACATGGCGATAACGAGTTTAAACTGATAAGAACGGATCTGAATTACACGTGCCTATAAAATGCAATACCTACAGCTATTATAGCTATAATCTATATTCTAGACTAGGTAACACGGATTTTCGGTCGTCAGAAAAAGATTTGTTATGTGATTGAATTTAATTGAATTTGAATTTGTGATTGATTTGAATTTGAATTGATTCATTGAAAATGTGTGTGATTTGAAATTTTATTTCGTTAAGTGACCTCCCGCGATCTTGACCAGATCGTCGGTCTATCTTGTCTACCAACATTGCGTCTACCGGTTCGTGGCCGCCACTCCAGAAATTTTCGGCCCCATCAGCCATCCGTTCTTCGCACAATGTGTCCTGCCCATTGCCACGTCAAAGATGCAATTCTTTCTAAACATAATCATCACATGTGATATAATTCTCTATAGTAATGAAGTGATGGGTAATGATACCCGTAGCATTGGATGTTCTTATGCGTAACCACTTACAGTCTGGTGTGTCGTAGGCTCGTATATATCTGTTTTACAATAAAAAGACTTATCGGAATGAACATAATATGCGGATGATTCTTTACTAAGTTACTCGGTTTTACATAATAAAGATAAACGAGTAAATGTGCCTTAAAAATCGTTTCAGCCAGAAACATCTCCGAACAAACAGACTGACAGACAAAATTGTTTTACATACAGAAAATCCTAGTAAAAAGCATTTTTTTTAATACCTATTCGTATTATAAGTGACAAACTAATTTCATAATAATTCGAGTAACAAGAAAATGAAGCAGTAAGTTTTTACCACGTTCTGATTTTTTTATGTTTGTTAATAATAGTTGAAGTATTATCCTCTAATTTGGATAAAATGTTTACTATAAAAATACATATTACGATGTAGTAGGAACCTAGTTTTAATCAATAAACCGCGACAATATTCTGATAACGAACTCGCGGTGAATGAAACCCATTGTTTGGTATTGTTCACCCAATATTTAACTTTTTGTCACGGAACTATATTTTTAATAATGTTATGACTGTTCTAGGCAAATAAACACAACAGTCACTAAGGGTTCATGCTCAGAGAGTCTTGTAGATACAGTGAGTGTGGTGTGTCGTGATGTTAGTTCGATTTCCAGTGGTACTACCAAAAAGCGAACGAGAAAGAGGGTAGACAGATTTGTGTGCTCTTAAATCGACCCGCAGTATCCGTGATAGTCTTCTCGTGATCATGACGTTTGCAACAACGTTGAAATATCGAGACAACTCAGTTAATTAAATATCGTGGTAAGAGCCCGTTGAAAATGCATGAAAGTATTATAGAAAACCGCGAGTGTCTGAATAAGTTTATAAATAATATTCAATATTAGTAGTTTTAATATGTACTTTTGCTTTTCCACATTGGTTCGCCCACTTCCATGTTATTCCGCCGTCACCATCATTAGTTTTGTACGTGAGTTGGATGTTGGCGAGCCAATGTGACAACGCGGCATATTAATCCTGTCAGTTAGTTAAAGTTTAAATTTAACAGTTCCAATTTATGTCACTTATCGAGAACAATTGGAAAAAATTACTCATCGCGGAATAAGTATACTGTTATTAAACTTTTCTTGAAAGGATGGAATTGCCTCAATTAAAAATTCTAGGCAAAAAGCATTAATAAAAAGCTATTTTGCATTTTATGATTATACTTGAATTGACGATCAAGTATTATAAGAATAACATACTACAATAGACAGTAATAGTTACAATAGATTCTTCTAAACCGTGTTTTAAGGTCAGATCACAGCATTTCGAGAACATCGAGGACTTAATACTAGGAACGTATATTTATAGTAGAAAATATTTTTTTTACTATTAGATTCCAGCTAACTTAGAGTCAATTATCTGATTTTATATTATAGTGAGGTTTATTGTGATGTCTGTCACGACTCACGTTGTAGGGAGTCGTGACAAACCTTTAGGCCCATTTTTCAGTATTGTAGATATAAAAATTTTGGAATAGAGTTGAGGTAAAAATTGCCTTCTTTGGTATAAGGCAAGTTGCGTGGGTCAGCTATCTTGTTAATTAATTGATCGAAGGTGCCGCGCATTTAATGACTAAGGCGGCCCGATTCACCACGATAATTATTTATAATATCTATGCTAATATATCAAGCTGAAGAGTTTGATTATTGGTTGGTTGTTGGATAGTCCAGTAAGCGAAGGAGGAAGGAAGTCTATAGACTAAATTGTATCCCTTTGTAAAGCAGACGAATTTAGGTCAGCTAGTCGAATTTATTCATGGGAATATAATGTTGCTGACTTAATGGAACGAAGTTCCTTATCGCGCGTTATCGAAAGGGGGCTAGCGAAAATTCTTATGAAAAAGTGGTCACGACACTATTTTTATTTTAGATGATTATCGCTAGATGGCGCTGTGATTAAAATCTTTTATTTGAGTTATAATAATTAGTTAGTTTAAAACGTCGTAAACGTTCTTCTATAGAAAAGAGAGAGACAGACGTTTTAAACGAACTAATTAGTCTAAATTAAAAAAATAAAATTTTATTACAATTCCCTCACTAATTAATCGAAAGGAAATCCGGGTGTGCCTTGACACCTCTCAAGTTTTTTTCGTTGATTTTTTTACTCCTCCATTCTTATCAGTGGAAGTTCATCTACATCAAAAAGGTTTTCAATGAGATCTACAAACCCGTAGTACATAATTTTGTTCTATAATTAATAGTTTTCGCAGCGTTCGATAAAACATGTTTTTGGTATTTTATTAAACCTTGGGTTACATTATCGGAGTTTTGGTAAGGAACCCTATTAAAAAAAAAACTAAATAGCCTGGTCACTCAGGGATAGTGTAGCTTTCTAACGGTGAATTTTTTTTTTAATACAGTGCAGTAGTTTCGGACCCTCTTTCATCTTTATAATTTTACTAGCTTTTGCCCGCGACTTCGTTCGCGTGGACTTCAGGTTCGTCCCGTATTATAAAAAATTGTAGCCTATGTGTTATTCTGATGTATAAGCTATATTGTGGTAAAGTTTCATTTAAATCCATTCAGTAGTTTTTACGTGAAAGAGTAACAAACATCCATACATCCATATTTACAAACTTTCGCCTTTATAATATATATTAGATTATTATGGTGGGGAAAGGAAGTTTCAGGTTAGAAATAAAACACACGATTGCTCGTATACATATATTAAATGACTTAATTTTACTACAAAAATTTACGAAAGGGCGTCTCTCTGTATTACAAATGTCAACAATGCTTCTATGAAACAGAGTAATTTAATTAGATGAAAGAGAGAAATATATTCATCTCTTTCCCTCTTAGTTTATTGTAAGTGCGTGAGTGAGACAACACTACTGTTTTCATCTTAAACTAATACAACAGTTGCGTAATTGAAAATGGAATAGTACTTGTTTTATTATTTACTTATATTTAAAATGCTGCATAATACTGCTACGGGCAGCTAAGCTTTGTAATAAGATCATAAAGGAACATTCGACAAAAAAATTATAAGCCTCATTTCGCTTGACTTTGTCTACTTTTGGCTGATAACCCTTAAAATTAGAAACTACATTACAGAAAATATATACAGAAGTCAAGCTCGATAAATTCACTTATAAGGGGGCGTCCATAAATTACGTGAGGTGTTTAAGGGGGGTCGAGTCAAATCTCATCTAATCTTACGTTGGAGAGAGGGAGGGTCTCGGCAAATATCACGCGATTTTTTTTCTGATTGAAACAAAAAAAATATATATTATTTTGGTCCATTTAATCCAGATTGTACATGCATAAGATTTAATCTTAAGCGTAATCGTAATACGATAAAGATCATTCACTAATTCGTTCGATAGAAAATAATTTCATTCATACTTCGACGTTATACATTTACTTACTGTCAAACCACCATATTTTGAAAAATCTCACGTGAGATTGGGAGATGGGGGAGGGGGTTGAATAAAATCTCACGACATCTCACCAGGGGGAGAGGGAGGGGCAGAAAATTAAAAAAAACACCTCACGTAATTTATGGACGCCCCCTAAGTAGCTTCTACGAGTACTAAAAGTGAGAAATACAGGTTTGACTTCTGTATAATATTTTCTGTGTCTATACGCACTTTAGCGTTATATTTGGCACATGGCCCTACGTCACTCGGACACGAATATCCGAGGAATCTAAGACATGACGACATCTAGATTTTTTAAAAACTTCATCGGCTCTTTCCGATACCGATCGATAAATATTCGATCGGAACCAACTCGTTCCCGAGAGAACCTTGCGCCGAGCATTCCCTATTACAACTAAAGTTTATATGTGTGTGTTTGTAGTCCACTGAAACAAAATGTACAGTTTCTACAAAAAAAAAGCAATTTATTGTTTTTTTGGCAATTGATATCAAAAACTAAGTGCTAACACATCCTACAAGAGAGTAGCACTTTAGTTACTATTGTTGTAAACGTGGCTGTGTGTGTGTGTTTGTCTGTCCTTAAGCATGCATGGGAGCAGGCGAGCGGAAGGACAGTATAATGGCCTGCAAAGCTGTGTAAGTCCCAGCAACAAGTCCCACGATCCCGACCAGGATTAGGAGGAGAGCCTTGACCAGCCGTGGGACGGTCAGCCCCATCGGGAAGAGCACGCAGGCCTCCATGATGGCCGGGAAGCAGAGTCCAAGGGCGGAGAGACAGAGAGCGCCGAACAAAGAGATGAACAGACCGAGTCGGGGGACACTGACGGCGAGGACGACTGTGGAGGACAATAAATTAATAAATATGAGTTCAATAATTGAATGATTTGCTTAAATTCAAATTGTTTGAGATATTTTTTTTTTCTTTGTATCACTATAGAATGTTAAACGGAAGTTAACGAACAGTTTGATCTTTTAAATAAATAATTGGAGGTAATTTACTATACGTTAAGTTATTATATGCCAAATACATAAATTTCATGACTGCTATTTTCATTTAACCCAACAAGAAACAATCAGAAAACAATTGTAGAGCACTAAGTTAAAACTAATTTTAATTTATTGCCTAATATTTAACTACGAGAATTAAAAAATATCTTAAGAATATATTTTATCTTATTCTTACCTTTTTTAAAAAAAATTAACAAAAATTGAATTAAAGAGTCACTTTTATTATTTTTTATCGAAAAAATCGATAGTAACCACTTACTACTATTTATGACACCTACTAATACAAATTATACTACCTAAGGTATCTTTATAGTTGAACAGAACATCGATTTCAATTCGTAGAAGGGACACACCTCGTAATATTATTATTTAACTATGCAAATGACTACGTAAAGGGGCCGAAGAGTGTTATTAAATACAATTACAAAGTTCAACGACATAAAGACATTATTCTAACAATATCACTGATTTGTACGTATTGGTGTATTTTTGATTGACTTCGAAAAAGAGGAGGAGCAGGATTTTTTTTGTAGCCTACCAGTACTATCAGTCAGATCTTCATCAAATTTATAATGGGATAGTATTCAAAATGTTAGCTTTTTGAAATAAAAGAATCATTTAAATCGGTTCATATTAAAATAAATTGGTACATGCAGAAACGCATAACAAATTGTGAAAATTTGTCCCTTAAAATACACATTTTACACACAGATCCAAAAGTACTTGTTCGATGTAAAAAAAAATGTGAGATCTAAGTTCAACCATCGCCTTTCATCTGACATCAGAATCGTTCAAATCAGTATACCCAAACTAAAGTTATTGAGGCACAAACATAAAAAAAAACCTACAGACAAATTCTCTTTTCCTTTTTGAAAGTCGGCCAAAAACACCATTGTTTTACGATTTGAAATTGAAACGAATAGTAATAAACTGGTAAGATCCTCACATGTAAGCAGACACAGTATAACACGCAGCATGTACTCGGCGAGCAGCACGCGCGAGGGCGGCGTGGCGGCGGCGCGGAGCCTCGGCTCGACGTACCCGCGCCACACCACGTCCACCGGCACGAAGCAGTGCAGACCGTAGCTTATGAAGATCGACACCGCGAACATCACTATCACGCTTGTTGATAACCTGTACCATACATACACATACATAGAGGCAAGAATACACTTCGACTTTTACAAAATTATGCAGAAACATTTAGAGTTTTAACAACTCTGTAAAAAACCTAATGCTGCCAGTGAGAGAGAAGTTAAGAACGAATCATAAAATAAAACTAAGAAAATAAAGTTGTGAAAAAATCTACAAAACGTCTGTATTCGGCAATGGAATGTTCGAAATTCAAAATAAGCGCGAACATCTATTCTCGGTTACAATTCAAAAAGTATTTACACAAAGGAGGTTTAAATAATAATTATTTAAACTATTTATAGATGGTTCTATCGTCGACACAACTATGTTCTTTACTAGAATATAATAAAATATGAATTATTGATTCTGTCGCCTACAAACTCTTATATCTAATACTAGATGACCCTCGCAACTTCGTCTGCGTCATAAAGGGGTTAACAGTACTCGCAATGCCGTTGAGTTATTATTTTCGCGGCTCGCTGAGTCCCACATATTCATTGCGTTTTATACTCGTGATAACTTCTAAACGAAAAGTCCGATTGGGATAAAACAAAAAGTAATTTAATTCTACATTAATACTCTTGATAACAAAATACTTAATTTGGATAAGGGTTAATATAACGATACTCATTTAACGTTAAATTCAATCTCGGAACGAAATATTAAATTTTAAAAACATAAAAGTGGTTATTGTGACTAAACTATGATAGTTAGATATATGCTGTCGCGGACTTTTTTGTTTGTCTCCAAAAGACCTAAAAACCCGTAGTACATCATTTTGTTCTATTGTCAATAGTTTTTGCAGCGTACGCATAAATAGGTTTTCGATTTTTCACCTTTTGTTACATATTCGATATTTTCATGCGGATCCCTAATTTTTTTGAAAATAAAATATAGCCTATAACCTTCCTCAATAAATGGACTTTCCAACAGTGAAAGAATTTTTGAAATCGGACCAGTAGATCCTGAGCTTAGTGCGTTCAAACAAACAAACAAACAAACAAACTCTTCAGCTTTATAATATTAGTATAGATATATAAATCTCGTGTCACGATGTTTGTCCGCGATGACCGCCTAAACTACTGAATCGATTTTAAATTTAATTGGCACATCATGAGCAGTCTGGTCCAACTTGAGAGATATGATAGCTTAGATCAAGGTCTGATGATGGAGCTGGAAGGTGGCCACAGGCACTCCGACAAGATAACCTCATCGGGTTTAGGCTCTAATAAAGCGGTCTGATGAGTACATTTAGAAAATTGCCGGAACCCTGTACCACTATTACAAGAACTCACAAGCTAACTTGGTATGTCAAGTCAAGAGATATTACCTATACATTACCTTCAACTTAAACTATAAGTTTAACCTTTTTTGGAGAAGGATACGAATAAGTTTTTACACTACCAAAATAGGTAAAGGTTAGCTTTTTTTTTTTTTTAAATCTTTATATGGGGGCTTTGGTAAAGGTTAGTTAAAAGTCATTTAAACATTATTTGAACTGACCTTAAAAAAGATCTTCAAACATAATAATCTCTATTATTTTCTGTTTTTCTTTTAAAACGCTTCATTTGTTTATGAAAATATGAAAGTTTTCAATGCGCACCGAGTCAAAGGCATCGTTACCCGCGCCATTTCACTCGACTTAAGTTCAACTGAGAATTGTTTGAATAATTCATTTCAAGTCTCGGATCAAGAGACTAACTTAATAAATAAAAAGTGTGTATTATATCAAGAAAAGGATTTATTATTAGAATAATGACGCTACCTGAGTCTAAACTGTAAAATATACTTTAAAAACAATTGAAAAGTAGGTATATATTTTATGATATTTAATGACCTATGCCCATAGGTACCACCTATTGTTAATTGAATCTAATTTAAGGTTTTCAATTTACCTACTTTTGTGGTTTTACAGATACTACACTTTTCTTACAGCAAGATTATTTTAATTTTTATGGACTTATTCTACAATAAATTAAACACTGGCATTCCTAAATAAAATGATCTTTTAGTACATTGTTTCTTGATATTTGACATAGTAACACGTGCGATATATTCATATAGGTATGTAAATCCATACGTAATAGTTTGAGCAGTGAAGCCACACATGTGTAGTGCGTTTACAAATGTGTTATTTTAATGCAACTATGACGTTCTTAGAATTCTTTAAATTTAAAATCAAAAGACGAGTATTTACAGTGTTCAGTTTATGTTATTGGTTCGATAATATAATTTGTTATTCAAAATAATTAATCATCAGGTATAATTTGACTTAACATAATAATTTAAATAATAATGTCAATTTTTGTAGAGTTTCCATTTAAAGGATTTGTTTAATTTTCACATCGAAAAAATTATGCAATGTTGTTTAAATATTCCACTAATAATTTCTATACAAACGATCTAAATGCTGTGTTTTCAAGACAAAGTTTATTTTACTTTACTTCATTATCAAAGGTTTTAAAATTACACAAATTTTAAATCGTTGTTTGAGTACGACACGTGGTAATTCACGTCATATGTTAGACGATCATATGTGGAATCGGGAGGGCCGGTCCCTCACACACATCTATAAATACTCTGAGAACACGTGGTTCGTCTATTTTATACCAGTTCAATGGTACGCGGTGAATGTTTCCGCAAGTTGCCTTGTATTTGTTAGTAGTAGATTATCTAGAAATCTGTTACTATGGTATAAAAGTCTACCTTTTTCTAAGTCTATAAATCTTTGATTGTATAAAACAGCACAGTAAATTAACTTTGCATTATCAAACCGCGTTTTCGTCAAGCTTTGTGTTTTTTGTGGAACACATCGAATAGTTTTTATAATATTAAATGATTATTTTGTTGCTGATTCTAAGTGTTACCATTTATTACGAGGAATATTATTATTTCTATCACATATTATCTTAAACAATAGGTTATTGTAATGTTTTTCCGTGAACATCATTCATTCACACATCACAGAACTTTATTGTTTTGAGGGCCACTGTCTGTTCATTTTATAATATTTGGAACACTAAATGACTAATTCTAGTGTGTACTGGGCTCACTATAGGTGCTTATAGTCTGTGTTGAGTATTTTCTAAAACCCTACACATAAAATGTAGTCAGATATCTGCTTGGAAGTATTATCAGGCACTTAACCTGCACTGAAAATTAATTAATTGTTCTAAATCTAAATAATTTTAGAAGTAGTCCGACGGGAATCAGCATCAACGAAGCACTCGTCTCTTCCTAAAAAAAAACCAATAATACGTATATTGTAACATACCCTCCTCCAGGCAGGTCCAGGGTGATAGAATCCGAGCATTCAGAGACACAGTACACATATCCCAGGGCCCCGACCGCCACGTACAGAAGCACGATCAGAGTCATCCCGGAGTTCAGGACGCCGCATGGACCGCCGAACGCTTTGGGGGTCTTCATGTTATTCTCGAGGGCTATTACCTGAACACATAACACTGTTGCTTTAAATAGTTAAAATAGAACCGATTATAATACACAGTTATAACATATATCGGCATATAATTTAGCAATTTGTAAATGTCTTTTTCACGTTAAATAATTTATTACAGCCACGTGATTGATCGCTCAGTCTAACCTAACTTACGTGAGTCTCAGTCAAATCTCTCTCTTAATTGTTAGATTATTTGTAAAAACCAAATTAAACGTCGATAGGTAAGAGAAATGAGAAATTTGTCGATATCTCACATGTCGCATTACAGCCAGTCATGTAAACATACTTACAACAATATTTGAGTTCCATTGTTGGTAAAGTACAAAAAGTTCAATGAATGAAGTAATCTTACTCCGCAATGGATGATGTTTCACACTAATGATGTCCACCGTCTACTGTGTATGAATTGAACTAGAGAATTACTACTTTTGTACATAAAGATATGGTTTGGGATCATAGTCATAATATCGCATAACTTCCATGAGACCTGAAATCTGTAGGAAGCATATCACTAAGCAACACCTCAGCATCGTCTCTTTTCAAAGTATCATTATTTTTGTATGCGCGCGCATTCGATTCATACAAAAATACTGACAATTTGAAGCTAAGTGATGCTGTTTTGAGGTTTGACATTGAGTTCTTAGAAACAATTTCAGCACATAAATTAGCAAACATACCTCGCTTAAGCGCATTGCAACCAATGTAAAGTGAGGAGGATCCAAGCCTCACTCCACACAGCTATCGAATGGACATACTAACCACTCCAACAGCAGTCAACGCGAAGAGAACCGTCCCGAAGAACAACGGGAAGGTGTTAGGAGATCCCCACAGGTCCAAAGGTTGATTGCTCTTCTTCCCAGTGGCCAGGTAGTAGACCACGATGCCCAGGCCCACGAAGGTGAGGACGTTGGCCACGGCAGAGAACGGAGCCAGGAGCTTGAGGCTTGGGATCAGGTTGAACACGATCAAGGGGCACAGGATGATCAGCATGTGCAGTTCCACTGACATAGCGTAGAATGGGTCCACGATCTGATGATGATGGTTTTATAGGTTAATTTTTATAAGACCTGGATTGATTTGATGTATTTTTGTTTGTGTGAATTGCTACACGTTAATTAAATGCACTTTTTTGAAACATCAAATTTTATAAAACTTCCATCTCCATGATAATTACCAACAGTAACAAAATACTAGGAAATATTTATTGTATTTCCTCAAAATGAACGGAATACATTGTTGTAGTACCGACACGCCATTAAATAATATCGGGAACATTATCGGCTTTCGTCGAAATGCTCCCGAATAAGTCACATATTCAAACATGGATGCCTATCGCGCTATTTTCGGTCTACAAACTCGTCAAAGAGTAAAATAATTCATTGCTAAATGTAGACGAGACAAAATTATATTAAAAAAAACTTGAGAGGTGTCATGGGACACCCGAATAGAACGAAGTTCCTTTCGATTAAAACATATCTTTTTTTTTTCCTAACGTACCGCGCGATAAAGAACATGTTTTAAAAGATTTTGATAACAGCGCCATCTAGCGATAATCATCTAAAACAAAAAAAAGTGTCGTGACAACTTTTCGTAAGAATTTTTTCCGTCTACAACGCACGATAAGGAACTTCATTCCAAAATTTTTTTGATAGGACATTTCAATATTATACTAGTAGAAATTGATTGAATATTGCTTTTTTATTAGACACATAACAACCAATGGGTTCCTTCCTCAGACCTTGCTTAAAAAAATCTACACTTAAGTTTTAAATAAAAACCTCACTTTAACATTAGGAACTCAGTTTTTTAACATTATTATTACACAAAAACAGAAAGTGTATTTTTCCTTAAAAAAAGTAGGTACTATGTAAATTAAGTAGGGTAACGTTTTTTATCTAAATTTGTACTGATCGTAATATTAAATTTACTAATAATCATATTGCAATACAACTTTCAAAATTTATCTTAATACGTTTTTGTTTACGTTCCCGAACGAACCATCGAGTGTGTGAATGGATGACGTCATAATGAGTGACATGTGTCGTGTGTGATGTTCCTCGTTCATCGCAGTTGTATGAGGTGTTATTACCTATGCGTTCTTAGTTATCAATCATTTTGTTTGGGTTTCTGTAATATTTAATATGATAATTAGCGGGAAACCACATCATTTTGTAGTTTACGAGTAGGTACAACTTACTTTGTAACAATTTGATAATGAAGTAGAATCTCACAATATCTTTCAAGTAGGTATTATGTATTTTATTTAAATTAGGTAAATATAGGATGCCATACCTAGATGCTCGTCATATAGTGCGATTTCCATTTTCAACTTAGTTTTTCTTTATTAATTACGAGCATTTAGTTATTATGCATTTTGTATGTAGAAATTCTAATTTCGAACAGTTTTAGATAAATGTTTTTTCAATCAATTTTTCATCATTATAATGAATGTAATAACAATCGAAAGTGATATTATTATAAAGCTGTGTTAATAAATAGAACATATTTGTGCTAATATATTCTATTTATTTATTAACACCGGAAATAAAAAAATAGTCGCGTTTGACTACAATTTGAAAGTTGTCATTAATAGGATTTTGTTCTTAATTTGGTAAATATGTCAAAGATTAGATTTTATATACACTCTTTCTCTGGCCAAAATGTACATGCATGATGAGTTGTACGTTAGTTACAGTACCTTCTTAATATTATCAGCGATGAAGACAATATAAACGCAGCAGATCCCGAGTTGGTAAACAACAAGGAACACATCGACAGTGACGGCGGCGGCGCGGCCGAGCTTGCGGAACGGCGGCGGGCCCATCTCTAGTGCCGCCGACATCGACGCCGGGTACGAGAGTAGAGGCACGCGGAGGTGCTTGCATGCCGCGTATTGGGAACGAACCTGGGGAATACACCCACATCCATGTATAGTGTAGTACAGGGTGTATCTGTAACTTTATCCCAGCTCAATTGGGATGAATGTCCTGTCGAAATACAACTTAGAATCACTTAATTATGAAATCGTTTCAACCTTTTTTTCAAAAGCAATGCTAGTCGTACATACACCAATTACGATTTTGAACATTAAATTTAAAAATCAAAAATTAAAGATTCTATATTGTATTTCGAAAAGCCATTCACCTCACTTTAGCTAGGATAAAGCTATAGATCCGCCCTGTATAGAGTAGAGAGTAGCAAGGAAACTACTTCAATAGTGATTGAACGGAAAATTTAACTGCATTTTTTTGACTCCCTCTGTTCATTTAGGTTTCGAATCTGTTAAAACTACCACGCACTCGAGATCTTTAGTTATTTTCAATGCATGCTTGTTTTAAAAAAAACACGTTTATCTCTAGAGACTTAAAAATTATAATTTAGCAAGTGTAGAAAATGTCATCAACACTTCTATTAGTTTCAATCTTTTATCTAATGTAAATACCTTGTATACTTCACAATTTTTCTGAAAAAAATCTAATTATCAATTCCATATGATACAACCTCCTTACTTTCAAAATCGAGTAAAAAGAACTCAATCTACTTCTTTGAACTCACCAGAACATGGAGGCAATGAGTAACAAGCGCTCCAATGAGGATCGTAAACACGATCCCGGTGACCAGACCAGCGCGAGCGAAGGCCTGGGGCATCGCCAGGATACCGGTACCCAAGCTACACTTCAGCAAGTGAATCAGGGTCTCGAAGTTGCTGTAATATTGGAGGAAAGGACGGAGGAAGAGTTATATACAAATAAAAAACTATGGATAAATATATTTAATGTTTTTTTTTAATCTATGATAAGTAATCGAGCAATCGGTAATGGTAACGGTTTCTTTTGCTATTCTCAGAGTGCTTATCCAAACTTGAGGTGATTTCAAATAATAGTGAGCGATTCATGTTTTTAAACTGCAGTGCCGAAAGAACACATGGCAAATGTGCGGTACGAAAAGCAAGATAAAAACGAAAATACGCTTTATAGAGAACTCTATACTTTAGATATGCCGCTACAAACTTAGACTTTTATACATTAACAACACTAAACTTACTTGGTTGGCTTAGGGAGATCCCTATGTTCATGAGGATCATATTCCTCCTCAGCAGTCGACTCCCTATACAAAACAAAAATATTAATCTAAAAAATACATTTATTAACCATTCTGCAAAATCCTTCCTACTGTAATTTTACTTTATTTGCTACCTAAATCGAAAAAGTTATGGACAAAGTTAGTTCAATCAAAACTATATTTTAAATCATTTTCGACGCCATTACAGATTCATGACCTGCTAGATTTTGAAGCTAGAGAAATCTATGAATAAAAAATATGCTTATAAATATATGTGTTTTTCTTTTATCAATAAAGTCCCCAGGACTAATACAGTTATAATAAGTGACAAAAAAAAAGATAAAATATTATGATTACTAACTTGGGAGCCTCCCCGTCATCAGCCACGGGGCGGAGGCGCATAGTTTCAGCCTTGTTCTCATCCATGACGATAGATTATCTGTAAATAAATTAAATAAATCAATAACAGACATACCTAAAACTAAATTATGACGTTATTGTTTCGAAATCGATCGGAATTATTGAGTCAGTTTTAAGAATTGGCGCGAAAATAATTTTTGTTTTTTAAATAAAATCGTCAATGCAAAGGGTTCATACAAACATACAGCCCAATTATTTTATTCGCTAACTTCTTAGTATTTTTTGTTAAATATAAGTGGAAACTGTTTTTGGATAACGATTTAACTATATGTGTTATTTTATAATTTGTATATTTCTGTTGGTTTCCCAAATAAATAAATTCAGTTTAATATATTCAACAGTTTTTTTTTTAATTTATGAATACTGAGGCAATGGTTTTATACTCCGTACAGCCTAATTATTTTCAAGTTCAGACAGTTTTATTCATAAACTAGCCAGTAAGTAGTGATTACACGAGTGTATGTGTGAGGTGGGCGTCACGTGCTCAGCCGGATCTGTGACAGGATGCGTTCATCTCCACGCCAGCGACCTACGACCGGGACACTGTTACTCAATGATTTCCGCGCGATCACTGACTATTCTAATGCTTACATTGTTCGTTTTTATGAGAATGTAATACCTACTATCAGTAATGTGAATGAGTTCACGCCTAAGATTTAAAAAAAGGATAATACTTTAAGATTCTGTGAAGAAAAAAATCGAGAGAAACTTCTGCTAACATATCCCACAGCTACTACATTCAATATTGTTAAAAAATATTGACAATATTTCATTAGTGAATCGCAAACATCTAAATAAACCACAAAAAGTTGGAAGGTACATGTAAAATATATCAGCTTTTGAATTTCTCGTAGGAACACATTTCAACTGTCTAATTAAGAGAAACAGAAAGGAATGAACACGTCACAACTTTAACGTAAATTTAAACTCGAATTAAACAACATACTGAACCTTTTACTTTATAATTTGTTGAAGAGAAACATTATAATTACGATTTATAATTTAAATCCATTTGGAGTTTAACAAACGGGAACGTCAATCCTGTTACAAAAGACATTCATATTTAGGTACCTAAATGGAAAATGTTAAAACGTTTTAGTCGGAAAAGCGCGCCAATTTCGAATTTGGAATTGTTGTTGGTTCTTTTTTTAATTGTAAAAGAGAAGAATTTTTACGTGATAATTTTTATAATAATTTTAATAGAAAATTTGAAATGAGTTTGTTTTTCCTTAATAAATAAATACAATAACCAAACGATTCTGAATAAATAATTTTAAACAGCGTAAAACGGAACGCATTTCAATTTGAATTTCAGTAAATGGAGCTGCTTTAACTCCATACGATTGTACTTACTACTCAAAGTACTAAAATAGTTCTGCAACATGGAACTTAAACATCAGGAATAATCTAACAAGCTGCGCTAACTTTATCATAGGATGACGAAGGCGGAAGGTACATACATGATGACATTAAAGAGTGTTTTTTTTATTGCTAAATAGCATGTGCCTACTAGTAGAGAAGTAACGAGTAAAACCCCCCGTAAAATTATCTTGAGAACGGAATGTCGTAGACCCAGTCATTATGCGCACATTTTAAACCAGAAAGTCAGAAAGAGGCCTTTATTTTGGCTCTCCTCTAGAGCCACATAACATCCACGCAAGTTTATCAAAACATTATCCCTGTGTAGGTAAACGAGTCAATAGTTTATCTTATCATATAAGGTTACCTTTTACCTAGGACATTCTTCCTTCTCACCAAAAGAAGGGCAACACACCAACACATAATACTATGACAGTTTCAATTTACCTTCACTCACTCGTTCACGATGTTGTCTCCTGTAGTTATTGCTCCTCAACTACTCAGAACATGAACTAATTCTCAAACTCTGTGTGTTCAGAAGTGCTTACAGCGTTTAAACATAGTTCCTTGATTTCCGTATGAGCTAATGTGGAAATTGCTTGTTAGTTGTTATGCAATTTTAGCTTTTATTTAGTATGTGGTATGATTGAAAATGGCTTGATTTATTTTTGGTTTTGAGGTTAATAAATAGAATAGTTATATGTAGGTTTGCTCAATTTATATGTATTCTATAACAAAACGGATAATGACCAATAATAATTGTTAACCAGATAAATCAAAAAAATTGTACTAGATATTTTTTTGGAACGAAGTTCTTAATCGCGCGTTGTGAAAGGGGGCTAGACGGAAAAAAATCTTACGAAAAGTTGTCACGATACTTTTTTTCTTTTAGATGATGATAATCTGATTAGATGGCGCTGTGATCAAAATCTTTTAAAACACGTTCTTTATCGCTCGTAAAAAAAAATAGGAAAAAATTATAAGATATCTTTGAATCGAAAGGAACTTCGTTCCGTCCGGGTGTCCATTGACACCTCTCAAGTTTTTTTATAGCAATCTGTTGGTTTTCTCGTTCATATAATTTTAACTTTTTTGTCTTACTGTGATTTGTTTAAACATAATACTATTATTATTTTCAAAACTAATTAATACTTATTACTCTTTTCGTTCTTAACTTTAAACGTTAAGTGGATTTACCAAAGGATTTATTTAACGTTTTTTAAATACTATTCGATTTTCATTTGTTACCGAGTCCTATTCTTACCAGACATAATATATGTGTGCATTCCTGCATTGTACTAAGTCCAACCAATCAGGTATCACGCCAGCAGCTTGTTCAAACATTACCTCATCAAATTGCATTTAAATCTATTCGAAGAAAACCGACTAAACTATCTCAGTTGATATTGTTTTGACAGTTGGCTTCTGTAAATAGGTTAATAATATCGACAGTCGGTAATGGGTATTTGATGCAAGCCAACAACTTGGTCCATAGTTCTCCAGATATACCTCAAGTCGAAACTGCAGACCTGGAAATCACGGGATTGGATTCCCTAAAATTATGATCCATAAGTTTTATTGCAATTTGAAATCATACAACATCAAAATCCCGGTTGATTTAGATCCTAAAGTAATTTTATACTAAATTTTTAATATCAAACGCATCGACAGTTTTCCAATCTACCCCTTTTAATTATGCGATTATTACTCAAGTTAATTGTTAGTTAATCGGCAACTTTAATGTTTCATTTCCAGGCCAAAGCTGCTCTATACCGCTTCAACTTCGAAAATCAATAGACTGTCAAAGTACGCGATTTGCATTTTAAATGAAACTGCGGTTTCGACCAAGCTACGGCAACTTTGGACATCGTTGATTGCATTTTGTGGTGTCAATTTTCGATGGATAAACGTAAAATGAAATGTTTTTATTAAATAAGGTTGATTAAACTTAAAAATGACACTAAAAATAATACCTAATTAAGATATGTGAAGTCCCCAATCTACATTAGACAAGCGTGGTGGACTATTGAGGTAACCTGAGCCCAGCAGTGTCCAATTAAAATGCAATGGAAAGTAAGTTATTAAACTAATTTATGACTGATCCTTGGCTCCTGCACTTGGAAAAGCTTGAACCGCAAGTAATAAATAATAGATTAAAATATCTTAAAATACTTTTTTGCTCATTATGCTAGAAGAATTAAAATTTGTGTTAATACCTGAAAGCAGCATTCATCATCATCATCATCAGCCTATAGACGTCCACTGCTGGACATAGGCCTCCTCCAAACCTCGCCACATCGACCGGTCCTGCGCCATCTGCATCCAGTGACCTCCTGTGATCTTGATAGATCGTCGGTCCATCTAGTGGGGGGTCTACCAACGTTGCGCTTACCGGTTCGTGGCCGCCACTCTAGAACTTTTCGGCCCCATCGGCCATCTGTTCTTCGCACAATGTGTCCTACCCATTGCCACTTCAAAGTTGCGATTCTTTGGGCTATGTCGGTTACTTTAGTCCCTCTGCGGATCTCCTCATTTCTGATTAGCAGCATTAGGGTCTACTTATTACTAAACTAGCATTTGTAATTCATACTGCACTAAAATTATTTCTGTAATGATTGTGTTTTTAGTTTGACGTTGGTAAACTTAAACAAGTTTACCAGAGCGTAGAGTTTCCGAAGCAAGTTTTCAAGATGCTGCGGCGGCTGCGAAATTCAATTCTACTTCTCTACACTTTTGCAACCGATCTCTGGAAATTTTATGTGAACTTTTGCACTTTTACAAAGCAATCAATAATTCGCTTTTATTACTCCTACTTGAAGATAATTAAGAAGCTAAGTGAACGAATAGACGCACAAATACAAAGTACTTTTTAGTTTTTGGAACGAAGTTCCTTATCGCGCGTTATCGAAAGGGGGCTAGACGGAAAAAAATCTTACGAAAAGTTGTCACGACACTTTTTTTGTTTTAGATGATTTTCACTAGATGGCGCTGTGATCAAAATCTTTTAAAACACGTTCCTTATCGCGCGTTAAGTTAGGAAAAAAAATATAAGATACCTTTTAATCGAAAGGAACTTCGTTCTATTCGGGTGTCCCATGTCACCTCTCAAGTTTTTTTCCTTTCATATATATGTTTCTACCTAAAGCTTTATCTTTACAAATTACTGCTTTAAAGAGGACAAATATGACGGTACAAAACAAGATAAAACTTTTTATAAGCTGTGCATAGGAACAATCCGATAATAAGTGGTTACCAACACAGAAAAACCTCTAATTTTTTCTATTACTCTTTTTAAACCTCGAAAAAGTGTATTCAAGATAATTCAAATTCGGATTACGTAAAGGAGTTTTAATGGCCGTCAAATGGTTAACGATCCGCCAAGTATGCCGTTATCAGTCATGGACATCGACAAGGCCGGGGACACAGTTAACATATTTACTACACTTTGTAGGTTACGACGAACTGGGTATTCAGTTGAACCTATTTCCTAAAGTAAGACAATGTAATAATTATAGAGATTGTTCAATATTGATAAAAGGCAAAAAAATAAAAAGATATAATAAAAATATTTATACTTTCTTACGCAATAAAAATATTATATTTTAAAATATTAATAATACTATCCAAATAATTGAAAAAATCAATTCGATGCGTCATCATTTATGCAAATTCGAAATGGAATTGAATATATTTCATAGTTCAGCATATTTCTACTCCGTAGTACAATTACCTACGTATGTACCCTTAGTATGTTTGAACTGTATCAGATTCATAGTATCATGTGACATTTTAATATGTCGCATTCTTGCGAATAGTGCGAGAACGAAAAATTAACAATGTTATATATTTCATACTCAATACTAGATACATAAGTGTAACATATTTAAAGAATAAACTCGTAATTAAATAAATATAAAATTTATTTTACACACTATGAGATACAAACCAAATATTTTAGATTTAAAAACCAGTCATCGGTCAACCTGATAATAAAGTTACCCCCACATTCTCAAATTATAATGCCCAATACACAATACTTGTCCTCAAGTCAAATGCGCGGCAACAATGTCTGTTTGTTCCCAAACTTGACGTTATATCTGTAGTATGTCGACCGCATTAACTTCAATACGAAGAAAATTAATATTCCATCGGTATCCACGCGTGTGTACAGGAGCGGTTATGGCGGGAACTTCATAAAAGATATCCACAGAATACTGGCACAACAGAAGCCAAGGAACACATATACTTATAGATAGATAGAAAATTCTTTATTGTAACACCACATAGCAACAACAATAATAGTAATTTTGTACAAAGTATACAGTGTAACAATCTACAGTGTACTTATGTCTAGTTTTTTGTGTAGTAGTTAAACCATAAATGAAATGAAATGAAATGAAATGAAATTATTTATTCTCAACGTTAATGAAATTCTCATGCTTGTTGATGTCAAAAAGGCTGGTAGCCAGTTCGGAAAAAGAAATAGCCACTGTCCTGAGAAGAACTGGCAAGAAACTCAGCGGGCATGTCTTTTTTTTGTATTATTTTTCTTTTTTATCTTTTCAACTCAATTTTATCTTTTCAACTCAATAAAATATTATAAAATACGATCGACTTAAATTTTTCAAGAATAACTCTACTTGTCTGATCATTATCAACTGTAGACAAGATTACATTCAATAGAATCGTTTATAGCAAAAAATGAAACATCGAAATCGGTTTAAGCAGAATAAAAATATAAGATTTGATTTGCACGAAATCTGTTACATAAAATGAACATCTTAAAAAATATAAATAGTCACTTTTATATGGAACAAGAATCATACAAATTGGTCCAAACAAAATTGTGAAAGGTCTTTCTGGGAAGTCATAAAAAAATTATAAATAGTGAATGACGTTACACAAAGTGACCATCGAAAATAATATAACATCATTGTTGTATAAATCACCATACACGATCCGATGTATATCTATACTAAGATTATAAAGCTGAAGAGTTTGTTTGTTTGTTTGAACGCGCTAATCTCAGGAGGCTATAGGCTATATTTTATTTGGAAAAAATAGGGATCCGTATGAAAATATTGAATTTGAAACACGAGGTGTAAATTCGAAAACCTACTTATGCGTACGCTGCGAAAACTATTGACAATAGAACAAAATGATGTACTACGGGTTAGGGTATTAGGTAGATCTAAAAAAAAGGATCTAAAGTCCGCGACAGCATATAGCTATCATAGTTTAGTCACAATAACCGCTTTTGTGTTCAGAAAAAAAAAACGTCCGAAGATTGAAATTACGTTAAAATAGTATCGTTATCCAAATTAAGTATTATGTTTATCAACAGTATCAATGTAGAAGTAAATTTTTGTTTTATTCCAATCGGATTTTTCGTTGAGAAGTTATGACGAGTATAAAACGTATACCCAAAATGCAATAAAACATACCCAACGCGGTCCGCGCAAATAACAATATTGCGAGTACTGTTTGAACCCCTTTGTGACGCAGACGAAGCTGCGGGTCTCATCTAGTGTATAATATGTACAAACATTAAATTTACTTCTGTAGTATAAGTATCCTATAATATCGATCTCTGATAGATAGACACGTGCACACTTAGACAGGTATTCCTTTGAAATTTAATATTCAAATTCTAAATGTGATGCCACAAAGAATGACATTTCACTGTAAAAGAGAAAGAATTCCATCTAAATGCAATATTCAGGCAACTCCTTTGCGAAAATAAATTGAAGTGTTAGTATATATACGCGTTTCATGTTGAGTTCTGACCTTAGGTGTGGGAGGTTTTAGTGCGGTTTGACTCCCAACATAGCCTAAGGGATAGGTCTGGCGATTTCTTCCGACTCAAAAAAAAAGAACTATTTTCAAAAACTCTGAACCTCCACTTGCCCAATAGTTTAAAAATATTTTAAAATATAAATTAAATAAGTCAAAAATAATCAATAGACAAAAAACATGCCAACAAAAATAACATCCTTTTTATATGTTAAAAACACATGTGAACGTGTGATGCATCCCCGGATCACACATAATACTAGTTCAGAAGAATATAACAAGTGGAAGGGCGATCATGATCGAGGATTATCTGGTCCAAAAACTTCAGCCTGTTAAATAACAGCTCTACCAACATTCCACTTTATTCCAGCTCAGAGACAAAGAACATACATTATACAGAAATTAAAATTTAAACTAAAACTGAACAACTTCTAAAAAAGATTTGTCGGGTTGCCCACCTCTCACTCCGACCACTGTAACTCCTGTGTATGTGGGATCCACAGCGGCGATCATCGTAATGACTCTGAGCAGTGAAGCCGAGGAACACAAGGGAAAAGATTAATTTTATCAAGTGTCTGTTTGTCAACTTTAGTTTGAGGGGACCGGTTTGGATGATTCTTGTGTTAAAAGAGAGGTAATGTTCGTTGCAGGGTTTTACTAAAATATTTTAAAGAACATCTAACTAATGATCAGCTATTAGATCTGTGTTTATAAATGTATATTTTCAGTGGGTAAAATTTTACGATTTGCTGTATTATGGATGAATCAAATTCAATTAATTATTCTTTTTCGAAACATGGTATTTGTATAAATATTAGTTATTAAATACAATGATATTTTAGAAACTTTGAAGTGGAAAGCTTTTTTTCTGTATTCTGTTATTCTGTGAGCGAATTTTGTACGGAAGTTATTTGAAGCGCTTCATTGTGTAGTCCGAAGTTTTGTTACAAACTTTAATATTCTGATACTTTTAACGAGTTTACAAGTATCATACGTCGGAAATGATTGTGAGAAACATATTAAAAAGTTTCTTTACGTTTATACTTATTTACTTTTTCCTTTACTTTATTTATCTTTTTTCCTTATTTCCTTTTCGTATTTTTATTTGATCAATTGACAATCGCATTTTCTTTACCAAGAAATGTGAATATTATTGTGTGTGAGATCAAAAAGTGTTTTGCAAATCACAGGTTTTTACATAATAATACAGTTTATGCTAACGATAAATAAGAGTAATATATTTGGGTACTTTTTGTTAAGCATACATTTATAATTTTGCAGATATATTTAACCACTTTATACTAAAGTTTTATCAAATCTAGTTGTGAAAAATATAAAAACGAACTTAAATATAGCCTAATAGCATACATTATCGCTTACCACAATCACCAAACTCCACTGAGACACAAGTGCATTTCACATAACATTTAGTTTCGAAATGGAACTCTCTCGTTCAATTGGGTTGAATAATTAGTGAAGTGTCCACGTGTTCATCGGATCGATAGTAATTAACACGGAAGGAGACACGTTCCTGCAATCCTGTGCAACATGATATAGGTATACCTAAGAGCTATCTATATAAGTTCGGGTGAAATCTTGCAAGCTAAATTTGACAAACTTCCCAGTTTCCGATTGAGCTGAAATTTTGCACGCAGGTGTATATCGCGTGACGATGCAATAATATAAAATGGTGCTGATCTGATGATGGATTCGGAAGGTGGTCGTAGGAACTCTAGGTACTAAACAAGATAGACGCGTCGTGATTGGACTCGTCTTACTTGTATTAGCCAGCACTATAGAGTGTGGCAATGTGCTACATGATATCTAAGATCTTAAAAGCTTGTATTTAAAAAGTTTATTCTAAATAAATAAATTATACTTGCTCATTTCTCCACCAAATAAAGGAAATTCTCTGCAAATTGTCTTGAGAATGGATTCATCGTGTTTTGGATTGTTTTGGTACAGGTAGGAATAAATACTAACTACTTAATGGCTACGAGGATGACAAATAGGCTAAAAATAGTTTAATTAAGCTAAACAAAGAAAACAATTGAGGCGCAGACGATAAACTGTATAACCTTAGTACGTTTACAAAATAAGGTAAAAATCTAGTCAATATGATTTTGGTCCTTAAAATGCAATAATTACAATTATAACTGTCATTATGTTATTTATTCGTTTTTTTGTATTTATTACTAGACGACCCCCGCAACTTCGTCTGCATCACAAAGGGGTTCAAACAGTACTCGCAATAATATTATGACATGTAGCTGGACACTGTTTATTTTAAGTCTTCGTGTCTGCATGTATATAAAAAGAAGGTGATCTTCAGTTCATCTCGTTTTACGGAGACTGCGTCTGTTGGCAACTCAAATAAAACGTGAATTGCGAGAGTGTCCCGTGAACGAAACAATTTCAAAGCTACGTCATAGAATATCATCTTAACAGAAGTAAGAGTTCATACAAACATGTTTTAAACAAAAGCAAAAAGAAGGAAAAAATTAATACACAAGTAGGAAAAAGAACTAACGAAACTAGCTTTACACTGCTTACAATATAGAATATTATATTACAAGAGTGTAAATTACATTCTAACACAATAGGTACCCATTATATTTAAAATATGTATAACATGATATTTGTGTATGTGTGTGTGAAATAGTATGAATGTAAGTGTGTAGGATCATCGCACCCATTTGAAACTAGCGATCCCTAAAAAAATATGTATTTTTTTCAGGTTATCATGTAAAATTGTGGGTAAACAAAAAAAGAACGAAGGCATCAACCACAGTTAAGTAAGAAATAATAGGTATTATGTATATTTTATAAATATCAAACAACCTTAAAAAACTTCTTCGATACAAACAAAACACTGCAGTTATTATTACCAGTACATTCAGTTATAAAAAGTTTGATTGCTAAACTTAAATTGAGATGTATCAAGACTCTACCTTCTGTACATAAGTATGCTATGGCTTCATCCTATCTCGTACGGTCGGCGAGAAACAGTTTTTTTTTTAACTCTCGGCTGAAGATAAAAGAGTTATTCGGTCTATTGCACTTGATGAGCATATTCTGTATTTAAACGAGATTTTAAAGTCATTTATTTTATACCTTACAGACTTATCTATACTAATATTATAAAGAGGAAAGATTTGTTTGTTTGTTTGTATGTTTGTTTGTAATGAATAGGCTCCGAAACTACTGGACCGATTTCAAAAATTCTTTCACCTTTGGAAAGCTACATTATCCCCGAGTAACATAGGCTATATTTTATTTTCAAAAAAATTAGGGATCCGTATGAAAATATCGAATATGTAACACAAGGTGAATAATCCAAAACCTATTTATGCGTACGCTGCAAAAACTATTGACAGTAGAACAAAATGATGTACTACGGGTTTTTAGGTATTTGTAAGACAAACAAAAAAGTCCGCGACAGCATATATCTAACTATCATAGTTTAGTCACAATAACCGCTTTTATGTTTAAAAATAAAATATTTCATCCCCAGATTGAATTTAACGTTAAATGAGTATCGTTATATTAACCCTTATCCAAATTAAGTATTATATTATCAAGAATATTAATGTAGAAGTGAATTGCTTTTTATTTTATTCCAATAGGAATTTTCGTTTAGAAGTTATCACGAGTAGAAAACGCAATGAATATGTGGGTGGGTGAACTACGGGCACATAATAACGCGACGGCATTGCGAGTACTGATTGAACCCCTTTGTAACGCAGACGAAGTTGCGCAGGTCAGCTAGTGTAATATAATTTTTATTGCAAAAATAATCATAAAGAAACAATAGGCTTAGATATGATATTATGCTTTTTGTAGTGCTTTGTTTGAACTTTGTTGAACCCATTTTAAAAACTAGCGAAAGACACCGATACTCTACAACACTGTAAGTATGAGAACGGTTCCTATATCACAGCTGTAAGTAAATTTGTATGTCTTCTAATGTGATTTAGATGAAGACGAAACTATTATTTTTATGAAGAGCGGAACTTTGATATACTGTACTAACCCATTACTGCCCACTGTTGGTCTTCTCAGAAGAGGGATTAGGCATAGTCCACCACGCTTGCCCAGAGCTGATTAGGGACTGCACATATCTTCAAAGGATTTTTAGAATCCTTTGTCGACGTGCAGGTTTCCTCACGATGTTTTCCTTCACCGTTTTTAGCCAGTGATGTTGTGAAAAATTGCACATAAATCTTTTTAACATTTAGATTTAGAGGTACAAGATGGCCGAATTTGAACCCGCGACCTCCCGTTCGGAAGGAGGGCTTCGACCACTCGGCCACCACGACTTCATCCACTCGGCCACCACGACTAATAACTATGATATAGTATTGATAATGTAAAACTATGATATTGTATTGATAATACTGATTTTCTTCATCATCATCAGCCTATAGACGTCCACTGCTGGACATAGGCCTCCCCCAAACCTCGCCACATTGACCGGTCCTACGGTGTCCCGCAATCCTAACCAGGTCGTCGGTCCACCTTGTGGGAGGTCTGCCTACGCTGTGTCTACCAGTTCGTGGTCGCCACTCTAGAACTTTTCGGCCCACTGATTTTATGATTTTTTTTAAATAAATATCTAGATCGCAGTTTTAGTGTTTTTGTTGACAGTACTTGTCGCTTGTAAATTGCATTTCCTGTGAATCCCATTCGTCTGTATGTTTCATAACTTTGTGTTATTTCTAATATCACAGTCTTGAACTGACATACACATACAACCACATTCCAGGGGCCGCTCTTATCTCAGGGAAACAAACAAATATTTTTATATTACTAACACATACCAAGGCTGGGTAAAGATTGGATTTGTTTATTTTTTTTAAAGACGAAATTATTTTACCTAGTAGTTGTATAGTAGTTTTATCAAGTAGGTTCAGTTAAGATATATTAAATTTAAAAACTGCTAATTTTCAATCAATCCTGCGAGATTTCTATTTAATTACATAAAAAATTAGAAAAAAATAACCATCGAAATAACTCCATCCAAACACCCAATAAACGTAACGCGTCGTGCCGTCGGGTTCGGACGCTGAGTGTGAGCGGTTGGAGGTTTTAGTGCGGTTCAACTCTCACATATGGTAATGGGGTGTTAATAAAGTTATTATACGGGTGTGAATCTGCCGATTTCGTCCAACTCAAAAAACAAAAAACTTGAGAGGTGTCAAGGGACACCCGGATGGAACGAAGTTCCTTTCGATTATTTTTTTTTTACGCGCGATAAGGAACGTTTTTAAAAGATTTTGATCACAGCGCCACCTAACGATAATCATCTAAATCAAATAAGGAACGTGTTTTAAAAGATTTTGATCACAGCGCCATCTAGCGATAATCATCTAAAACAAAAAAGTTTCGTGACAACTTTTAGTAAGACTTTTTTCCGTCTAGCCCCCTTTCGAAACGCGCGATAAGGAACTTCGTTCCAAAAAACCAAAAACATTACGCGAAAACATGTCTTCTTTCTCTTTCTCTTCGATCAATAAAAACTTAAAAATACTACGTCGAAAAACAACAGTTATATCCACAAACATTTGAAATGTAAATGAATAGAAACAACATAACATTGTCTCGAAACCGCGAAAATTTCACAAAACTGATTAGCGCGATATCGCGTGGGCCCATTTATATTGAGCGAACTAAAATAACTATAGTTGTATAATATTAGTGGAAATGTATATTGTAGTAAACGGGCGCCGATCGTTATGCAACTGGCACACGAAAATAAACAAAACAGTCGAAATTGTGCCACAGAATACGATAAAAATCTACATACTACAATCGTTTTATACAATTCATACGAAGCTTTACAAACAAC
Source organism: Trilocha varians (assembly GCA_030269945.2). Classification (NCBI taxonomy): domain Eukaryota; kingdom Metazoa; phylum Arthropoda; class Insecta; order Lepidoptera; family Bombycidae; genus Trilocha; species Trilocha varians. The sequence continues at coordinate 17,533,996 of AP028256.1, forward strand.
TCTTGAAGTATGTGGGAGAGAATATCATTATCTTCAATCAAGGTTTAGAAACAAGGAGATCCATGGGCAACGGTAACCGCTCCTCATCAGATGGGTCGTTTTATTTGCGATTACAATTAAATTAAATAACAGATTAAATAGTAAACAAATGTATCATATATTTTGACATTTATTTTTGCACTAGCGTCAACTATTACGAAAACAATAAACTATCGCGTAACTTTGAAACCAATTGGAAATTCGTGTCGTTTGCATCAATATTTCTTTCCATAGAGATATTCTGTGTCATAACTTTCATTACTATATCATTGTAGTTTGTAAGAAGTGGCTGAAACTGCCTTATATTTGCGTTTTACTTCTGTCTCTTATTTTCTGTGTCTTGGAAATGCATCATTATATTCTAATGTGTAGTGAAGCTCACTCAGAGGATTTCTTACACTCGCTTTTGTTTAAATCGTTGAACATAATAAAAGTATATATAAAAGTATAATAAAGGTATACTTTTGATTCATTATATTTGATGTAATTAAGATATAGGTTTTCAAGAATAAATAAATGACATCAATGAATGAGTATTGCACTTTTATTAAAATTTTATAAAGTCTGACGAGTCATTTGATGGTAAACATTTACTGTTTAAAAAGTTTAACCTTTAATGATAGATTTTTACGTGAAAAATCGTTTCATAAATTCATGAATAAATAATAATTTATAACATTGTTAATTTAATTGAAAAAAAATACAAGTAGTAGGAAATTGATTAATAAGATAGGTAAACAAAATATTTGAGATATTCGTATCAACAATAGCATGACTATAATAAAATAATCATAATAATATTAAAAGGCGAAAGTTTGTATGTATGGATTTGAATGAAACTTTACCACAATATAGCTTATACATCAGAATAACACATAGGCTACAATTTTTGAACCCCTTTGTAACGCAGACGAAGTTGCGCGGGTCATCTATTTACCTAATATAATAACATTATACTATAAATCAAACGTTACAATGTAGTATGAAAGATACATTGTGTCTCAATGTATCTTGTCAGTACATTTTACAAAAAACTTATCTCTGCAAAGTCGGTTATCTTTAAAATTATCGGAGCAGTTGAGTTTAATAATAAACAAAGAAGTGAGATATATTATAATAATATTATGACTTTATAAGTTTATTTTATATCCAAAATCGAGAAAGATATATATTTTTCGAAATATTTCTAAGTTTTTTTATTACTAAAAGACATGTCTATCGACAATTTAGAATTTTATTACGCGTGCACGTTAAATAAAATAAATCAACGTGTTCAGCTAACCTTAAAATAAGCCGAAACTAAATAAAAACTAAATAAAAAATATCAGTGTTATTACCTGTGTTTATTCTGTAAACTGTATTTTTAACTACGGTTCACCGGATTCACGTTTAATCAGCATTTCAGTACGTTTAGTTTATATTTAATTTCACACACTCGCGGTAGAGGCGTCAGGCAAGCGACGCATAGAGCGACTCTACTAAACACTACTGAACCGCTGGGAGCATACCACAGCACATGTGAAAAATGCCGGAATGAATTAAAAGATGGAATATGTCATATGTGACCAATTTATCTATATTTTTGATAATGTTGAAAGAATAATGTGAAATTTAAAAAATAGTTTTTTTAAGTTTGGTTTTTGTGACTAAATAAGTAGTAGGTATTACTAATGTGTTTTTTAAGTTTATCCTTATTTCATGTAAAATTATCTCAGTAAAATAAAACGTATTTAATTAAATTTTATATTAAAATGTTGGTTTGCAAAATCATATTAAACATAAATCTGCAATAGAAAAAAGACACATATAAATTTGTTTTTATCATTATTACTTATAAACAACAATACAAATATTTTTCACAACTCAAACTCTCGGATTTTTCTTAATACTGGCAACCCAGTCGAGTGACGTAAACGGGCCGGGCTATCACAGGAACGGACGAAGATTTCAAATCCCAGAGGACCTGAGTCTAATGGAGGATAGATTTAGCGGAGTACTTGCAACGTAATCAATGCGATTACCTATGTGGTTCACATGTGGTCGTATATGTATTGAACGAATCTCATGGGACGTCTGGGTTCTGTCTGATGGAGTTATTAACAATGTATTTAGTTTTTATTTGATATTGTTGATAAACTTAACTACCTTAACATACGTATCTTCACATGTGAATAACTAACAATCTATTACTGCCCACTGCTGGGCTCAGGTTTCATCAGTGGAGAGGTAAGGCATAGACCACGCTTGTCCAATGCGGATTGGGGACTTCACATATCTTCAAAGGATTTTTCAAAATTCCTTTCCAATATGCAGGTTTATTCACAATGTTTTCCTTTACCCTTTTTAGCAAGTGGTGTTTTGATAAATTGCTCATTTTTTTTTTTTTAAAATACTCCTGGCTGGTTTTAAAACTGCAATCTCCCGTGACCCACCATGACTTTTATATGTGCATATAATAATATAATACAAGTGTGTGTTGAACAAAATCTCATAGGATACTGTCTGGTATCTGTCTGATGAAGTTAATAACATTTTATTAAGTTATTTTTTTATTGAATCTAGACTTAAGGGATGATGTTAATTGAAATATAATTTACTATTATTTCGCCACAAAGGGAGTTTTTATTTAATTTAGAACTAATATAAAGTCTAGACGCTCACAAATTATGTTTGTTTCTTATTAGTAAAATAATTTCTAAAGATCACATTTACATCAGAAAAATCACATTACGTCTTTATAAAGTTAGTATTCAAAATATTTGGTGATCTTTCAAAGAATGACTTTGCAGGTACGATAGCTGTTACTTTTGCATTTGTAGTAACTTTTTTTTTTTTTTTTCAGTTGGAGGAAATCACCGGATCCCCGTATGTGGGAGTTGAACCGCACTAAAACCTCTAACCGCTCACACTCGTCGTCCGAACCCCGGCTGAGGCCAGAACCCAGCACGGGGTTTGGAGGGACGGCGCGACGCGTTACGCGCTCGGCATTCTGTCCCGTCGGGAAGTGTGTTATTTGTAGTAGCTTAAGCTTTTTTTTTGTTTTAGTTGGAGGATCACCACCCGCGGGGCGGGGTTGAACCTCACTAAAACCTCCAACCGCTCACACTCAACGTCCGAACCCCGGCTGAGGCCAGAACCCAGCACGTGGTTATGCGGGGTGACGCAACGCGTTACGCACTGCGGCACACTTTCCCGTCGCGACACCCCCATAATTGCTTAAGCTAGGTTTATCATTTAAAAGTCATTTAAAGATTAAATGGTTCGCTCACATAGATACTGAATCTTGGATTACAACGTAATTGGCACCAACTACCACAAAAAACCAGAATTGGTAGAATTTTGTTTTTAATAAATTTCTTTAAACACTTGCGGTTATCTACATCAATTACTAAACGATTTTTATTTTTGTTTTCCATATAACTAATCCGAATTTGATGATTATTTTATTATGAAGCAGTCTATACTTTGTATATTAGATCATCATCATCAGCTCACACTCGTCCACTGCTGGACATAGGCCTCTCCAAAAATACGCCATTGAGCTCAATCTTCTGTTCGTCTCATCCAGTTGTTACCGGCCACCTTTCTTAGGTCATCGTTCCATCTAGCAGGGGGGCGCCCAACACTACGTTTACCACAACGCGGTCTCCACTCTAGAACCCGTCTACTCCATCGGGCATAAGTTCTTCGATATATGTGCCCAGCAGCAGATATATTAGATGTGCCACATAAAGTTAATAAAATTGGCCTGGTTGCTTTTGGTTTTCTAGAGGAAATCGTCGTTTTCGTTTTTGTAAGAAATATTAAGGTACAGTGTATCAAGAAATATTAGATCTACAATTTAATTTCAAAATAAGCCCACAAATAAATTTAAATAACAATAGCATATTAACAATAACAGTGACGATATCATGACGTATTCTACACTATACATTTCGGCGTCTACTACAGTGACCCAGTGACCCAACATTGGACACGTCAGCAAATTATACTCGGCCTATTGGAATCGTAGCGGGGTTGTTCACCCCGAGGCGAACTGAACCCTGCCTAGGGGTAGGTCGGCTCACCGCAAACCGTATTCGGTTTTAAGTCAACAACCTTAACTTCAACTTACTTCATTTAATTTCTACAACTATTTTATTGGAGTTGGGAACTTCGTGTATGACTGATAATCAAAAATGGAGGTTATGTGTTGTGGTCGTGGATAGCCATTTTGTTTTTACATAGGTTTGGGTGTGCCGATTTGACTTTTTTTTGACATAAATATTTGGTTGAGGTCCAATTTCAATTGTATCACGAATTGTGTTTGCGTATTTTAATTCCGGTTGTATCAATTTCAATGATTCTTGTTTGATTGAAAAAAGGTACATAGAAAAAACGTACATAAATAATAATTTAAATTCAATTAAATTACACGTTCATTATATAACTTGATATTGAATGTAGTTTAAACAAACGTAGACAGTAGATCAGCATATTTGATGAACATATCCTATAAAAGATTACGTAGAATAGCCCGCCCTGCAAGGCGACGCTTACTCAAACAATATTACAATTATTTGTTTGTTCTGCAACATAAGAACCTTACCACAGAATAACTATGCAGAAATAAAGTCTTATAAAAACTTATGTACCATTTCCTTTCAACGAAAGTGTGAAATATAATAAACTGTAAAGTTAAAATGGTAATATTTTTAAGGATAACAGAGTATTGTGTAACGACCTCGTATGACCTCGTGCACCATAATCCGACTGGTGTCATCTGTCAAAAGACAAATGATTTGGAGGAATTTTGGATATATTTTAGCGTTTAGTAAGGTGTCAAACCATATTCTTTAGTTATAATGTTTATATTGGTTTACCCTGCATAATAATTATGTAGTTTTTAGATAAGTCGTGGTGGTCGAGTGGTCGAAGCGCTTCCTTCCGTACGGGAGGTCGCGGGTCCAAATCCAGCCGGTTTGTACCTCTAAATCTAAATGTGAAAAAGATTTATGTACCTACAATTTTACACAACACCACTGACTAAAAGCGGTGTAGGAAACATCGTGAGGAAACCTGCATATCGGAAAAGGTTTCTAAAAATCCTTTGAAGGTATGTGAAGTCCCCAATCCGCACTGTACAAGCGGACTATGCCTGATCTCTCTTCTGAGGAGACCTGAACCCAACAGTGGGCAGTGATGAGTTGGTACAGATGAGTCTAGTGAAAGTGTTAACTCTTGTTTAATAGCATAATATTGATAAACTTTACGTCTGCATATATTATTCTGTGGCCACTATCACCGTAAGTGTTTGTTCAATCATTTCTGGAAAATAACGGCTCACGGATACATGATATGTCTCTCTTGATTTTTTTATACTTTCTTGGGAAGTACTTTTATTATTTGAAGATATTAGTTTATTGAAATTCATACTAACTGGCTGGTTCTCGTAACTTTATCTGCGTTACAAAGTGAGGTAGTTATTACCTAAAATTTAGGGTTGTTAATTTTTCCTTTTACATTATTGCACTATTAGTACGAATTCCTATTGTATATATAATTTTACAAATCATACGAGCGGTTCTTGAGATTAACTTCCAATTAAGAAATAAATAAAATTCTCAAATTATTTATAGTGTGAACAAAGCTTTAAACTATTTGATCTGTACCTAACCTGACTTTTGGTCATTCATAAAAACGTCGTATTAAAAAAGACGTAACTTAATGTACTCTACTGCTACCAATTACTGCCCACTGCTGAAATCCGATCTTCTTCACTAGAATTATAAGGCATTTTCCATCACAATTGCCAACATGGGATTAACTTCCATATTCTAATAATATTATCTTCGAAAGATTTTCTCCATTTTAATGAAGTAAATGTTTTGGATATGGCCCCGGGGAGGAATTCGTAATAACAACAAAATGGCTCCTAACGATGTCACGTGAACAGGAAGTAGGTATTTGTTATTGATTATATATAAATTAATAAGGCCCACCCACGCGGAACCCCGGGCCGATCTTACTCCCATCTTAAAATTAATATGTTAATCGAAGGGCGTATCTTATATGTATTACAAAATATTTCAGCAAAGATCACATTTTCGAAGACCCGAAATGTTAATTGAATATTTTAATCTTTTTTTCATAACTTGGGCTTTTTTCATAATTTTAATAGCATTAGAATGTTTTCTAAGAATCATTGTGATATACATGATGATTACATGATTTTTATAACGTAATTTTGCTATCGTTAATATATTATTATTATAGTAATTTCAAGTATAGTAGATATACTATCCAGGTGTAAAGCCTATTTTTGTAAGTCACACCAACAATTTACATACACTTAATCCTATTAGACTAAAATACATTCACTCTACACAAGACATACTATACATACACATTACTATGCACGTACTAATGTCACTAACACTTGAGCTTAAGATTTACTAACACTTGAGCTTAAGATTTACTAACACTTGAGCTTAAGATTTACTAACACTTGAGCTTAAGATTTACTAACACTTGAGCTTAAGATTTACTAACACTTGAGCTTAAGATTTACTAACACTTGAGCTTAAGATTTACTAACACTTGAGCTTAAGATTTACTAACACTTGAGCTTAAGATTTACTAACACTTGAGCTTAAGATTTACTAACACTTGAGCTTAAGATTTACTAACACTTGAGCTTAAGATTTACTAACACTTGAGCTTAAGATTTACTAACACTTGAGCTTAAGATTTACTAACACTTGAGCTTAAGATTTACTAACACTTGAGCTTAAGATTTACTAACACTTGAGCTTAAGATTTACTAACACTTGAGCTTAAGATTTACTAACACTTGAGCTTAAGATTTACTAACACTTGAGCTTAAGATTTACTAACACTTGAGCTTAAGATTTACTAACACTTGAGCTTAAGATTTACTAACACTTGAGCTTAAGATTTACTAACACTTGAGCTTAAGATTTACTAACACTTGAGCTTAAGATTTACTAACACTTGAGCTTAAGATTTACTAACACTTGAGCTTAAGATTTACTAACACTTGAGCTTAAGATTTACTAACACTTGAGCTTAAGATTTACTAACACTTGAGCTTAAGATTTACTAACACTTGAGCTTAAGATTTACTAACACTTGAGCTTAAGATTTACTAACACTTGAGCTTAAGATTTACTAACACTTGAGCTTAAGATTTACTAACACTTGAGCTTAAGATTTACTAACACTTGAGCTTAAGATTTACTAACACTTGAGCTTAAGATTTACTAACACTTGAGCTTAAGATTTACTAACACTTGAGCTTAAGATTTACTAACACTTGAGCTTAAGATTTACTAACACTTGAGCTTAAGATTTACTAACACTTGAGCTTAAGATTTACTAACACTTGAGCTTAAGATTTACTAACACTTGAGCTTAAGATTTACTAACACTTGAGCTTAAGATTTACTAACACTTGAGCTTAAGATTTACTAACACTTGAGCTTAAGTTCTATGTACGTGGGTCCTAGTAGCCACTATGTTTAAATAAATAAAAAACAAAAAACAAAATAAGGAATTGTTTTATAAAATATTTTAAGAACAGCTCCATCTGGCGATAATCATCTAGAACAAAAAAAGTGTCGTGCCAACTTTTTCATAAGAATTTTTGTATAGCCCCCTTTCGATAAAGCGCGATAAGGAACTTCGTTCCAAAAATAAATTCCACCCTTAAATGTTACCGTTGACTCTTGCACTAGAGTCAATTATACTTTATACAGGGTGAATATTTTTAGAATTACATCATAGGTGATGATGATGATTAAAATATTATAACTAAAAAATATGGTTTAAAGCCTTAGTAAATGCAGCTGATAGGACCTTCAAGTTGGGGATAAAAATAAAATGGGGATAATTTTCTCAAACTTTATGTTCCTATTTTTATTTTATACTAGCTGGCCCACACAACTTCGTCTGCGTCACATAGGGAAATTTTCTCATCGTTTAAAACTTCCCTGGACTTTTACGAATATTTCAAGATTAATAAATAAGCCAAATCGGTTCAGTCGTTCTCGAGTTTTAGCGAGAATAACGAACAGTAATTCTTTTTTATATATAAGAGAAGATTCGATATAAGAATCGGATACTTATCCCACCCTCCATATGTAGAGATAGTAGTATATCGCCGAGAAAGCTTAAAATACTATTACGTAATATATTAATTAGTTCTCACGATACTCCTCGGAATGTACTGTTTCATTTTACCTGAATAGCGAGAATTATATATTATTGTGAAGTAGGAGTTCTTTGTCGGAAAGGCTTCACGGGTCGAATTACTTTTTACCCGTACAGTGAAATGTAAGTCATTTGAACTTTATATTGTAAGAATAGTTATGCAATTAGTGATAATAACGATTTTTTGATTATTTGATCTTTATCAAATTTGTATGAGGTAACATCGTCTGATGTCAACGTGTCTGATTTCTATAGAATTCTATCAACGAAATCCGTTCAGGAAGAAAATAAATATAGGTACGTAAACACAAACTGTGTTGTCCATCAAATAATAAATTTTAAGTATGTTTATTTTAGATTTCATTTAACCCTTTCAGGACAATAAGATGGCTGAGACTAAATATGCGAATACTACACAATATTTAAGTTATTCTGTAAAGTAAGAGATATCACTAGAAAAACATAGTAGGGTGTACGACTTTCCTATAAATTTCATATGAAACATTTTAACAACGTACCTAAACGTAACGTTTGACATTCATCAAAAAAAATATCGATTCAATAATAATAACGATTTTTGTAGAAGGGAAAAATATTTGCCTTGAGCGTGAAAGGTTAAAAAAAATACGATGACTATCACTCTTGAAATTAGTATAGATCAAGGATCTGGCTAATCGGTTAACCTCGCGTTTTTTGTCATTAGTTTTCGTCTTGTCTCCTTTACGTGTTCAGTGTCCTAGGTTAACCTAACCTGACTTTTGGTCATTCATAAAAACGTCGTATTAAAAAAGACGTAACTTAATGTACTCTACTGCTACCAATTACTGCCCACTGCTGAAATCCGATCTTCTTCACTAGAATTATAAGGCATTTTCCATCACAATTGCCAACATGGGATTAACTTCCATTAAATTCCGATATTCCAAAAAATATCGATTCAATATTCCAAAAAATATCGATTCAATAATAATAACGATTTTTGTAGAAGGGAAAAATATTTGCCTTGAGCGTGAAAGGTTAAAAAAAATACGATGACTATCACTCTTGAAATTAGTATAGATCAAGGATCTGGCTAATCGGTTAACCTCGCGTTTTTTGTCATTAGTTTTCGTCTTGTCTCCTTTACGTGTTCAGTGTCCTAGGTTAATTCGAATTCTCGAAATTAAAAATGTGAGTAGATATCCTATACAGGGTGATTTCCTAGTGAGGGTACATATTGAAGGTCATGGTAGCTGATGGTAATATACGACCAGTAAAAATATTATTACCAAAGAATATGACTTAATGCCTTAGTAATCGCATCTTAAAAATATCTAAAATTCTTGCAAAATGATGGTTTTTCGACAGCTGATGGGTGTGGTGGAGGTATGAGGTGCGCGAGATCCCTAGAGGTCGTTAGTCAACACTCTTTAAGCCGAAATTGTTTATGTTTACGGTAGTTTTGTCGAATTTAAATAAAAAAAAAATGTAATTTTACCTATTTTTTGTAATATTCCGTATTAGAACAGAGTACTCATCACCCTTCTGCAATATGTACCCTGTCTAACAAATCACCCTGTATAACTGTCTATCAATAAAGATCTATTTATTAAAAAAAAGCTGTAGTGGTAAGTGTTGGACAGTCTACTGAAACTATCAAGTGTAATATTGCTTTTTTAAGTTATGTTTAATGGACAAGCTGGCCGGTTCAGTCACACGTTGATCTCCTTTATAATGTCATCTACTTCTAATACAGTTAAATAACAATTCTTTGCTATCTTAGACAGATATATCTTGCTGATACAGTTGCTATGTCCACTGTTCGAGTCATACTATGTAGACGTGACGTCAATACGGCGCCGTCCATCTTGAAACATTAAGTCAAATAATAATAAAGAGTGCTCTGCTCCTCAGACCGGAACGGATGATAGCCCCGCTCAATAGACCGGTCTGTGTCACCAGGATAGCCTGTACTTTACTATAGGGTTATTTTTCAATGATGATGATACATATTGGAGGTCATGATGAAATCAAATACTTTATTTTCAACATTGATGATAGATTCTTGTTGACGTCAAAAGTTAAAAGCTACCACCAGTTCGGACACAACAAAATAATAATTATAGCCACTGTCCTGGGAAGAAGTGGCAAGAAACTCAGCGGGCGTGTCTTTTTTATAATATAGTGAGCATATTTTTAAATGTATTTTTACAATATTATAGAAAATTAAAAATAGAAAAATAATACGATTATGATAATGAAACTGCCTCGGGGAGCAATGATAGTCGACGATTAAGCAACCAGTAAAAATATTGTAACCAAAGAATCTATACTAATATTATAAAGCTGAAGAGTTTGTTTGTTTGTTTGTTTGTTTGTTTGAACGCGCTAATCTCAGGATCTACTGGTCCGATTTCAAAAATTCTTTCACTGTTGGAAAGTCCATTTATCGAGGAAGGTTATAGGCTATATTTTATTTTCAAAAACATTAGGGATCCGCATGAAAATATCGAATATGTAACAAAAGGTGAAAAATCAAAAACCTATTTATGCGTACGCTGCAAAAACTATTGACAATAGAACAAAATGATGTACTACGGGTTTTTAGGTCTTTTAGAGACAAACAAAAAAGTCCGCGACAGCATATATCTAACTATCATAGTTTAGTCACAATAACCACTTTTATGTTTTTAAAATTTAATATTTCGTTCCGAGATTGAATTTAACGTTAAATGAGTATCGTTATATTAACCCTTATACAAATTAAGTATTTTGTTATCAAGAGTATTAATGTAGAATTAAATTACTTTTTGTTTTATTCCAATCGGACTTTTCGTTTAGAAGTTATCACGAGTATAAAACGCAACGAATATGTGGGACTCAGCGAGCCGCGAAAATAATAACTCGACGGCATTGCGAGTACTGTTTGAACCCCTTTATGACGCAGACGAAGTTGCGAGGGTCATCTAGTATGATATAAAGCTTTAGTGGGTAACTTAAAAACATTGAAAATTCTTGCAAAACGATTGTTGCTCGATGGCTGTTGGGTGTGGCGGACGGTGTGGGATACGCGAGATTACTTCAAGTTGTTAGTCAACACTCTATTGTACGAAATTATTTTAGCTTTTATTTTTTCACATTTCACGTTATCTGTATACAGTGAAATGTGATGAATACACTGTTCGAATACGGATTAATATACAAAAAAATATGCTTAAACATTAAAATTCGACAAAACTGTCCCAAACAAAAATAATTTGACTTTTAGGGAGTGTATTTTTAAATCGATAAGAATTATCGGTAGACATTGAATTGTTAGCATTAAAACTCAGTAAGTAACGAGCGCATCAATTATGTTAATTAATTAATGCGAGTAACTTTATACAGCATTGAAAATGATTTCTGTTCATTAATGTGGGTAACTAATGAATAACTGAAGTATTTCAGAATGTTATTATAGAAACAAAAAAATGATTTTTTTACACTAATGTATGTTTAATTAAAAAGGACCCTATCTACATGTATATAAAGTCTAAATAACCCACTATTCCCGTTCCTTGTATTGCCTACGAATATGTTTCTCGCTAATGCATCTTGGGTATTTGGAATATCCCACTGTGCCACTAATCGCGCTATTGATTGACTAACTTCGGAAAAAGGAGAACGCATTGAATTATAAAGTGCGCGCGATTTAAACGACTACTTCATGTTACAGTAGTACCTACTATGAAAATGCGCCATATCTTTAAAGTGAACTTTGAAAATTTCCCTTGAAAAAGCCATGGAAGTTTCTTACTTCAATTATTCTCAAGCCCCTGACCATATTTGAATGGCAAAGTTTTTATAGTGTCATGTTATTTGCTATTTTTTTTTTCAGGAGCAAGTTGAGCAAAGTAGTGCTTATTACAATTTTACATTCTCTTAAAAGAATATGTATGAGAATTAAAATCCTTCGGATTTTACTAATTAAACCCTAAAACTTTTTTCGATAGTTTTCGAATATCGACTCGCTACGATATTAGACAAGTTGTATGTATGTACTTTATTATATTTTGAACTTTGATTACTGATTGAATTGAATATTGTACTTTACCCTGCCTCTAGAACGTCTTTTGACTCGACTTTAAGTTATTCGTAATCAACATACCTATATCTGTAAAATTTGCTTTATAATTTGCTTTACAAAAAAATTGTTACAATAATACAATCATTTCTACCTAATTAAATCCAGTTTTAGGGTATCTCTTATGACGGAGAGAGAGTAACCCTTTATATTACTTGGGTATCTCATTAGTAGATACCATTTAATTAAAATGAACAACTGACTCTAGTTATCATTATTTATTGTCACTGTTTACAATACACAATAATGAATATGATTACAATAATGTGGACGCGAGCGTACGCTATGCTCTTAACGGGACGACTGGGGAGTCTCGCTACGCACTGCACTTATATATTGCTGCTTGCATAAAAAAGTGCATGCCTGCAATCGCGTCCCCTACAGTACACCCTTCCTAAAATTTTGGTTATAGAATGCAAAATTTTTCACGAAACAACAAAAAAAAATAAAACTAAGTACATACTGTTTAAACTTTTGTAAGCGGCTGTACCGTATTAGGGTAGGTACTTGAGATATACTTCGAATGCGCTTTATCGTTAAGCAACAGTCGAAGTGCTAACGTTTTTTACTCGCTACTCATAAATCAATCATTTTTTACTAGAAATATAATGAACACTCGAATTGTTGACTCGGTGTTTTCTCACACTTATAACAAAGTACTTATAAGAAATCATTGCATTTTGTGATGAAATATTACCAGAACTCTAACTTATTCCACTTCATTTTTAAATATTACTTTTGTTAAGTGCTTCTCATTGCCATAAATCAATGATACGAATCAAAGTATATTGAATTTTTTACACATAACATTAATGATTCAAATTTTGTTAAAAAATATTACAATTTTCACTTCATAAACATATCACTATTTCATACAAAGTTGTAACTAGAAATCATTTCTAAGTCAATTAAGATGGTTTTATCCCTTTACTTAATTACTTTATGAATCGTATTACGATGTTATACATAGTTCGATTTTTCCAATAAAAATTTGACAGTTAATAAAAATATAAAAATACTTGAATGACAAAACGTTAAAATAAACAGATTAAAAATAATGCAAAAGGCAATACAGGAATGCAAATATCGCTGTCACGTCGCCTCTTAATCGCAAGACGTGAAGATTGGCATCAAGTTATATATTCACACGTTAAGTTATGGAGAATGAAGTAGAATATTGGACCACGACTTGACTTGTCCATCGTTTCTACAGCTCTCCTCGACTTCTTCTCGACAAAATATCTCTCGACCAAGTATGTCTCCCACCATAAAATGTGGCGATCTCGACGGCATTTCCTCTGGGTATGCTTTTCTCCCGAAAATCCTTGGGTGCTCTCCCACGTGTCATCTCTTCCGGATCAATGGTAGTGGCTGGTTTTGCTCGTTATACCATCCGGTGTTCCGATGATTACAATGCTGGAGTTACGACGTTTCCCTTGGTCTTCGCTTGTCGATTACTATGACTGAATCTCGTTACTTGTCCTCCAATACAGCGTTGCTCCAGTTCCTGTGCCATATCTGTTCTTAACTGTCCTATATGTTTTGTGTACTTCTTCCTAATATCCGATTTTGTATTAAAATCTTGTTGCTTTTACCTGCAGTCGATGTGAGTACCTTGCAGGGAGTCGTCCGTTCAGTAGCTTGCGTATTTAACCTACACTATTCTTCATAATTTCACAGCTCCACGTATATTTCATATTAACTAATTACTTGTGTGTTCTCCACTTCCCCGTCTTGTGTGCTTGAATCGCCAATGCCAGTGATAGAAGTCCCAGTGAGTCGGAACTGTACTGCTGACGCACGGAATCCAGTGAGTCGGACATGCTGCCGTGCGGGGCCGATGCTACGTGCTGACCAGGAGAGATATGCTCTGCTTTGCTGACCGGTCCTTGTAGTCAGTGTGCCCAATGTCAAGCCGGTGAGGGTTCGACCAGGCCGCGTTGCGTTGCGGCTATTGGACGAAATACCCGAAGAGGCTGAAGCTGGCTGGCGTGGTGCGGGTGTGATGATCTTGAAGGAGTCGTGTTCTTGTCGGAGGTCACCACTTTAGGGTATCTCTTATGACGGAGAGAGAGTAACCCTTTATATTACTTGGGTATCTCATTAGTAGATACCATTTAATTAAAATGAACAACTGACTCTAGTTATCATTATTTATTGTCACTGTTTACAATACACAATAATGAATATGATTACAATAATGTGGACGCGAGCGTACGCTATGCTCTTAACGGGACGACTGGGGAGTCTCGCTACGCACTGCACTTATATATTGCTGCTTGCATAAAAAAGTGCATGCCTGCAATCGCGTCCCCTACAGTACACCCTGATCGTAATATGTATGAGTTATGTAGTTACGGTTCCGAACTATTCTCGTCCGTTTACGTTATAACATGAACTAGATCGTGAAGTATGCAATCCATTAGCTATAATGTATTACTCCTATGCAAGCCGGGTGGAGGTATTCGACTCTTTGTTTAGTGGTCGGTGGTAAAGTGGGTGTAACTACTTGAAGGTATTCTTGAGGATAAGCATCACAGGATAAGTTTTTTTTTCTGATTGAAACAAAAAAGAACAAAATAAAACTGGAGAGGTGTCAAGGGATGGAACGAAGTTGCTTTCGATTAAATAGTGAGGGAATTATAATTAAATGTTATTTTTTTAATTCTTTCTATAGAAAGAGAGAGAGAGAGAGAGACAGATGTTTTAAATATTTTGATCACAGCGCCATCTAGCATTAATCATATAAAACAAAATAAGGAATTGTTTTAAAAGGTTGTTTTAAAGGTCACGTGAGATTGGGGGATGGGGGAGGGAGTTGAATAAAATCTCACGACATCTCACCAGGGTTTTAAAGAGGTTTAAACCGTATGACTGTTACAAATAAATCACATACATAGAACATGAAATATACCTAATTACTGAAATTTTGAAACTGAATATCTTGTATTTAGATGAACTGTGAAAATTAAATCTATTTATTTAATTCCTTTCCCGTTCAGAGTCAACTTACTTTAGAGTAAGAAACCTAGGATCATTAATGACCGTCGAATAAAAACATAATTTTAATGTTTGCCAAAACTTATATTTTAAGTTTGTGAATTCAAATTTTTTTAGCTATAAATTATCTAATCGTGAACCTGTTACTGGCTTCTAGTTTGTGGCGATCAATAATAACGCGCGAGATCCTGAATCGCGGTTATGACATTTACAGATATCTTCGCATATATACGACATCTGAAATCTACTACATCGGGGCTTCGGCCTGACCGGGCATACACTACCTCGCCCGGTCGGAGATCTCCCTTTGGCCTAATACCACTGATAGCCCACATAGTTTAAACTTCTAATTCTTATTCTCACTATTGGTTTATCATAAATAAATAAATACACTTTAGGTAAATGAATAGATTTAATTTTCACAGTACATTGCCAAGAAACACCTACATACATTATGTTTGTAATTAGTATGTACGTAGGTATGAAGTATCTCATATTACCCATTATCTAAACAAAAGGTTTATTATACACCACCCACATACTGTTAATTGATACTTTCATACATAATAAGGACGAAATATCAAGGTGACTTTGGAGAAATGAAGACGACTAATATAGCCCAAGAGATAGTGCCGATTTTTCGATAAGTATTTGAGATAAGCTGTAAACTTAGTCCATAGTTCTCCTGATGGGGCGGCGCGACGGGAAAGAGTGCCGATGACGTAACGCGTCGCGTCGTCCCTCATAACCCCGTGCTGGATTCTGGCCTCAGCCGGGGTTTGGACGCTGAGTGTGAGCGGTTGGAGGTTTTAGTGCGGTTCAACTCCCACATACCCGGTGATACGGTGATTTCAACCTACTAAAAAAAAAAATAGTTCTCCTGATATACCCCAACTTGGAACTGCAGACCTGGCTGCTGAGTAGCGGGGCTAAACGAACTACTGTATTAAAAAAAACAGGTAATAAGCCCCAACAAAATTTCTTTTTTCGTAAATAATATCCTATAAGTAATATCCTAGTCCAGTCAATTTAGACATCCAAGGTTACAATAATTCGCACTTGGCTGAATTTTGGTAGGATTGTTCAATACACTATTATAAAGGAAATGTAAAAAGTCCTCATCGATCCGGCACGTGCAAAAAAAGTTACTCGGGGTCAAAGGTCCCAAAAACGGGTTTTTCGCGATTTTCAGCAAAATGGTAAGTTTTATCATAAAATTAGCTCAGACAAAAATTGTAGATCAGATAATTATCAATAAAAAATATCTTAACACTAGGGGTGTGCGAATAATTCGAACTTACGAATTATTCTGGAGTGAAAACACGTGTTTAAAACTGTTCTTTCTCGAGTAGAATACGAATACGATTTAGTTGCTGCTGAGGCTAAGTATCATTATGACTGCTTAAATTCCTTCTTAAGACCTAAAACTGGGGTTAAAGTCGGTCGACCGTAAGATGAATCTACGAATCTGGCAATGGAGGAAATATTATATATCTTATAATGATACAATAAGGTACGAAGCAGCTGCAGTTTTTCCTCGTCCTCCTCATGTCCTACGACCAGAAAGTGGCACACTTATTCAATACGTTGTAGACAATGCTGATATTAATGTAAATACGCTAGACGGTAATAATACGCTCCACATAATGGGTATTATTCAAATTGTTACTCCAAAAGATTCCGTTTTACTAGAAGAACTTATGCCACGAGTAAGAGAAGCTTTTTCAGCAAAAGATATTCAGGCAAAAGCTCATGTGCCGATCCAGATCTATCAAAATGATGATATCTTTCAACTTTTTGAAATTCTATTATATCTAGTTATATCTCAAAAACGGTGGTTCTTAGGAAAAAAAGTATTTAGACATTTTTTATTGATAATTATCTGATCTTCATTTTTGTCTGAGCTAATTTTATGATAAAACTTACCATTTTGCTGAAAAACGCGAAAAACCCGTTTTTGGGACCTTAGACCCCGAGTAAATTTTTTTGCACGTGCCGGATCGATGAGGACTTTTCACATTTCCTTTATAATAGTGTATTGAACAATCCTACCAAAATTCAGCCTAGTGCGAATTATTGTAACCTTACCCCTATTTTTTAGTCTAATTTGACCGGACTAAAGTTTCAAGTTGCCTATAATACATCGCAAACATTACCAAGTTTTCAGCTTGCCTCAAGTAGTAGTAGTAGCCATAGTAGTAGTAGTAGTAGTATCAGTAGTAGTAGTAATAGTAGTAGTAGTAGTAGTAGTATCAGTAGCAGTAGTAATAGTAGTAGTAGTAGCAGCAGCAGTAGTAGTAGCAATAGTAGTAGTAGTAATAGTAGTAGTATCAGTAGTAATAGTAGTGGTACTTAGTAGTAGTAGAAGTATTAGTAGTAGTTGTTAGTATCATAAAGATACCTAAAAACTATTATAATATCCTCGCAGGTCCCAGGATTGAGTTCTTCAGAAACGATCAGTTAAATATAAACAATCATTGCAAATTATTCGCAAAGTGTTTTCAAATCATCCACTTGGCCTTCGAGCTCCCCTATCATTGTTTCTAGATCTGGAGCGAGGTCTGGATTATTGCATTGATTTTGTTTACGTTAGGTAATGATGAAATTGGTCTCTATCCTGTTTATAATCTAGGATCTTAAGGAGCTTGTGCGACTGAGCTGTAATGCTTCTCGCGATAGTTTTTGTGCCTGATCCGACATCAGTGTGTGCCTTAAATGTGTGTCATTTTATACAAAATAGCTCTATAGATTTCATGTTTTCTTAAAGAAGACAAACCTACTCAGTATAAAACCAAATAGTGTATACCTAATGTCACTACAAAAACTGACTGAGAGGGAAGTTATACAGGGTGTCCTAGGAAGAATGGATAAGCACTCTCTGGACCTCCAGAGATAGAACACCTCCTGAGGTACCTGAATCACCTCCATGTATGTTCCGCGATTTTTTGTAGTTTTCGAGTTATGGGCAAGTATAAGACTTCTTCAATATTTTTCTTGGTAACTGGATCTTCATGCGTGGCATTATTATGTTTAAAATAATTAACTTCATAAATTTGAATAAAAATTATTTAAATATTTCTGTAAAGTCAAGAATTAACGTTCGGTGAATTATGACTTAAATTTTCAACTTTAAATTTTAAATTGAAATAGTTGACTGTATCAAAATAAGTCTAAAAACTTCTTGCATCGATTGGAAAACCAAACGAGATTTAAATTATACTTGAAAGTTTAACCATTTGAAGACGAAGTTGCGCTGTCAGCAATTGTAAGTAAAAAGCTAATTCTTTTGTTCTGAGAAGCCTCAAGTGGAGTTTGTTCGTCTCAAGTGGTAGCTTGAGAGATTCAATATACATTGTAATTAAGGTTTTAATATTTATTTTGTTTAATCATAATAATATTATAAAGGCGAAAGTTTGTATGTATGGATGTATGTTTGTTACTCTTTCACGTAAAAACTACTGAATGGATTTGAATGAAACTTTACCACAATATAGCTTATACATCAGAATAACACATAGGCTACAATTTTTGAACCCCTTTGTAACGCAGACGAAGTTGCGCGGGTCACCTAGTAATATATATTATTATCTACTTCAGCATTGCTATATTTATTTATTTATTTAAGGAAACAACAGTACATTTTAAAATGTGTATGACGTGTATTATTAAACATCAAAAATAAAATTATGTTTCGTTTTAGCAAAACATCCTATCTCTAATATTTAAGATATTCCCCGTCCATATCGCATAGTTTTGGGACACCCTGTATATTCATTTTTATGTGACACCGCAGAAATTTATAAACAAAAATCAAAACATTGTATCTCTGATTTTAATTTAGTTTCATCAGTCAGCTCTTTGTTGCATTAACGGCTTAACTTGCACACGAAAGCTCCTCAAAGCGCTCCGCAGAGCTTAAAGCTATCCGCCGTCGCTCGCAGCAAACGAGGTTACGAATTTAACCATCCTTAACTCTACGTCAAAAGTTTATGAATGTAGAGTTGTAGATTATAAGTGCTGAACCGAGGTAGAGTTTGAGCAAGAGAAGTTTTTTTAATTATGAGTTTTTATGTTTTAGAGATTACCAGTGCGTGGTTTTACAGGCTTTTTATTATCTTACACAGGTACACCTATGTACACCTATGTTAGTTCGGGTGGAATCTTTCGAGTCAAATTTGACAAACTTCCCGTTGTCTGATTGATCTGACATTTTGCACGCAGATGTATATCGCGTGACAATGCAATAATATGACTAAATGGTGCTGATCTGATGATGGGTTGGGAAGGTGGTCATAGGAACTCCTGTACTAAATAAGATAGACCTGTCGTGTTTGGGCTCATTGTACTTGTCTTGGCTAGCACTCTCCTGATGATATTCAGGATCTTAAAAGCTTGTTTTTAAAGTTTTCTTTCAAATATATTATTTTGTAATTTGTATGACTCATTGCAATGTAATGTAATGTTTTATTTTTTAATTTTCAAATTAATGATGAAAAACATATAGATTATTTACGAAAATATTTATTTTCTTGTAATTTTTATAAAAAATGGAATGCAAAAAATAAGTTAAGAATATAGTAATTATAGTATAGTATATTTTTAATTTAACCATAATTTAGTACGTTTTATATTTCCAGAATGTATTATTTGTTCAATAAGTACTACAATTATAAATTTAATTTCGTACAAAACCAACCAAATCATTTATTAATTTAATCTGCAGATTCGAGATAAAAGTGTTTAACAACATATTACTGAACGAATTAACTGAATGTTATTATGAATGGTCCACATTCCTTCACGTTTTGTGGTTGCAACGAGTTTCGGCAAAATTACTACCTATGTTATGTATGTACTTATATTTGAACCGATGCCGACGGCTCGTGGAGTTTATAATAAAAAAACGCCTGTGAAATATACACAAAATACTGAATATTTTCAACACATATATTTAGTAAATACAAAGCAATGAATATATAATTTATTTTAGTAAAATTTGTACATTTAACTTAAGTAGGTATGTAATAAAGTATTCTTAAATATAAAAATGAATTGCTGTTCGTTAGTCTCGCTAAAACTCGAGAACGACTGAACCGATTTGGCTTATTTTAATCTTGAAATATTCGTAAAAGTCCAGGGAAGGTTTAAACTGAGAAAATTTACTTATGTGACGCAGACGAAGTTGTGTGGGCCAGCTAGTAGTATTATAAATAAGAAAATTGTAGGTCTTAGAAGTATAGTACCTACCTTGTAACTTAAATTAAAACATTTCTGAAGAAATCTCTCGTTCTCGTACTAAAAATCGACTTGATAGTATAGTAGTATTTCTGCATCAGCTCCCACCTTACACAAAATACAATCAATATTGCAAGTATAAAACATAATCTCAAACCTGCGGTCCAAAACAGCATTCTTCAGACAGACCGGCAATCAGCTCTCCCATACATAAATAATGTACCTGTTACTTACCAGTCCTCAAATTTTCTTCAAACTAAACCTCGACTTAATAATTCTCAGAAGCTTCTTAAATTAATTAAATTTCTCTTTTGTTTTACTCAAACGAAATCTTAAATTTAACCATTTATTATATTTCGGAAATATCTTCAGGTCAAGCAAGCGCAATGCGACAAAAATAAAGTTTTGCAACTTTTAAAAACAACCGCGATACTGTGCCCTCAGAAACTACCCTAAAATAAGTATTTTACTCACCACTACGTATAAGAACAACACAGTAATTGCGACAGTCAAGTTACGTAATATAAGTTAGGTGTTGAAGAAAATCAGAGAAATACAGTTTAAAATAGAAGGATATGACTTACCTTTATCAGCAGTGGAGTACTCGAGCAGGACGAGGCAAGTTGGAGCTCAGGAGTGGAAG
Source organism: Trilocha varians (assembly GCA_030269945.2). Lineage (NCBI taxonomy): Eukaryota > Metazoa > Arthropoda > Insecta > Lepidoptera > Bombycidae > Trilocha > Trilocha varians. The sequence goes on from AP028256.1 coordinate 17,555,226, forward strand.
CGAGTGTCCCGGAGCGCGTCGCCGACAAGACTGAGCCGTGGTCGCGCGATCCCGAGACCCTAACCGAGCACCCAGTCATTGCCGAGAACCTTACACCCCTCACAATAAAGTCGACAATCCCTAATCCAGTCAAACATTCGAATCTGTTGCCAACCCTTTGTAGTGCGAACACGCACAGACCTTTTTTTGTATCGATACACGGAATCGAGTAGTGTGTGTGTGTGCGTGCAAATCGTGTGAAGACGACTCCCCAAAAAAGCATTCGAATGTTCTAACCTTGACAGGTGGAACCTTGAACTTCGGTTTGGAACTTTGTTAGTTTTATTACAGTTATCTTATCATCAATGTAACAATAAAATTGCTGAGAGTAATCATAAAATGTGTACATTGTATGACGATAGAATTGATTTCATTTCATTCCATACGTATGCAAAACTATGAGCTACTCATTTGCTGGACCATGTAATATATACTACATACTACTTTTTAAACGGTTTTTTTTAAAAGTACACATATCAAATAAAACAAAAGAGTAAACCATTAACAACATATAAAACTTACGGTAGTAAAAAACAAGGAACAAAATTCAAAAATCTAACGGTTTTTTCAAATTAACCGGTCAACGCGATAATGTTAATGCTGACGTAAAGATTTCGCCATAACAATAACTTGGGAATATCATATTTCATCAGGTAAGGACTCTTCGGCCACACAATATGTTTACTAAAATCGTTGTAGTAAACAAAAGACAACTATAACAACTACACTACACAAGTTAATTTTCATAACCGCTAAATCGTCGCGCGTCAAAAATACTCTATTCAATTTAATACATTATCCCTTGCACTTAAGGTTCAAAATACAATTTATGACAATTATTGTTAATGAGTAGCGGCCAATTTTGAGCTTTATGTGGTGCGCTTTAAGGATTAATTGCAATAGCACTAAATTCGCATTTATCTATAGACAATAGTTTTTCAATAGAAACTTAACAATACTAATATTTAAAAAAGCTATTGATAGTTTGAAAGAATTGACATTGACAAATTTATAATCATTATGAAGAACAACAATTATTATTTGTTTAACAAATAAATACTTTTACTAAGTTATTTAAATAATAACAAGTTGGAGATGTATATATAAGCTTCCGTGAGAGTATTTTAGTTTGTTCGTTGGTGCAAAGTTTTGGTCAAAATGTTCATTTACAAGTTTATGGGCGGTGTCGTGGAGACCATCACGGGCGGTAAACTATTTTTACCTTAATTAATGATATACAGGGTGATTTTTTCAAGAAGGTACATATTGCATATTCTAAAACAGAATATTACAAAAAATAGGTAAAATTACAATTTTTTTTAAAAATCTAAATTCGACAAATCTACCTCAAACATAAACAATTTCGGCTAAAAGAGTGTTGACTTACGACCTCTAGTGATCTCGTGCACCCCACACCTCCGCCACACCCATTAGCTGTCGAAAAACTATCATTTTGCAAGAATTTTAGATATTTTTAAGTTACGATTACTAAGGCATTAAGCCATATTCTTTGGTAATAATATTTTTACTGGTCGTATATAACCATCAGCTACCATGACCTTCAATATGGACCCTCACTAAGAAATCACCCTGTATACCCTAAGGTATACCTGACAGGGTAATTCAGGTAAACTCTATTGTGTATACTACACAACTGTGCAGGTGCAACTGCTCAAGTCAAGTTTACCTGACAGGTATAACTGTATAGGTCACTTTTACCCAGAATACTAGAACAAGCTACATGATATTGTTCAATTAACCCGTGTTAAATAACCCATTACTAATTTCTTGAATCAGTACAAAAAGTGTCATGAACTTGACTTCTGTACGAACGGCGTCTGTGTTACAGTATAAGTATTTGGTATAATGATTCAGAGTACCTACAGCGAATAATGAGTCTTATAATAACCATTTTGAGACTGCTTTTTAAATATCGTTTTGTTATTCTTTTTTTTTCGCTATGTAGCCAAAAGAGCCATTGGGCCACCTGATTTTAAGACCTACCTTTAAGGACCATACCATAAAACAGAAGTTTTTATTTAAGTATTAAATATACTGAGCCGTAATAGTCCAAGAGCTAGTGGCAAATTTGAAGCAGGTATTTGAGGCAATCTGTAAACTTGGGACATAGTTCTATTGCTATACCCCAACTTGGAAATGCAGACCTGGCTGCTGAGTAGCGGGGCTAAATGAATACCTACATCCTACACGATATACATCAAAAACAACTTTATTAATATTTTTGTATGTCTGTTTCCGGAAAATATCTCATTTTCAGGCAACTCTCACAAGCAGCAGTTTGTATGTTTTGCTAACGGGAAATAAACCCATAGTAATTCTTGTAAATTGAAGTTCCCGAAATGATAGGTTACTTTCAAAGTGATATCTTTTTTTTCATTTATTCATAACACAATAAAACATGTATTTTCGGTTCTATTGTTGAGCGATATTGCCTATTTCCATTTCGTATCCCGTATGGATGAGGTTTCAGTAATTTTCCATGGATAAAATCATTTTTTTGTTGTTGTAGGTGATGACGAGGAAAGTTACGATCCACACAAACATCGGAAAGTTGAAAAGCCGACCTCGTATGTATAATAAAAATATAATTACATAATTTTAGTTAGGTATTGTGTAGCGTAGTACAACTAGGTCTGAGTAGGTAGGAATGAGTATCATTATTTTATCTGCCTTTTGATCGTGCTACCTATTACACAATCTTTATATTAACTTGCACTGGATGTAACTATACATGTATCAGAATCTATGTAACTATGTAAGTTCGGGCGGAATCTTGAAACCTAAATCTGATAAACTTACCGGTTTTCGATTGAACCAGCCGCAGTTCCATACATTTTGCACGCAGATGTATATCGCGTGACATTGCAATAATATACCGAAATGACGCTGATTCGGAAGATGGTCATAGGATCTCTTGTGTCGAACAAGATAGACCCACCGTGTTTGGGTTCGTTTTACTTGAATTAGCTAGCACACTACTGCTGAAAAGTTTTCTTTAAACAAATTATTCACACCATGAATATGTTATGGGTAGCCAATAGGAATGAGGTTGTACAAAGTTTCCGAAACTACTAGAATATTTTCAATAGGTACTCCGAGACAATGATCCACCTGCTCAAGGGCAGCATCGGAGCCGGGATCCTGGCGATGCCGGACGCCGTGTGCCGCGTCGGTATCATAATCAGCATCGTTGGTCTTCTCTCCGTCGGCTTCTTCGCCTCCTACTGCCTACAGCTACTCGTTAGTACATTTCACAATGTCTCGATACAGAATATTTGCTGTACAGAAATGAAGGTTATGTGTGTGGTACACAGACGTGTATTTTTAACACTTGTAGTGTGAGATCTTGGGAGTCCAGAGCCCTCAAAATTCGTGAATTGAATGTAGATGATTGAGTAATGTTAGCTTAGTCATGAGATCAGTTATTAGATAGGTATCAAGTAATCTATTGTTATTATTTTCACGCATATTTTAGGCAATATCCTCAAAATTAGTACAAGTATTTCAAAGCTTTTTACAAGAATACAAACCTATTCAGAGACAGTAAGGCAGATTGGCCCCTTGGATCGATCGGAAAATACTTGACGTCTAGCAGTCAGGGGATCATGAAGCAGTGCTAGGACAAACAAGTAGAGCTAACAAAATACAGTTTCAATTAAATTTTTACATACACGACGTTCCTGAAAAGTTTCACACCCAAAATCATTTGGAATTACGCGTAGGTAAGAGGGACATGTAGAAATGCATTCCTTAGGGCGATTTCTATGAAGCATTCTTTCTGTACATTTATTCTGTGATTTCGTCCTCGACAAAACTTACTGAAGACCTAAGCATTCAAGGCGACATTTCAAAAGCATGTTTTAAACTATAACATATTCAAGAACATTTCGAAACCTTAAATATTGTTGTTTCTGTGAAATTGCGGAGTAAACAACATATTGTTTCGTAAGTGGTTTATTGCGCGCCATTTGTAATTACAGGATGAATGTACCTAATTGAGCACACGTGGGAGTGTTGCTTAGCAATCGCACAGGGTGTCCTTATAGCTGGCGACGACCTGGCGACAACCTCACAACAATTACCTTGACGAAGGAAATTTGATCTTCGTAAACAGCACCTACCTTATCAGGACTGGCGTCCACTGAGATGTTCCTTATCTCTCTATAAAGTACTTTGAATATATTTTATGGTTAATGAGAATTATCAGTAACATACCTTACTGTTCTATAGTACAAGTTATGGGAAGATGAAATGAAAGTGAGACTTTAAAAGTACTAATAGCTTTACTACCTGATATAAAGATTAAATACAATCTTTCAGAACACTCGCTATATTCATCAAACCTAATAGAAAATATCTGATCATCTAATTTGCTGATTTTGTACAATTCACACGCAGTGCCCAAATGCATTAAAGCACATTTGAAAAGTATAGAACTGAATGATGAATACTATCGTTGTATGGAGTTCGATGCAAATAATATTTTGATAGCAAATTGCTACTCCATTCGAATAATACAATTTAAAGATCAAACGGCCGGGTAGGAAGCCACAAAATAACATTGCAAGTACACCTAGTAATCATTAGGAAAATTTAAATTAAATATTCCTCATTTTCTTTGTTCCACAATCTTTTATAATGAAAACATTACGCTTTGTGAAACACGCTGTATAACGTTCTTATTTAACTTAATATTAAATGCGAATTAAGGGCTTCTTATTCTAAATAAACTTGTTGTGATTTCGTTGTGAAGGTTCTGTCGAAATGATTTCCATTTTCAATTGAAATAATATTTTAGCGTCAATACGAGGTTCTTGGAATAGGAGGACAATTTGATGTGTACCTTTAGGGCTTCTTGTTATTGTAGGTAGGGAAAGTCGTGGTGGCAGATTGGTTGAAGCGCTTGCTTTCCGTATGGGAGGTCGCGGGTTCAAAACCAGCTTCTACCTATAAATCCTTAATGTGAAATAGATTTATGTGCAATTTTTCACAACATCACTTGCTAAAAACGGTGAAGGAAAATATTGTGAGAAAACCTGCAAATCGGAAAAAGGATACAAAAAATCCTTCGAAGTTAAGTAAAAACCCATTCCGCATCGGGCAAGCGTGGTGGAATCCTTTTCGGAGGAGACCTGAGTCCAGCAGTAGTCGGTTTTAGGTTGTTGCAGTACCAATCAAAACAAAGTTTTTTGCCGCAGATTTCTGTGCCAGTCGTGTTATTTATTCATTGAATAAAATAATTTTACAAATTAGGATACAGTTACGTAGAAACCGACCACCACCACTTACCAATTAGACCAGGGGTGGCAATAACATGTTAGGTATACAGTTATAATAGAGTCTTGGAAAGTAGTCCCCCGTCATGAGACTGCCCTAAAACAATGTATTGTATTTCGTATGCTTTGTTTCGATAATATGTATGTGTAAAACGTTTTGAAAAGCGACTGATTGTTATTTAATCCTAATTGTGATATTCGGGTAACGATCTGGGCAGAAATGTTTGAAGGCTATCAATACCCATTGTTTAGTTTTCAGAACCCAACGAAATATATTAAATTCAATAATTTGTAAGAAACGTAATACGATCTTTGTTTAGCCATAAAATATATTATACGTCCAGAAGGTAAAAAAATTGCCGAAAAATACAAAAGTTGCTCTGAATGATAAAATCATCTAAATCATCCACCTGTCGTCGAGGTGGAGTTCATCCCAATTATTTGGAACCACCGCGGTCATCCACGGTCCGTTTCAAGAATACTTTTTTGCCACGCACGATCCGGCTATGGAATGAGCTCCTCTCTTCGGTGTTTCCCGAGCGCTATGACTTGTCCTTCTTCAAACGAGGCTTGAAGAGAGTCCTTAAGGGTAGGCCGTAGGTAGCGGCCCCGCAATGTCTTCTGGCAATGCAAAAGTCCATGAGCGACGGTAACCGCTTACGATCAGGTGGGCCGTTAGCTCGTCTGCCTGCGTGGCAATAAAAAAAAAAAAACTTCAGGAAGATTACAAGGTGTTGACCATGATTAGGCATTCACTGCTTAAAATGTGAACTCCGAAGAGACTCCGACCGATCAATCTACTGATCAGTCAGAATGCAAATCTGCAGAGAAGCAACTCTGTCAGCGCAAAACTAAACGTCACAATATTTACAATAATTTTACTTTTTTTAGAGGTAATCGTATAACGTCAAAATCAGGCATTTATGATGTGACTATAATTGCGTATGGGTGGATCCCAAGGTAGGTACATAAGTTGCCTTCTGATAGTAATATTGTATGGTTCTGTATTTGACTGTTCAACTTGAAAGAGCTTGTGTTTCTGATATTCGTTTACAGTATTTAAGGCTCTTTTGTGTAATTTCTTTTTTACATTTCATTATATTTTTTTTTATGAAATCCTCTGATGTTGTAATTATATTGTTGAGCTTTCACTGGATAGCTTTTCTCGAATATATAATTACGAGTACGATTTGTTTCCGCGAATCCGAATGTAATGTGATTCTTGAGAGTGTAATGTGCTGCTCATACACGCGCAATCACACACACACACACACACACGTGTAAACATAAATACGCAATAGGATAACAAGTAACTGATGGTACCAGTTACCAATATAAGAGGACACAGAGACTACCACCACATATAGTAGCAGGATTAGAACTCATCTCAACCCTTATTTAATGAAGGACAAGCCCTAAATTCACCATGGTACGTTAATGCTCTTAGCAAGTCTGTCACCATAAATTCCATCGAAAATACTACCAAAAGTATAGTATCATAAATTTGTATAATTCCCCTTAGATCCATGCTCAGTACCAGCTCTGCATACGCTGGCACCGCGGCTACATGGCATACCCCAAGTCGATGCGACTGGCCATCCAGGACGGGCCTCCCTGCCTCCGCTGGTCATCAGGACTCCTCTACTACTTCGTCGATGTGGTGTTGGTCCTCTGGCAACTTGGGATATGCGTCATATACTTTGTGTTCGTCGCTGAGAATATTAAACAGGTACGTTGCAATATGTAAAGAACCTAAATCACTAACTTCTCACTTGTTGTTCAACTAATAAAGTATGAGGACACCATGATATTGTACGTTATTGCATACGTATTGCCTCCCTATCCGTAACTATCATGAGTGTCGTTACAAAATAATTATCTATTCTTGTAACATTTCTAACAACCACCAGACGCAGTGGTGGGGAAATGATAGATCCCATCAAGTGTTATGATACTAATCATATAATACATGAATATAATATCTTCAAGCTCATTCTCCACTCGTAAGTACTGTAACTACTGTGTGTACCATCAGTAATTATTTGTAAAATAATGTACATAAAATATTATCTTTATATCATAACTAAACTCATTAGGGCCCCAGGTCTGTGATTACTACCACTTGGAGATGGGTCTGCGACTCCACCTGTGCTGTATACTCCTGCCCCTCATCATGGTCAGCATGGTGAAGGACCTCAAGGTGATGACGCCCTTCTCGTCCATCTCCAACGTGGTGACGATGCTGGGCCTGATCCTGGTGTTCTTCTACATGATCGAGGACGATCTGACCATTGAGAAGGAGAAACTGCAGCTGAAGAGATATCAGGATATTCCTGTTTTCATTGGTGTCACGTTGTTTGCGCTTGAAGCTGTTGGAGTGGTTCGTTAAAGTATTTACTCATCAGAATATGGTTATATTGCTATATAGCCACAATATCGGGCGTGGTTACCATCTTTTATGAACCTCTGCAATGACACAGTACAGAAAAAAAATCATAATCTACTAAAATCCTCCTACCGGAAATAAAATATGGTCGGGATTACATTTGTGAGCTCTTACAAAACCACGTTTGAAGTAAAGAAAGGCATACGAGGAAAATCTCCCAAAAATACATTTCTCTTTTCTGTATAATCCCTATTGTCGATTTTCGCTCCTAATTCTATGGAAAATGTTTTTATACACAACAAATATTTTTAATGTTTTGCAGGTGTTAGCACTTGAGTATAATATGGAGAATCCTAAGCATTTCTGCGGTATATTTGGTTTGTTCAACATTGGTATGATCATAATCCTCGCTCTGTATCTGGTGGTCGGAGTATTTGGCTACGTCAAGTACGGTGACAAGATAATGGCTTCTATTACACTCAATCTGCCTTACCACGAGAAGTTAGTTTATCTTTAGATTTAAACTACGAATGTTAAATTGGCATAATTTTTTTTTTTTTGGTCAGAAGCACCAAACATCTGAAATCTTGTTTCGATATAGAATAGACTAGAAATGTCGAGAATATTAGACGGAATACGAATAATAATTTTGAATAGCATTTTACAAAAAACTTTTTTTTTTTAGGAAAGCTCAAGCCGCGAAAATAATATTCGCTTTTGCAATATTTTTGTCGTTTCCGCTACAAAATTTTGTGGCATATAATATAATATGGCGGAAACTGAAGAAAAAGATACCGCAAGATAACCAATTTATAGTTGACTACGGACTGCGAGTGATACTAGTATTAGTGCCTTGTGAGTTAATTCTGATAGTTTTACTACCTTACATCTCTTTACAATTGCTCTTGAATTAAATATGCTCTAGTTCATCCAAGTCGGTTAAAAGGTTGAAGTAACTCCTTTGTTGAAGAAGCAAGCATAGTATAGTTACCCCTGACATTGTAGAGGTCCATGAGCCACGGTAACCTATAATGATTAGACAGCTCATTAGCCTACATAGCAATAAAAAGTTACGAAAGAAAACAAGACACGCATTGTACCGTTATAATCTATTATTGCCCATTATCGAGTATAAAATCACTTCCAACATAGCTTGCTTTTCAACATTTTCTTAAAATTAATCTATTAACTAAGGACGAATACCTTGAATCTGCTTGCAGGGTCCCTAGCCATAGCAGTACCAGAACTCGGCCCCTTCATCTCCCTATTCGGAGCACTATGTCTTTCCCTCCTCGCCATGGTGTTCCCGGGCCTCATGGATGTCTGTCTCTGGTACCCCGACCGCTACGGCTTCTGCTTCTACAAGCTCTTCAGAGACATCTTTATAATACTAGTGGGCCTTATCTGCCTCATTTCAGGGACATACTCCAGCATTCTCGAGATCGTTGAGAATATGTCAAAACGTTCGGATAATGAAACCTTAACTAAAACTTTGTGATGGTATCGTGACGTGTTGTGTATGTTTAATAAATTATTATATTTGACTAAATGGTTTTATTAATTAGTACTGAAGGTGTTTATGCCAATGGTGCTGTACAAACACAGAGTCCCACAGAATTTTTGAATAGGAGAGCCGTTGCTTATGTGGATGTGGATAATGCTCAAACGGCTTGGATGCTCGCTCAGTGTTTGTGGAACTATCCGTCTTTCTTTTTCTCATCCATTTTATGAAAGTTTTATTCACACGATTCTCTAAGAGATTTTTCTTTAGCGTACCACTAGTATAATTAAAAGAAACTATTTCTACCTTTTTTTAAAAATCCAGGATTAATTCCAATTATTCATGAATTATTTGGTTATTCTCATGTCAAGATTATGCTCTTTGGTTTTCAAAATAAGACACATGCCAATTTAACTTACAAAATAAATCAATTTGGGCGATTTCGGGATGTTTTTATGTGAAATCAATAGTGAATAACTGAATGTCTGATATCCGAAAACTATTCTAAGATTTGAAAAATGTCGCTAGGATTTTTGTAAGTTTCAGTTTTGAAAGTATAATGTTTAGTGATCCAAGGTTTTATGATAATATTAAACTGGATTAGAGCATCTTGTGAGCTTCCTTTATGTCCATAGTAGGGTGGCCAAGATACAGGGTTTACTGCGGATATACCTTACCTATGGGATGTTTGGAAGAGGCCTATGTCGATCGGTGGACGTCTATGGATTGATGATGATGATGAAATGAAATGGAATGAAATACGTTGCAGTGGCTAGATAACGTATAGGTGTATACATGTCTAGTCATATAAAAAGTATTTTGTCTATTCAGTGGCGAGTGGGGAGCCGCAGCGGAGTGCAGAGCGGCCAGGCTGTGGAAGGAAGCCTCCAGACCAGCGAGGGCATCACCTACACACGGTACTGATCTTTCAGTCATATAGCTATAATACCCATAACTTCCTAGTGGGAAAATAGGAAGTGTAGTGGAAAAAAATAGGGGAGATTCCTAAAACCAAAAATTTGCCATTTACACAGTTCTAGAGATAGTAGAAAAAGACTTTCATATTACTGCCCAGTGCAGTATTCTTCGAGTAAATAGGCCTAGTCTAGTCACCACAAAACAGCGAAGTAAAACATTGTGCGGAAACTTACATGTAGGAACAAGAAAAAATGCTTTGAAGATATATATGAATACGATCCCCCCATTGAAGAGACCCCCCGAGTGCGCAGTAATGAGTTGTTACAGTACAGTAGGTACAGTCATCTATTGATTCGTGGTAGAATGTACCAGGATAAATTGTAACAATAACCCACTCATACTGTACTGTTTCAGGAAGTTTTAAATACAATTGTGATGGAAATCCTTTACAAATTGAAGACATGGTTTATCTAGGATCACGCGGAGTGTTCATGTTTCGGAAGTCTATTCATATTAATGTGATGTTGATCCGATAACTATGACGCGTGTATTACGAATCTTAATCACTTGTGTTTTCCTCCTAAATATTCGAATTTGGAATCCGTGTTCCAAAATAAGGTTTTAGGCTATATTTTTTATGCTTTATGTGCGTAATTAAAACACATTAATTAAAAGAATTTAGCTGGTTTATATAATGTTGAAGAGTGGACTGTATGTTAAAGAAATTCGTCGATATACGGTGTGAAGTAAGATTCGCTCCTCGCCCAATAATGTGGTAGATAGCAGCACTCCACTTACCTTAATATTATTGCAGTCTTCATATGTAGTCTCGTGGGATGATGTAGAAAGTGGCAATGATGATCAAACTTATTATCGTTGTAGAATTCAATTAATTATGTTTATTCGGAACGTCCGATTAAATATTTTAAGCTTTATTTTCGTCGTTATGTCAAATTGTCTTCTGTTTCTTCTAAAAACGAGTAGGCCACGCTTCATTCAAGATGGCCGCGCCCGGCAATTCTTACCGGCCAGTATCATGCTTCACGGAAGCGGTTGGTCGTGAAGACGTCACAATATATTAGGTAGTGGAGTATCATCGATTACTCGAACTACCTACCGTAAGTCGAACGAGGATCGAACACTTTGTATTTATTCTATTCTCATTATCGCATTGAAGTTATCGTAGTATTCAGTTATTCTGAGTAACTTCGTCTGCGAAGTAAACACAAAAAATGTGATTATTTAGAACATGACATAAAACACTGAAATGATTATTGTTTCTCATAAATACATCAAAATCCAATGCGTAGTTTTAAAGATCAAAGCTCTTAAAGGTATTAAGCCTTTAGGAAATGTCTGATCTCTAGGAAATGAATGATTAGCACCTCAATGTCCTGGGATTACAGAGGTTCATGAGCGACGGTACCCGCTTACCATTAGATGTGTCGCAACCTCATCTTGCAATAAAAGAGCATTAGGTACACAGATGGCTTAAAGCTACTTTTATACTACTCCTTTGTTTTTTCATATTTTGTTACAGATTGCAGTCCGTGTCGTTGGTTGCGCTCCCGATCTTCTCCAGTCAGGTACTGTTTTATTAATTTAAATAAAGATTAAATTAACTGTGTGTAAGTTTAAAAACAAATTTTAATGACGATAACGGCCGATCGATATGTAGATGGAGATGTTATATGCACTGGACGGCATTGCATCAGTTGTCAAGTTTTAAACGTGGAAGTGAAGCGAGTAATGTGCATGGGTGTAATGTGTGATAGTTGGTCTAACAATTGACGTTTAAGTGCATTGGAAGTTGGTGATCCAATATGTAGAAGTCAGCAGCGCCTTAGCATCGCCTAACCCCGACCAGAATTTTTTTTTTAAATAAAACTAACAGCTAATTATATGATAATTGTTGGATTCTTCGAATGTTATTTTAATATTTGTTTAAGTCAATTTTTTTAATTAGAGCTGAAGCCGGCGAAGGAATGCGTAAAGAGTCACGAGATACCAGCCCGGCATCGAACCGACAAGCTCCCAATGACGTCGGGTAATTACTACTCTACAGGGTGATTTCCTAGTGAGGGTACATATTGAAGGTCATGGTAGCTGATGGTTATATACAACCAGTAAAAATATTATTACCAAAGAATATGGCTTAATGCCTTAGTAATCTCAACTTAAAAATATCTAAAAATCCTTGCAAATTGATGGTTTTTCGACAGCTGATAGGTGTGGCGGAAGTGTGGGGTGCGCGAAATCACTAGAGGTCATTAGTCAACACTCTTTAAGCCGAAATTGCTTATGTTTGAGGTAGTTTTGTCGAATTTAGATTTAAAAAAAAAAATGTAATTTTACTTATTTTTTGTAATATTCCGTATTAGAATAGAGTACTCATCACCCTCCTGCAATATGTACCCTGTCTAACAAATCACCCTGTATATAAATTTTGTTAAAGTTAGTGCATAATTTTATATAAAACATAATGGAGGTCACTGCATTGTTTTTATTAGAATGCATTATTGAGTTGAGAGATTTACTCGTAGGTGCTATTTGTTATAACGTTACGTACGACAACGTAGTGACAAATTCAGCATATTGGCATAAAGCAGCAATTCAGCAATGTTAATAAAAATTATCACATTAATTGTAGGCTCTACATTTATTTTGCCTTGCTATTGTCAAAATCCAGGTAATCAACAGCGGATCATGAGACGACACTTTCGCTCTTTTAGAGTAAAAGTAAATGTTGTAAACGTTAAGTATAATTTTGATAATATTTCAGCGAGGCGAGTGCTTGTTACAGCACACGGCCTCCATCCAGACCGATCCAAGTGCTTCGATGTTCAGCAGAACCTCACATACTGCCTGCTCAGGTTATATGATATATACACATCTCTACTTAGTAGGGATGTTGCGAATATCTATTTCTGGACATACGAATATTAGTTACATCCCTACTACTTTATAAAAACAAAAACTGTATGTCTATCTCTATGGATGCATTGGCCTTTAAACTACGGAATGGACTTTGATGAGTTTTTAATTCATAATTTGATTTTTGGATGTCCTAAATAAATTTAAAAACATTTATCTGCGCTTTCAACAAAAATGTTGCCTGAATCGATCCTAAAAGAGTTTAATGGTACCCTACGAAGACTATTGCCTTCCGCCTGGAACAAGAATCATTCGCACAACAGACTAAAGTTATGCGTGGACAAATACACATGAGGTTTGATACAAATATAACATTGTTTGAAAGGATGGCTCATCATTATTTGAATAATGTATGTAATTATGTAAAAAAACATTCCTGTTTATCATTAGCATTAATTCATACAGAGGCGAAGTAGCCGCGAGGGTGGTCACGTGGTACGGCAGACGCTTCGATTGCTCTTAGCGTCTCTACCACTCGACGCGCATCAGACAACAGTTGTCGAACAACAGACATCGGCCGACGACAATCAACAACATACAACTGTTATCCGGCACAATACACACGTGAACCTTATGTAAGTAACTTGGAGGAAGCATAGTAGTATTACACGACGTGATGAAACATGTGACGTTCGTAGCTTAACGATATAAACAATTGTTAATTGATTAGATACTATACGATTTGATTAGTAAAAAGTAATACAGAAATTCGTGAAAGAAGTCGTGGTGGCCGAGTGGTCGAAGCGCTTCCTTCCGAACGGGAGGTCGCGGGTTCAAAACCGGCCGGCATGTACCTCTAGATCTAAATGTGAAAAAGATTTATGTGCAATTTTTCACAACACCACTGGCTAAAAACGGTGAAGGAAGACATCGTGAGGAAACCTGCATGTCGTAAAAGGATTCTAAAAATCCTTTGAAGATATGTGAAGTCCCCAATCCGCACTGGGCAAGCGTGGTGGACTATGCCTAATCCCTCTTCTGAGGAGACCTGAGCCCAACAGTGGGCAGTAATGGGTGGGCAGTACAGTATACAGAAATTGACAATAAGTTTGCATACAAATATTTACCATAAATCTAGTATTATGTGGTATGGTGAACTGTATACGTATTATAATACGCGGCGTCCTATCATCAAATAACATTACAACGTATCAAATTGTCACATACTAATGTGACATCGAAAGGTCATGAAAACATGTATTGCGTTGTAACAAATGGACATTATTGTAACATAAATTTCTTTAAACACTCGCGGTTATCTACATCACTTACACTATCCCGTGATCATGGCGCTTGAAACAGTGCTGAAATATCGGGACCGCTCAATTAAGAATAATCGTGGTAAGAACCCGTTTAGTAATAGTGTAGATGATTATTGTAACATGCCCAATGCTTTGGCATTACACAGGTTTATGAGCGCCACTTGCTCACCCGAGCAGTAGACTCCTTTATCACTCTTCTGTATGCAATAAAAACAGCCACACTACATTTTCTTAATAATGTTCTTCCTCTGAGCAACCAAAATAATCATAACAAAACTTGAGAGGTGTCATGGGACACCCGAATAGAACGAAGTTCCTTTCCATTAAAAGATATCTTATAATTATTCTGTATCATCATTTATTCACTTATTTTTTTTTTCCTTTCGTAACGCGCGATAAGGAACGTGTTTTAAAAGATTTTGATCACAGCGCCATCTAGCGATAATCATCTAAAACAAAAAAGTGTCGTGACAACTTTTCGTAAGAATTTTTTCCGTCTAGCCATCTTACACAACGCGCGATAAGGAACTTCGTTCCAATAATTAAATTTTTTATTGATTCGTCAGTCATACGTTTCGTCGCGTAGCATTATGTATCAGGAGTATGTCTCTGCTTTGTTACATTTGCTTCAATTAATAAGATATTATTAAATTCTGATAAAAGGAAGCTGGGTCCAAAACCTAATTTCAAATACGTAAGTTATAATTGTTGATTATAAATGAGGTGTTGTTGAAATAGATTTCTAACTAAACGTTGTTTTAGTGAAACACGTGAGCCCACGTGACTGTGTTCCTGTTTCGTGGATTGTTCCGCTTTCCACTACCTATTTGTTTCTGATGGATCTGGGACAGTAACTAAGATGACTTGATAATTTGAAGATGTTTTTTCAGACTAAATAGTTTGTGTCATTGAATAGTTTAACCTAGTTTATGTTGATAAGCCTTAGATTCCGGGTTGAATGGCTTGAAGGTACATGAACTCCTTTAGAAAGTTGGAATACTAGCTGCTGAAATTTAAATAGTTTTTACCCTTCGTTTAAAAATTTAGACATTCATATATATTCATGTATTTACATGTTATGTATAGTGAAATCGTATTGAAAAATGTTTAGGTTTCTCTTCTTATACCGCTAGGGACTCTTAGTGTATCTTGTAATGCGTAACACTATGTTTAAGATATTTTTCAGCGAGTCTATGCCTGATACGCAAGAACGTGCATCTAGTCGAGCTAGCATTGCTGTGCAGGCTTCGACGTAAGTTACAATATGTTTATTACAATCACAAGTACATAATTGTTGTAGGTAATAAGGTTTCTACTTTTGAGTTGAAGGAAATCCCCGGAAATGTGTGACTCGATCCGCACTAGAACCTCCAACTGCTTACACTCGGCATCCAAACCTGTTATTCAGGCTCAGGCCAGACCCTAGCACGGGGTTATGCGGGACGGCACGACGCGTTACGCACTATGGCATTCTTTACCGTCGTGCTGTACTGTATTGTAGCTTGTACTGTCAAATACAATAAAATACATCGTCTATGTACATAATAATATAAGGATTATGTTATATTTTAAGTATTTAAGTAGGTCAAAATACTTGACTACGTAAAATATTTTAATTTAGAATTAAATTAGGAACACATAGTACTATTGAATGCTTTTGTTGTAACAGTGTTGATGTTTCAACTGTGAAGTCTAATGCCCCTAGCAGCCGCACTTCTGAAACCGGGACAGCCATCGACTCGGACGTGTGTACGTGAACTTAGTATAATTGAATGCAACTCTTATTTAAACTATATTATAAACATGATTAATTATATATATGAAATAAATATTAGGGATCAAAGAGTACCTAATAGATAATTTTAGACCAAAATTCAATGAAACTACGTTAGTCTGACAACCTAGTGTAAATAAGTTTCAGAGATGTGATTCTATATGTAAACAAGTCTATCAAAACATTTTATTTCTTTTTGTTATTGCCTTGTAGGCAGACGAGCTAACGGGCCACCTGATCGTAAGCGGTTACCGTTGCTCATGGACCTCTGCAAGTCAGCGGACACTGCGGGGCCGCTACCTACGGCCTACCTTTAAGGACTTTCTTTAAGCCTCGTTTGAAGAAGGACAAGTCATAACGTTACGTCTCGACTTAAACCACTCTCTCAGTGTAACATGCAACTTTATCCTTAAATCCATTGGCGTGCGGTCCACATGGGCAAATATGCAATGTATAACCCTTCGGATTTCCCACATATGAGTTGAACCGCACTAAAACCTCCAACCGCTTACACTCAGCGCACGCCTCTGCTTTAATCCTACTGTTTATGAGCCACAACAACCACTTACAATCAAAGCTAAAGATCATTCCTATGGCGCAATAAAACCATCCTCATGTTTCAGGTGACGAGTGCCGCGGTGACGCGTGGCGTGACGGCGTGCGTGCGTTACGCGACGCACACATACGCATGGCGCGACGTCACCTCCGACTGCTGCATACGCTGAGCCGAGCGCTCGACAACCCACCGACTATGCGAAGATTAACACATAAGACACGCACACCACTGTAGATTGTGTTGGGAGTAAATTGATTGATTGCGTTTTTTAGTATTTGTTTTTTCATGTTCAACTAGTCGGCTTGAAAACATCGTCTGCGTCACTTTCGATTAAATAGCAATTTTTCTTGCCTAAACTAACCTTGAATTTCAACTGAGAGTTGGCCTACCAGTTGTGATTTGCTGGCATTGGAAGTTGGCGAATCATCCGAAGGTAAAGTAATGATGATGAGACGAGCCCCTACTTAAGTTTAATAAAACATTCACTCTAAAAAAGTATTCAATATACTAGTACTCATTACTCTCTTTACTTGTCTAATAAGTAAATCATTAAAACATGCTGAATTGTATTGCAATGTAACAAGATCCATATTGTTGCAACTTGAATTATTTTATCTGCGTTGTTTGGGTTTGTCACTTTAATAATATTATTGGAATGTGCTGATGTTGATTACTGCTGTGAGGTACTGTCTCTTGCTCTATCTTTATAGTCAAAACAATTTCAAAAGTAATATAAACGATGTCAAGTATTGAGCTGCGTTTGTTATTGAAATATTTTGAATAAATCATAAAATATTAAAGAGTATTATTATATCATTTTAAAGGATAAAGGGCTTCATTATTTTATGAGAAAACGATCCAGACAACCCATTATTGGTTGCTGCCACTAGGCTCAGGCCTTCTCGATAGAATCAGTCCACCACGCTTGTCTATTGCAGGTTGGGGACTTCACTTATTTTCGAAGGATTTTTAAGACATCTTCAATAATAAATTATTTTCTGGTGTACTGCTTTTCATTATTTGCACGCCCGCTGAGTTTCTTACTGGTTCTTCTCAGTTGGGTCGCGTTCCGAATCCAGTGGTAGAATCACTATGTGCTAACAAGTTGCCTTGCGGCGACTTTTAGCAGTCCTTTCCTACACTTTCTCAGCTGCCATGACGACGACGGCTAGCTACTTCTGGTAGACTTTTAACTTTCATCTATTGAAACTCCTAGCGCTGCCACCTAGCGGCTAACGGATGAACTTGTCAAACCCGCCACTCCTTCGAGTGTGAAGGAAAATTCCTGTTTATGAAGGACGATAGAGCTTTAATTTGCATAGTATAGATGTCGCTATTTAAAGAATTGTATTTCAAAGGGGAGAGCCAGAAAATGACGGTTTTCCATGCAAAATTTGTTAAGATCACGCGACTCGTTTTGTTTAAATATAACCGCACCTGTATTGATAAGTTGAATTAACTTTTATATCGTTAATTTGATGATATATTATTACTACATTTCTAGAAGAGTAGAGGGAAGATAAACCTCGGATAAAACGGTACTGGACTTTGGCCTTAGAGGAAGTTTAAATGGAGTCGGATGTAGTTTTAAAAGTTAGTTAGTTTGGAATAGATACTACTCAATGTTCTTCTAAAAACCGGTCAAGTTAGAACGACTCGCGCATCGAGGATTCTGTGGCGTACATTTCCGTCACAGTCGAAACGCATCGCGTGCGACGCAAATCTGCGCGCGCAACTTCGTTTGCGAGTTCGTACGACGAAGACCGAACTTGGACGGCAAAACGTCATCTACGAACTCTCGATTCTCTCAGTGACAACGCTATTGGTCTAAGATCCGGCTGCGAAATTAGTTCATTAATAATGTAGATTGATAAGATATAATTTTTAAGTATTTTCACAGCTAGGAGAAGTCAATTTTCATCAGGTGCCAATTAGAAAATGCCCGCCAGTATTATTAATTAAATTATTATTAATTTACTTTAAGGAAGGCATTTCGTTTACATCGTATGGAAATAAAACCTACACCACTTCACAATAGTGTATTCAAGGGATCTGGAAAGTTATAGTTGCCGCTGATCGCTTAGCCGCAAACTCCAAGCAGCCAGGTGTACACAGGTATATTTTTGTTCAATCTTTTCGTTTATAATGTACACTCATTTTATTTATACCAAATTAAAGCAATTTTTTTTTCTTTTCAAATATATAAAGTTGCCTTTTCAAAAAAAACCGCAAATCACAGTTGCCTACCCTAAAAGATGCTAGGTATTAAAAATAAAGTGACAGAGAGCGAGCGTACGACGCTACTTGTTAGACAAGGATGCGAAATGCCAGCTGGATGTGTTTGTTTGAGCTATTGCGCATGCTCCGATGAGCCTTAGAAAATGAATTCAATTTTTTCAAAACCTGGCTGCTTGGAGTTTGCGGCTAAGTGATCAGCAGCAACTATAACTTTCCAGATCCCTTGAATACACTATTGTGAAGTGGTGTAGGTTTTATTTCCATAAGATGTAAACGAAATGCCTTCCTTAAAGTAAATTAATAATAATTTAATTAAATGCCAGCGGACACAACATGCCAAAATTCTAAAAATTAAAATATTAAATACAATTGCGAAAAATGTCGAAATTAAACATGAATTCAGCAAAACAATATAAAATATGGACTGCAAATATATATGGTAAAACAGTTTGGCCAAATATTACTGAAAATTAATTGAAACAGTTATGAGACGAAATCCGAAACGTCAGTGCCAGTGCCGAGAGAAAAGCGCACGATTACCACCTACTCAAGACTCGTCGCGATCGTCGAGTGAACACACGACGAGACCAAGAACACCCGACGACGAGACTCCCGCTGCGCCAACAACAAATGCGCGGCGGGGACGCCCACCGGCTCGCTTGGGATCAGCGTATCGAAATGGTCCGTCTACGGCCCCCGCTACCAGTGGTGCAGTGCGCCCACGCATGAGATGGACACAAGAAATCAATAAAAATGTCATGCGGGCGTACTACAGGGCTACGGAGGGAGGAACTAACCTCACTGCGTATCGCTCAAGAATGGTGCCTCTGTTTCAGGTTTTGTGCCCAGCTGTCGACGTCACGGTGCAACGATTAGCGGATCAGGTGAGGGCCATTCAGCGACTAAAGTTGTTGGATGAGTCTCTACTTGACCGATTGCGCAACGAAGCACTGCCTGCTCCTCCTGAACCACTACCAACACATGTGGTAAATGTCACCATCACCCAACTTACACCACCAGCGGAGGAACTTCAGGTGCAGGCATGTGCAAATATCCAGGATGATGAGCGTTTGAGGAGCGCTCTGGAGGACTCTATGCAAGAGTTTAGGTTTGTCTCGCCATGCTCGCGGCCACGTTTACCGCGGTTGCCCATGTGTAAACGCAATGTTTCGCTAGTATTGGCCCTGGACTGCATATTAAAACCTTACTTTCAGTCAACTGTAGACCTTGTTGACACCCACTCGGTTCTGTACTGCGGTGCGGTTGCTGTATGTCGTGTGGCAGGAGTAAAATTTCCAAACCCGAACCAGACATACCGCCGACATGATGGTAAGCCGCAGTGGCAGTGCAGAATCGAGAAGCGCATAGATGCAGCCAGGACCCTTATAGCGAAGCTTATTTGCTTCCAGGCAGGCAACACGCGCCCGCGCGTAATGCGATTCGTCGACCGAGCCTTCGCTGACACCGGTGTCAGCAGGAACGACTACCTGGCTCGTGTCGTCGAGCGTGTTGACTACTGGAAGCAAAAAGTTTGCGCATGGGCGAACCGTATTCGTCGGTACCGAATAAGATCGGAGCGGTACCGCTTGAATAGAGTCTTCCAGAGTAATCAGAGGAGTGTCTACAGAAATTGGGAGGCTTCTCGAGGAAGAGTTACCGATGGACACCCACCAGTTGATGAGGATGTGATGACCTCATTTTGGAAAAATATCTGGTCGGTGCCCATCGGTCACTCCGAGGGGGAGTGGACTGAGACGGTCGGGCGCTCGTGCGAGTCTATTACAGACATGAACTCCGTAGCGATCACGCCGATTGACGTAGCTTGTGCGGTGCGTTCGGCCCCGAACTGGAAAAGTCCGGGACCGGACGGGCTGCACAGCTACTGGCTGAAATGGATACGCAACTCGCACGGGCGCATGGCTGCTCAGTTTCAACAAGCCTTTGAGTCGGGAACCCTCCCAGATTTCATGACATCAGGAGTCACTCATCTGATATACAAATCTGGCAATACCTCGGACCCAAAAAACTATAGACCAATAACATGCTTACCCACCATCTATAAGCTACTTACATCCATTCTGAGAAACAAAATTCAAATACATATCTCGGCAAATGACATAATGTCACCTTCTCAGAATGGGTGTAAGATAGGGTCTCGGGGTACAAAGGATTTGCTCCTCATTGACATGGCTATTACGCAACAAGTTCGTCGAGGCAAAAAGGGTGTCCATATGGCTTGGATTGACTATAAGAAAGCGTATGATTCGGTGCCCCATTCATGGCTAATGAGAGTTTTAGAGCTTTATAAAGTACATCCCACTCTACGCTCCTTTCTTAGCTCGTGCATGGGTCAGTGGTCTACGTTTCTTCGTCAACCAGGACATATTGGATCTCCGGCCTCCCCGAGCTTGATAAGGATAAGGCGGGGTATCCTCCAGGGTGACAGTCTGAGTCCTTTGTGGTTCTGTCTGGCGCTTAATCCTCTTAGCACGTTGCTTGGAGATTCAACGCTAGGCTACCGACTCAAGAGAGGGGGTGAGCCCATTTCACATCTCTTGTACATGGATGATCTCAAATTATTTGCTTCTAAAAAATCTGATCTAATAACTTTACTCAAAATAACCGACAATTTTAGTAAAGCTATTGGAATGGAATTCGGAGTAGATAAGTGTGCGGTCATAGATATACAGAGAGGTAAAATTGTAAACTCTGAGAGTTTGCAACTTAGCCAAAGTGAGGTGCTCAGATCTCTTTCTGAGTCGGAAACCTACAAATACCTTGGAATGTTCGAAGCTTTGAGTATAGTCGATGCAGATATGAAACAATCGGTGAGGGATCGTTTCTTCGGCCGCTTGGTAAAGGTTTTGAAAAGCCTCTTATCTGGCGGAAACAAGATCCGAGCCTTCAATGGTTGGGTCATGCCTGTACTGACGTACTCCTTTGGCATTCTAAAGTGGACGCAATCGGAACTAGATGCCCTGGATAGAAAAGTTCGGCGACTGCTGACGGCATACAGGATGCACCACCCACGTTCATCTGTTATGAGGTTGTATATTCCTCGGAAGTGTGGGGGTCGTGGCATGTTAAATGTCAAGGACCTACACAACCGAGAGGTAAACAACCTTCGGGAATATTTCCATAAGGTAAGCGTGGGTATGTACCGTAATGTAGCAGCAGTTGATAAGGGACTCACTCCGCTGTCCTTAGCGAACGAGAATTGGCGGACGCTAAAGGTAATGAGTGTGACGGATCGCACGGACGTATGGAAGAGCAAGGAACTACACGGACGGTTCTACCGGGCCCTTATGAGCCCCGATGTAGATCAGTTAGCCTCTGTATCTTGGCTACGGTACAGTAACCTCTTCGGAGAGACTGAAGGTTTTGTCTTTGCAATTATGGACGAAGTTATCATGACGAACAACTACCGTAAATATATTCTAAAGGATGGGACGGTCGACATTTGTCGGGCATGTCACCGTCCGGGAGAGTCTATTAGACATATCGTTTCCGGTTGTTCTCGTCTTGCTAACGGCGAGTACTTGCACAGGCATAACCAGGTAGCAAAGATTATCCACCAACAACTTGCTCTGAAATACGACCTTGTTGAAGCCGCTGTACCTTATTACCAGTATTGGCCTCAGCCGGTTCTCGATAATGGTCATGTAACGCTCTACTGGGACCGATCTATTATCACTGACAGGACTATTGTTGCCAATAAGCCTGACATAGTGATAATAGATCGGGACGCGCATCGGGCAGTGCTGATCGATGTCACCATTCCGCATGACGAGAACCTTGTGAAGGCAGAAAAAGAAAAACAGCTAAAATATTTGGACTTGGCCCACGAGGTGACCGACATGTGGCATGTTGAATCGACCATCATTGTTCCGATCGTTGTATCTGTGCACGGTCTAATAGCGAAAAGCTTCGACCGTCATCTTGAGAAGCTTTCGCTCCCCAGCTGGGTAAAGGGCTTGATTCAGAAGGCGGTCGTTCTGGACACGACACGTATTGTGAGGAGGTTCCTCTCTTTTGAGCCCTGACCACTGATGGCTTGGGTCGTAGACCTCGTCTTCAGTGGGCCTCTGTTTTTTATATTGTATTTTTAAATTTTATTCCTTTGTTAATTTTTTTAAAAAATATAATGTAAAAAATAAGTGTGAATAAATGAATACAGAATTTAATTAATAATACTGGCGGGCATTTTCTAATTGGCACCTGATGAAAATTGACTTCTCCTAGCTGTGAAAATACTTAAAAATTAAATCTTATCAATCTACATTATTAATGAACTAATTTCGCAGCCGGATCCCGTACTATATCTTGTACATCCTAATTAATTTTAACTATTTTATTATTTTTATTGTAAATATTTCGAATATACGCTCTACCAAACAAATTCCAATCGTTCATCATTCATACCTCCACAATTCCTATAAAAAATACTATGGAAAAATATAATATTTTGATGTAAAAATGCTTTTTGTAATTAACTCATTACTTTGTACTAAATTTCAATATTCATATGACTTTGATTCTCTTACAGATCAGATATTTGCAACATAATTCCGGCTGTTTTAATCCCGTTTGATTTTTACTTCAAGGTCAATAGATCTGAATATTCGTTGTAAATAATTTCAGTTTTTTACCTCCTTGCGTTCCTGAGAAAAAAGTTCTTGACTGATAAACAGAAAAAAAGATTAACGAAGGGCTTTCGGCGTTTTTCCTATTGAGTCATGGAACTCTAAAAAGCGTTTTTGAGATGGCTATATGATTTTAAAGGACAATCTTCTTCTTTATCCTCGCACCTTCACACTTTATGTAGGGTCGGTTCTTCAAAATCTCGCGGCGCCATGATGCTCCGTCTAGTGATGTCGTGTACCTAATAAAAACACTTTAGGATATCGATTTAATATGTGTGTTTTGTAATTTGTATTTTAGGTCAATATTTTTTATACTTTATTTAAATCAATATTATTAAAATACCAACAGCGGGCTGGTGCAACGTGGTTACTTTTTCTTTTTTTTTTGTTTTAGTTGGAGGAAATCGCCGGATCCCCACCCGCACCGCGGGTATGTGGGAGTTGAACCTCACTAAAACCTCCAACCGCTCACACTCAGCGTCCGAACCCCGGCTGAGCGTCAGAACCTAGCACGGGGTTATACGGGGTGGCGCGATGCGTCGCGCACTGCGGAACACTTTCCCGTCGCGACACCCCCAACAATGTGGTTACTTAACGTGTAAATGTTTCCTTCGATGTGATCACACGTTTTGATTCGTATGCTTTTCTATATTGTGCCAATATTCCATTGAAAGGTTGTAGCTGTGTAACAGGGTTGAACGTAGACACTTTTTTGTAAAGTTTCACTGATCATCTGTATCTGTACCAACCCATTACCGCCCACTGTTGGGCGCAGGTCTCCTCAGAAGAGCGATTAGGCATAGTCCACCACGCTTTCCCAGTGCGGATTGGGGACTTCACATATCTTCAAAGGATTTTGAGAACCCTTTTCCGATATGCAGGTTTCCTCACGATGTTTTCCTTTACCGTTTATAGTTAGTGGTGTTGTGTTGTAAAAAATTGCACATAAATCTTTTTCACATTTAGATTTCGACAAGCCGGGCGGATTTGAACGCACGACCTCCCGTACGGAAGGAGTCGTAGTGACCGAGTGGTCGAAGCGCTTCCTTCACTAATCAAACTTATGATATTATATGCCGAGACTGCCCGTAATAGGCTGGTGTCTACGTCGACGTTGCTGCGAAAGTTTTGTTATGTTAGGTTATAATTTTTATACTTTTCTATGGCATTTAGATAAGGGAATTATTGTATTATTCAAAATATATTTCTAAAATATTGTACACGTGGTCTTTTCTTTAGTTCTATTCTAACAAAGACCTTTATTTTTGTGGTACATCAGTTTCATGTGTGTTACGTCATTTCGTCAGCATGAACACTCAGCGGTCGTATCCCACTGAGGCCAAAATCCAACAACAAGTTATGTGGGATGGTACGACGCCTTACGCACTACGGCGTTCTATACCGTCACCCGTCCTAATGAAATGAAATACTTGAAATAGATTAGAGAGTAGATTTTTTTGCAAAAGAACCGTCTTAGATTTTAAAAATATTTTAAATATTTTATCGCAATGCCGTCGCGTTATTATTTGCAAGGCCCGAAATGCAACCACATATTCATTGCGTTTTATACTCGTGTTAACTTCTAAACGAAAAGTCCGATTGGAATAAAACAAAAAGTAATTCACTTCTTCATTAATACTCTTAATAATATAATACTTAATTTGTATAAGGATTAATATAACGATATTCATTTAACGTTAAATTCAATCTGGGGACGAGATATTTTTTTTTATAAACATAAAAGTGGTTATTGTGACTAAACTATGATAGTTAGATATATACTGTCGCGCACTTTTTTGTTTGTCTTATAAAGACCTAAAAACCCGTAGTATATCATTTTGTTCTACTCTCAATAGTCTTTGCAGCGTACGCATAAATAGGTTTTCGATTATTCACCTTGTGTTACCTATTCGATATTTTCATACGGATCCCTATTTTTTTTGAAAATATTATATATATGTTACTCGGGGATAATGTAGCTTTCCAAAGGTGAAAGAAGTTTTGAAATCGATCCAGTAGTTTCGGAGCCTATTCATTACAAACAAACAAATTTTTCCTCTTTATAATAATAGTATAGATAAATGCAAAATAAACGCGGTTGTAAACGTGTATTCATTACTAATCGTCCCTGTAGTAAAAATAACGTAATAATAAGAAATCTTTTAAACCATTTTAAGTTCGGTAGTTACTCTACTCGATACTAGATGGCGCGTACAACTTAAGCTAAAAGTTGAATATAAAAAGGTTGTGAAATCCTTCTTTACCACACAAAATTACTTTATGTAACTTAAATGATATTAAAAACCAATAAGAACGAAAAACAAAATTCTTCATATTTGGCAGCAATAGAAAGAAGAAAGAAAACAACTTTATTCCACACACACAAAGAGGACACAAAATAGCACAATGTTTCAAAATAGTACATTCCTATTACCACAGAAATCTATTAAAATAAATGCAGTTATATTATGTTTACTACTCAGAATGAGTTTACCACTCTTTTGACAACTCCTGCGAACATTAGCGCCAGGGTCAATAAATCTAACCTGTACTTGTACCAAACCATTACTGCCCACTGTTGGGCTCAAGCCTCCACAGAAGAGGGATTAGGCATAGTCCACGCTTGCCTAGTGCGGATTGGGGACTTCACATATTTTCAAAGGATTTTTAGAACCCTTTTCCGACATGCAGGTTTCCTCACGATGTTTTCCTTCACCGTTTTTAGCCAGTGGTGTTGTGAAAAATTGCACATAAATCTTTTTCACATTTAGATTTAGATAAAAAATGTAACCGTTATCTATTGTTGCATACAAAAACTTGGTAGACCGCGCTCCCCGACCCACGCTGGTTCTGACCCAGCGGAGTATTCCGTGGGAGGGTTACACGCGGTCTCATCTTGACGGGCTTCAGAGAGCCCGCCGACCGAGAGAGCCGGTGGCCGTATTGCCGGCGGCTACCGGTTCGGCATCCGGAGGGGGCGGCGCGACGGGAAAGAGTGCCTTGGGCGTAACGCGTCGCGCCGTCCCTCATAACCCCGTGCTGGGTTCCGGCCTCAGCCGGGGTTCAGACGCTGAGTGTGAGCGGATGGAGGTTTTAGTGCGGTTGAACTCCCACATACCCGGTGATATCCTCCATTAAAAAAAAAAAAAAATCTATGTGAAGTTTGTCTGTAGTCCTAAATTCATTCAATTATTATTAATCACCATGAACATCATCATCATCCAAAACACATTTATGTCTCCAAACAAGTTTTACCTAGATTGATTTCAGTAATTGATTAATGTACTAAGTGTATGCTAAGCATGAAGTTCGTAACTTAGCTACTCGACACTAGATGGAACTGTTAAGACCAAAGCTAGTTTTGTTAATTTGATGGAAGGTTGGTACGGCAAGATAAAATTGAGATGATAACTCTCTCGGAGTTACATTAAATTGGGATTTTTAATTAACAGTATAAAACATTATATTTTAGTCTTCGATGTAAGCAAAGACATTCAACATCAAGTATTTTATAACCAATGTCTTTCGATGTTGGTTAGCTATCAGGCCACCTTACTGTAAGTGACCGTCGTTCATGGACCACTGCAATTCAAGCAAGTCTTTGAATTTCTTTGAGCCTTGTTTGAAGAAGGACAAGTCATACCGCTTGAGAAACACTGAGCTCATTCCATACTCTGCGTATCGTGCTCGTAATTCTTATCATAACTTGTACATGACTTCACTATAATTTTAAATTACTTTCATCTAACTATTGTTGGCATTATAGCCCTCTGTATAATTGTAGGTTTCATAAAAATTTGTTTTAATAAATTCAGTCATACGTACCTCTCATCGACACTAACATTGAAATATTTTTTATTATTAGGTACCATGTAAGCAGACGAGCCATCGAGCCATCTGATCGTAAGTGGTTACCGTCGCTTAGGAACCTCTGCAATGTCAGGGTACACTGAGAGGTCGCCAAATATTAATAAAAATATTTAGCGACCCCAAAACTATTAATTTCTTCCCTTCTTCCACAAGATGGTCACTGACACTGGATCGTTGTAGCGAGATTTTGGGCAGGTTTATGTCCAGCAGTGGGCGTCTATAGGCTGATGATGATGATGAACCATCTAACCTAAGAAAGAGCACCAACACTCTTAAATTGCTCAGCGGAAATATCGATTTACTATTCCAAATCTATAACAAAATAGGCCTATGACTTCAACGTCATTACCATAACTATTCACATATCCAAGCATACATTATTAATCACCTATGTTTTGAATACACGTGTCAACCAGCACGTGTAGGAAACTTATTTAATATTTCGAAGCGTCGTATCAAAGCCCCAGGTACTTTAACAATGTTTTATCTCTCTACACAGACTCGAGACATAAAATTATTTGCTATACAGATGTAAAGACACTTTTGACAATTAGTAAAGAATAAGAAGAATATACATTTTATCGATTTTTAATGAGCATAACTGGATCGTGTTGTGCCAAATCATACCAAACCACAACTTGGCCAAGATTGTATTATATATACTATCTAACGTAAAATCACCTTTATCATCATATCGGTAAGTTTAATTTCAATCTGACATGTAGAACCAAAGTTATCAAAAAACTAAGGATGTCTGGAACCATAATGTAGGTTTTATGAATATGTCAAACTTAAAACTTATATATCTCGGAAAGAGGTCGATGTGGATTAGTATAATTTGACACAACACGATCCAATTATGCTTTTGAAAATCTTTTGACAAAATTATAAATTTTACGAAATATGTGATACGGAATTATACCTACTTTTATACTACTTTCTGTAAACACATGTGAACTATTTCCTATTACGGGAGGTGCATACGTGTTTGTTTAAAGATTTATTTCTGTACAGTTAGTCTGTGCTTGAAGCTCGGAAGGGCAGGGGCGAGGTTGTACCGTCTCCTACCACCGTACTCTCAACTCGATTGCAACTTCATTATACTAAACAGGACCGGAAATAATTCAGACTTAGTTTAATGCAAGTAACAGACATCTCTTAATTTAATAATATCGAGAACATTTTCAACCTTAATGTTCAATTATTTTTGTTTTAAAGTTATTAAATATGCGAAGTCCCCAATCCGCATTGGATAGGTTATTGCAGAACAGTTTAATGCAAGCATCTTAAAAACGTTGACTTAAACTCGAACGTACAAACTCGAACAAACACAGGTAAGAGAGTTACTCGTAGTAATGTTCTGTTCGTGTTTATGCTCCAGTGCATCCAACCCGCTTCATTTTCAAGGATAAATAGTTGAGAGTTTTCCTTTAGTTGTCGCACAATGCTATCAAATGACGCGGAATGAATCGTTCAATTTTCTATTTAAACGTTTTATTGCGTCGTACATATTTTAAACGTGGGAGGAAATGAATTAATTTTATACTATTTCTTGGGTTCCTAAAACGATATTTAATTGGTCTCGATATCTCAACATTGTTGTCAACGTCATGATCACGAGAAGACTGGATACGGGTAGGAAATATAGGGTTGTAATATAGAAAACTGCGAGTGTTTGAATGTTATTAATTTATTTTATGATTTTCACTACTAGGCACGGACTATCCACTTATCTTGCTAGAGTATGTTTGCATCCGGTGACTTGCCGAGGTCCAAGTTTGTGCATAACGGCTGCTGCTGGAGATGTCCTCAAGGTTAGTCTTAATAAAAAAAAACTTACACTGAATGTAACTGTGTATTTATGTAGGTACCTATGGATTAATGTACACAACTATGTAAGTTCGGAATCGTCCGGAACCTTGCGAGTTGAATTTAACAAGCATCCCAGTTTGATCCCAGCAGATGTGTATCGCGTGATAAGGCAATGATGTGATACAATGGTGCTGATCTTATGATGGAGTTGAAAGGTAGCCATAGGAACTCCTGTACTTGTCTAACCTAGAACTCTTTACTTTTACATGATATTCAGTTGTACCTTTTTTTTATCTAAATCCCCCCAACATTATCGGAGATGTTCTTAGTCTAATTGTTGGTTTGTTTGCTCTTTCATTTTAGTTCTCGCTTCTGTCCAACTTTCGTACCGCATACTTCACATCCATCCTTCCCATTCACGCTTTCCGCTGGTGGGGTGCCAGCCTATACCTATATAAGATCAGGTATTCTTATAAAGCACAACACAATGTGATTCATCTAAAACAGAGTTTTATTTATTAAACGCAAATCAGTTTCACATAAAAAATAACAAATAAAATAATGAAAAAGTGACTAACCTAAAACAGAGAATCGACAATTAAATGTTCATGCCTTACTCTTCTTATTATAAAACTACAATCGTCTTTTGCACAGTAAACCTAGGCAAATTCTTAACGATAACTTTTATTTATCAGACTTTATATTTTAAACAAAAAAAAACTAACGTTTATTTACATGACTCGGATATCTTTCATTTTCTCTTCCTTGTGGCTCCCTCTTGTGTCCGCAAGAAAAACTCAAATTATTAGTGTCAATGTCATTAATTGTCATTGTCATCATCACAAAGCTTTCACCTATTATTCTAATATCTATGTATATCTATAGTGGGGTTCTTTATTTAAATCATTACTACATCATACATTTATTGAACTTATTTCTAGTGATTTATTTAGTATACTCCAGTTGTACCTAAAAGCGTTTTATTTATATATTTTTTCTTATATTTACACTTAACAATAAATACTATTCTTTACCTCTGAAGACATGTTGTCGAATGTTCTTCTAATTTCTTTCTTCCATTATTTGTCGTTGGAAATATCCCGTGATAGAAACAGTAGTAAAAACAGCATAGATAAACTAGTTACAAGTATCTACACC
This sequence comes from Trilocha varians, assembly GCA_030269945.2. Classification (NCBI taxonomy): domain Eukaryota; kingdom Metazoa; phylum Arthropoda; class Insecta; order Lepidoptera; family Bombycidae; genus Trilocha; species Trilocha varians. The sequence continues at coordinate 17,585,614 of AP028256.1, forward strand.
GTATTACTACTGTGCCTACCACAGATGTAATGCTCTTTGTGTGTGTGGAATAAACTTGCTTTCCTTCTTTCGTTCTTTCTTTCTTACTAATATTCTCTGACTTGCTGCTGTAGTCTACTGTAAAATCTAAACTAAAAAAAAATACTTTATCTATCTTAGGGTTTGTTTATTTTTATTAAAGTGGATGGTTTTGGTAAATTATACGATAGAATTAATATTAATATAAGTTTTATTGGAACGAAGTTCCTTATCGCGCGTTATCGATTTAGCCCCCGTTTTAATTCTTATGAAAAAGTTGTCACGACACTTTTTTTCTTTTAGATGATTATCGCTAGATGGCGCTGTGATTAAAATCTTTTAAAACAATTCCTTATTTTGATTTATACGATTAATGCTATATGGCGCTATGATCAAAATATTTTATAAAACAATTCCTTATTTCTTTTATATGATTACCTAATGCTAGATGGCGCTGTGATCAAAATATTTTATTTATAAAAAAAAAATATATAAAATTTTATTACAATTCTCTCACTAATTAATCGAAAGGAACTTTGTTCCATCCGGGTGTCCCTTGAAACCTCTCAAGTATTATTTTAGACACACATTCTTACACATTACGAAGACAACTGCCAACAACTAAAACAAAAGAAGGTTGGCGTCCTACGCGGGAAACTTCCCGAAGTTAAATTAAATAATAGATGGCGCTACTTGTATCACTTGAACATAACATTATGAAATTTAGCTTATTCCAACAATTTTTATGCTAATCTCAGGATAAGTTCGATTTGAATTTTTTTTTTTTCACTGTTAAACTATAAGCTATATAACATCCTTTTGTGACGAAAATGAAATTGCGATGATCATCTGGTCTTCGATGTAATCTTCACAGGTTATGTCGTAATATTGAAAGACAGAATGCTCGGCATCGTACGGTAGTATCTAGTAATAATACTATACTCTACGCTGCCGAACACTACGCCTTTCAATTCTTCTGTCTTCTACTTGTCTATCTGTGTCTTCTATCATAATTACCATAGATAATTACGAGTATATTTTATTTTTATTTTATTTAAAGAACATATAGTTATGAGAACATGTAGTTAAAGAACATGGTACAATAAATGAGGTAGGTTCTTAAAGTCATATTTCTTGCTATCTAGCAACAGACATTTTTCAAACAGTGTCATATAACCATAACTAGATGACCCGCACAACCTCGTCTGCATCATAAAGGGGTTTAAACAGCACTCGCGATGTCGCGGTATTTTTTGTAGCGGACAGCGTTTTATACTTGTTATAATTTCTTAACAAAATGTCCGATTGGAATAAAACAAAAAGTATTTTACTTCTACATGAATAGCCTTGATAATATAACGCTTAATTTGGATAAAAAAATATATAACTATTGTCAATTCACGTCGTTTCATTCATAAACATGATTAAATATTTTTCATGAACATAAAAGCGGTTATTTATTTGACTTTTATTTATTTATTTAACAAAAATACATAACTACAATTACAATTAAATTCAACTTACAATTATACAATTAGTTATAGTGACTAAACTACGATACTTAGTTAGATATATATGTTCTCTCGCGGATTTTTTTTGAAACGATGACAACGTTACGATTTGATTTAAAAGGGCAGTTCCTTTAGTTGTCGCACAATGCTATCAAATGACGCGGAATTAATCATTCATTTTTTTATCTAAACGTTCTACTGCGTCGTACATATATTAAACGTGGGTGCTGCAGTAAAATTAGGCAATTTTATCATGATCACTGCTAAATGTAGGATTATAACGAATCTTGCTAGAGCGACCGGATCCAGTGACTTGCCGAGGCTCTAACCAAGTTGTTAGTCCTCCTAATGGGAGGTACTTACTAAAAACGGATAATAAATATTTTTTTATATTTTTTAAGTTGAGCAATGAAATAAAAGATTGGACGAGTGTATTAGTACCTACTAGTGGAGAATACTTCGAAGGAGCTTAAAGATTTTTCGTTTAATTTTTTTTTAGTAATAAAAAATAAGTTGGATTTCTTTTGGGTTCCCACTCGTACAAAATAACACTTTGACATCTTGAAGTCATCTTCTTACTTCAACAGAAGTGACCCGTGACAGGAACTGTGAGAGCGATGGTACAGCACGACGTAATCAAACGTACAGTACCATGTTCTCACTGTCCCTACCACGGAATATACGGAGTAATCTTGAATGGCTGGTTGACTCTGATGACTCTTAAGAAAAGCTATCTATCATGTTTAAAAATACATTTGTACTTTGATACACCTCAGACACAGTATTAATTTGATACTTTATACTATCTTGGTCTTGGTCTTGCAAAAAATCTTGGTAAGCAAGATCAAGACCGAGACCAGACAGATTTGAGCAAGACCAAGACCAACAAAATACTTCTCGAGTCTCGACTTGCTGACTTCGATGACCTCGTCTAATTAAATAATGTGATGACAATTATAAAACATTAAATAGAATGCATGCATCTTCCATCAAGTCTTGAAATCATCTTCTTACTTCAAATTGTTAACTGCGGAAGTGACCCGTGACAGGAACTGTAAAAATATGATCATGTTACGATGTGATTTAACGTAAAATGATCGTATTCCCACAGTACCTGCCACGGAATATACGGAGTAATCTTCAATCTTCTTCTAAGTCTTGTTGACTTCAACGACGTTTAAAAAAAAATACATCGATACACTATATATATAGAAACTATTATAGACATAGAAATTGTAAATTGTGTAATAAATAAGATATTTGATGATCTAGTAATCTTCAGAGTACCTTTCAATAAGATCAGTAACTAATATTCTTCTTTTTTCTGTTGGAGTCATGTGCAGCTTACGTCCAGAAGGATGCCGTGATAGAATCAGTAGTATCTATGAAAATCATACTCTAATCTATTATCAGTATGAGAGTTCATGTTACTACTGTCCCTAACACAGATTATACGGAATAATCTTCTATCTTCTTCTATGACTTGTTGACTTCGATGACGTCCAAGAAAAACACATAGATTTACTCAGCAACATACATAGTATAATAAATTAGATATAATTATTATTATGATCTAGTCTTCAATAAAATCTTCACATGTTATATTGTCATATTGAAAGACAGAATGCTTGGTATTGTAGGGTAGTATCTAGTAACAATACTGTACTCTACGCTACCAAACACTACGTCTTCCAATTCTTCTATCTTCTACTTGTCCATCTTTGTCTTCTTTCAAAACCAATTTAAAATAGATAATAACTAGTCTGTAGTTAATGAATATAGTACAATAAATAAGGTAGGTACTTAAAATCATATTTCTTGTCATCTCGTCGCCCCAGTGCTTGTTTGGCCTATCTGACATTTTTTACGAAAATGACTTTTTAATGCAGTATTATAAAGAATTAAATTTCCATCCTACTGGTAAAATAACTTTTTAAAATTTTCAATTCTAAAGCAATAAAAATCTCATTTTAATTTTTTTCTCAACACGGCACTTAACGAAAATTCCGTGCTTGTTTGCTGTATCGGTAGTTTTTAAAAATTTTAGTGCTTGTTTGTTGTATCGCAACTCAATTGACCAATCACAGCCGGCGTAGCGCCGTATCCGCCATTTTGTATGACGTCACAGTAGTTCGAAACACAGTGAGATTCGCATGAAATCACAATAAAAAATGAGAAATAGTTTATTAAATTATGTTTTTTTTTCATAAATTTGATTGAATATCATTTTAAAAGTATTTCTTCAACAAATCATAAAAGCAAAGATGAGCAGACATCGCTAAAAATAGAGAATTACGTATTTTTTTTAATTAACCGTTGACTCAGTTGAATTTCAAACAGGGTGTTCTATTTAAAAACTTTAAACCAATTGTCAGGTTAAGACAAGTATCACGCCCGTTTTCCATAAAAATTAATAAAATTCGAGTTTTCGAAATCTGTTTGTAAATTGTTCTGTACTGTGAATCCTGGATCCGGATTTTGGATTCTGCATCCTGGATCTTGAATATAGGATCCTTGATCTTAATCAAGATCTGATGATGGAGCTGGAAGGTGACTACGGAAACTCCGTCAATAAACAAGATAACCTCATCGTGTTTAGGCTCTACTGAAGCGTCTTGATGAGTTCTTTGCATATACATGAATGTCAAGGTCTGATGATGGAGCTGGAAGGTGGCTACAGGAACTCTGTCAATAAGCAAGATAACCTCATCGTGTTTAGGCTCTAATGAAGCGTCCTGGTGAGTACTTTGTCCCTAGATGAATGTCAAGGTCTGATGATGGAGCTGGAAGGTGGTTACAGGAACTCCGTCAATAAGCAAGATAACGTCATCGTTTTTAGGCTCTAATGAAGCGTCTTGATGAGTTCTTTGCATATACATGAATGTCAAGGTCTGATGATGGAGCTGGAAGGTGGCTACAGGAACTCTGTCAATAAGCAAGATAACCTCATCGTGTTTAGGCTCTAATGAAGCGTCCTGGTGAGTACTTTGTCCCTAGATGAATGTCAAGGTCTGATGATGGAACTGGAAGGTGGCCACAGGAACTCCGTCATTACGCAAGATAACCTCATCGTGTTTAGGCTCTAATGAAGCGTCTTGATGAGTTCTTTGCATATACATGAATGTCAAGGTCTGATGATGGAGCTGGAAGGTGGCTACAGGAACTCTGTCAATAAGCAAGATAATCTCATCGTGTTTAGGCTCTAATGAAGCGTATTGATGAGTTCTTTGCATAGACATTCATCTACATTCATCTACTGACAAAGTTCTCACCAGGACGCTTCATATGAGCCTAAACACGATGAGGTTATCTTGCTTATTGACAGAGTTCCTGTAGCCACCTTCCAGTTCCATCATTAGACCTTGATATTCATGTCTATGCAAAGAACTCATCAAGACGCTTCATTAGAGCCTAAACACGATGAGGTTATCTTGCTTATTGACCGAGTTCCTGTGGCCACCTTCCAGTTCCATCATCAGACCTTGATATTCATGTCTATGCAAAGAACTCATCAAGACGCTTCATTAGAGCCTAAACACGATGAGGTTATCTTGCTTATTGACAGAGTTCCTGTAACCACCTTCCAGCTCCATCATCAGACCTTGACATTCATCTAGGGACAAAGTACTCACCAGGACGCTTCATTAGAGCCTAAACGCGATGAGGTTATCTTGCTTAGTGACGGATTTCCTGTGGCCACCTTCCAGTTCCATCATCAGACCTTGACATTCATGTCTATGCAATGAACTCATCAAGACGCTTCATTAGAGTCTAAACATGATGAGGTTATCTTGCTTATTGACAGAGTTTCTGTTGCCACCTTCCAGCTCCATCATCAAATCTTGACCTTCATCTACAGACAAAATACTCACCAGGACGCTTCAAGCGCAAAAAACCCATCAATCAAAAATCGAAAAGTTGGTCATATTTTAAAATAATATACATAACGGAACAAGCGAAATCGGCAGTAAAACTTATACTAATTAAAAACTTACATCCTGTATCAACAATATTAGCACTTAGCACAAACAAGCACGGAAAATTATCACAATCCTTTGGTCAATCTTCAGTGCACGTTTGTTGTAAGTAAACATCCGAAAAATTTTTAGTGCACGTTTGGCCTATCGTCACACAAAACATGTAAAATACGCTAGAATCATAAACTATTGTATATTATTTCTTTATAAATCAATTTGTGGGTAGCTCGTGTATTGATATTAAGTATCAAGTTAAAAAATTAAACGTTATTTAATAAATAAAACAAAAAAAACGTCTCCTGTAAAATTTGCTCGAGTGCAGATAGGCCAAACAAGCACTGAGGCGACGATCTAACAAAGTTTTTCAAACACCTTGTGATGATAAGAACCTACAAGTGTCATATTGCCATTATTTCTACTAGACTAGTATTTTTAAAATTTGACTTTTTGACTTCAGGGCCGTATTAATATAGAATATACTTATTAATTATCCAACATATTACTATCATACTTAAAGATTATACAGAGCATTTACAATGCACACATTTCTGACAGCAAAGTCTAAAGATAAGATAGTGACTTCAATCGCATTTAACTTTAGAATACAGAATTAGTAATATTAATTTTTTTATTTTTTTGAGTTGGAGGAAATCACTGGATTCCTACCAGCACTAAAACTCCCAACCGCTCACATTCAACGTCCGAACCCCGGCTGAGGCCAGAACCCAGCACGGGGTTATGAGGGACGGCGCGACGCACTCGTCACTCTTTCCCGTCGCGCCGTCCCCATGTTAGTAATAGTACGATGTTACATCCATGCGGATTAGGGACTTATGTAGGTATGCCAAAATACACTAAGCATTAAACGCATCTTGAAATCATCTACTTACTTCACCTTCTGAACAGAAGTGATCCGTGACAGGGACAGTGAACGCGATGGTACAGTCGTAATCAAACGTACAGTGACCATGTTCCCTCTGTATCTACCACGGAATAAACGGAGTAATTTCCAATCCTCTTCAATTGACTTTGATGTGAAAAATAACTTAAACATTGACTTCTTGATATCTTCTATCTTAAGCTTGTGACAGAAACAGTGAGAAATGGCAACGTTGCGATGTGATTTAACGTAACGTTGTCATGTCCCACTGTTTCCGCCACGGAATATACGGAGTAATCTTCAATATTCTTCAATTACCTGTTAACTTTGAAGTGAAAAATAACTTAAACATTGACTTCTTGACATCATCTTCTTTCTGAAGCTTGTGACAGAAACAGTGAGAAATGACGACGTTGCGATGTAACTTAACGTAACGTTGTCATGTCCCACTGTATCTACCACGGAATATACGGAGTAATCTTCAATGACTTGTTGACGCTGAAGACGAATGCTGAGAACGGTAGTGCAATGTGTTGATTGTTGGTTGCTCCCTGTGCCTTTCCTCACTTCGCATCGGTCCACCTCCGTAGGTCGGAGCGCACGAACATGACTTCGAACACTGTTGAAAAAAAGGTATCATCATTAAATTATAAATAAAAAATAATGTAAAAATATGTCATCATTATTCTATTCACGTCCTGTTTCTTGTTATTACAAGTGTTCTGTGACAGAAATAGCAACAACAATGCTTGTTATACATTAGTTGAATACAAGTACAAGAAACACTGTTACTACTGTCCCTAACACAGAATATATGGAGTAATCTTCAAGGACTTGTTGATCTCGACCACTGTTAAAAATAGATAATTATTTAGATTAGAAATAATTACTTCGATTTCCCTTTAAAACATCCTCAATTAACATTGGAAGTATTCTGTGAGAGAAATAAAAAAATATACATAATGAATTAAATATAAGTAGGTAATATTATGATCTAATGATCTCCTGAGTATCTATGTCTTCAGTAGAGAAAATAATATTGTGGATACTTCTTTTTCTATTCGTGTCTTATGTAGCATGCTTACAGAGACCAAAAAGATGCCGTGATAGAAACAGTAGAAACTATGTACCTCATACATTCCTATTATCAGTATGAGTGTTCATGTTCCCACTGTCCCTACCACAATATATGGAGTCATCTTCAATCCTCTTCAATGACTTGTTGACTCTGATGAAGCTTTTCCCTGCTGGAAAAGAAAACGGACAGCTAAAGTAAAGTAATGTATGTTACACTCACAAGATTTTAACAAGAGATTTGCTTATATTCAATGCAATCTTCGTATTCGGGTGTGTTGGTAATTATTTTAACTAATAATGTCCGGCAATGTAGGTTAGTATATATAAATTGCAATGTAATTATACACTACACTACTGAACATTTTTTTTTATTGCTTAAGAGATACATGAGCCTCCACCTTTTGGAGGTTCTGATCTGCTAGTTTTAGTGAATGTAATGTATTTGGTTTTTAAGAAATTTAGAGTGAGCAGACTGGCATCTAGGGCTTTGGCAATTTGACTAAGTCCTATTTCAGCCGAGGCGAACACACTGCTCCAGTTTTTGCCGTGAAAAACAACTGCAGTGTCATCAGCGTAGGCAATTGTTATAGCATTTTCAATATTTAAATTTATTATCATGTTAATATATAGTTTGAAGAGTGTTGGAGCAAGTACACTTCCCTGAGGGACACCCACGTCCTTTGGCTCCTGGAACGTCTATGTCGGAACTGGACAGCCCACGTCTAGTTTTGCAACACTTTAAAAATGTGTCCCGGGTATATTTCCTCAAAAATTTTATTACAAGTGGACGAGGGTTGATCTCACTCGGCGTTCCGTTGGTTGTAGAGGAGTCCTCCGGGTGCCTGCGGGGTCCTACGCGCAGAGCGTCGTCGATATCCCTCTCATCCAGATCGTACCCAATTTTTATTGCAATAGTTTTAACTATGTGTAGTGGACTTTCTGTTGGGGTTTCTGGTATTCCAGCAATTTCGATCTCATTTTTAAGGCTAGATTGAGCTTGCGAGTGTAGTTGTTCAGTTAGATTTATCACCTTTGACTTTAGTGACTCCACTTCCGTAATACGCTTTCCGAGCAAAGACATTTGAGCCTCCGTCTCGGTCAAACACATCTCATACTTATCCAATCTGGCATTGCAATGGGCGGTGAAATCAGTGAGATGTTTTATTTCGGTTTTTAAGCAGCAAATATCCTCACGTAATAACTTTACTTGCTCGGTCAGCTGACCGAATAGGCTATGATCACTCAAGATGGGAGATTCTGTGTGGCAACAGCTACGGGAAGTCTCTGGTCGGCTACCTTGCAAGACTTCATCACGGTCGGGAATTCGCAACGGAGTGTTGGAGTTGTCTGATTTGGGAACAGCGCTTTTGCACTGAGGGCATACCCAGGATGACTTAGCGACATCAGACATTTTTCGAACATCCGATATATTAACGCATAGGGTGTGATAAAAACATTCACATTTGAAGCATTGTATTTGTTGAGTGCTCCGAGTGGCCTTGGTGCACGCCGCGCAGTTATTTACCATTTTTGTGATCTTGGGAGGTGGTCGTAAACAATTATTGTTGAATTTGTTGGACGATGACAGCCCGCAGTCCGCAGTCGGCAGCAATCTTAGCAGTGCGTTAGTTATCGAAGCGGTGTGACAGAGACGAATTATTCCGATTCACGCAGCCCGTCTCGTTTCCCCGAGGTGAGGCGGTGCTTACTTCAGCTTGTATGACGGCGCAAGCGTTGATTTTGTGAAGTGAATTTAAATAAATTGCACCAATATCTATGTAGAATTTTCACCCGAATGAGTAAGGAATTAAGCACAAAGTTGTGTGAACTTTTATACAAATTTGTATTAGCACCCGCGACGTGTCCACTCTGCTCAAGCGTGAAACTGAAACGCAGTGAAACTGATTATTGTTATGATCTAGTGATTATGATGTAGTGTAGATGTAGTGTATCTTCAATAAAATCTTCACACGTTATGTTGCCATATTGAAAGACAGAATGCTTGGTATTGCAGGGTAGTATCTAGTAACAATACTGTACTCTACGCTACCAAACACTACGTCTTCCAATTCTTCTATCTTCTACTTGTTTTTCTTTGTCTTCTTTCAAAACCAATTTAAAATAGATAATTACGAGTCTGTAGTTAATGAATATGGTACAATAAATAAGGTAGGTAGTTAAAATCATATTTCTTGTCATCTAGCAATGTTTTACAAACACCTTGTGATGACAAGACCTACAAGTGTCATATTACCATTATTTCTACTAGATTAGTATTTATAAAATTTGACTTTTTGTCTTCAGGGCAGTAGTATTAATGTGGTATATACTTACTAATTGAATATGTACGTATTTCCAACATATCACTATCATCCTTACAGATTATACAGAGCATTTACAATGCACACATTTCTGACAACAAAGTCTAAAGATAAGATAGTGACTTCAATCGCATTTAACTTTAGAAACACAGAATTAGTAATATTAAATTGAGAGTAATTGTTATGAAGGGGGAGAGAGGTGGTAATTTTACATTAAGAGAGTAGTTTATAATTTACCATTATATTAGTAAAAGATTTTTTATTTTTTTGAGTTGGAGGAAATCACCGGACTCAACGTCCGAACCCCGGCTGAGGCCAGAACCCAGCACGGGGTTATGAGGGACTGTGCGACGCACCCGTAACTCTTTCCCGTCGCGCCGTTCCCATGTTAGTAATAGTACGATGTTACATCGTACTATTCCAACCCAAGAGGGGCTCAGATCTCCTCAGAAGAGGGATAAGACCACGCTTGACAAATGCGGATTAGGGACTTATGTAGGTATGCCAAAATACACTAAGCATTAAACGCATCTTGAAATCATCTACTTACTTCACCTTCTGAACAGAAGTGATCCGTGACAGGGACAGTGAAAGCGATGGTACAGTACGACGGAATCAAACGTACAGTGACCATGTTCCCACTGTATCTATCACGAAATATACGGAGTAATTTCCAATCCTCTTCAATTGACTTTGATGTGAAAAATAACTTAAACATTGACTTCTTGATATCTTCTATCTTAAGCTTGTGACAGAAACAGTGAGAAATGACAACGTTGCGATGTGATTTAACGTAACGTTGTCATGTCCCACTGTATCTACCACGGAATATACGGAGTAATCTTCAATCTTCTTCAATTACCTGTTGACTTTGATGTGAAAAATAACTTAAACATTGACTTCTTGACATCATCTTCTTTCTGAAGCTTGTGACAGAAACAGTGAGAAATGACTACGTTGCGATGTAACTTAACGTAACGTGTCGTCGTGTCATGTTCCCACTGTCTCCACCACGGAATATACGGAGTAATCTTCAATGACTTGTTGACTCTGAAGACGAATGCTGAGAACGGTAGTGCAATGTGTTGATTGTTGGTTGCTCCCTGTGCCTTTCCTCACTTCGCATCGGTCCACCTCCGTTGGTCGGAGCGCACGAACATGACTTCGAACACTGTTGAAAAAAGAGTATCATCATTAAATTATAAATAAAAAATAATGTAAAAAAAATTTATATCATCATTATTCTATTTGCGTCCTGTTTCTTGTTATTAGAAGTGTTCTGTGACAGAAATAGCAAAAACAATGCTTGTTATACATTAGTTGAATACAAGTACAAGAAACACTGTTACTACTGCTCCTAACACACGTTATACGGAGTAATCTTCAAGGACTTGTTGATCTCGACCACTGTTAAAAATAGATAATTATTTAGATTAGAAATAATTAAGTTCGATTTCCCTTTAAAACATCCTCAATTAAGATTGGAAGTATTCTGTGACAGAAAGAAAAAAATATACATAATGAATTAAATCTAAGTAGGTAATATTATGATCTAATGATCTCCAGAGTATCTATGTCTTCAGTAGAGAAAATAATATTGTGGATTCTTCTTTTTCTATTCGCGTCTTATGTAGCATGCTTACAGAGACCACAAGGATGCCGTGATAGAAATAATAGGAACTATGTTACTCATACATTTCTATTATCAGTATGAGTGTTCATGTTCCCACTGTCCCTACCACAGTATATGGAGTCATCTTCAATCCTCTTCATTGACTTGTTGACTCTGATGAAGCTTTTCCCTGCTGGAAAAGAAAACGGACAGCTAAAGTAAAGTAATGTATGTTACACTCACAAGATTTTAACATGAGATTTGTTTATATTCAATTCAATCTTCATATTCGGGTGTGTTGGTAATTATTTTAACTAATAATGTCCGGCAATGTAGGTTAGTATATATAAATTGCAATGAAATTATACACTACACTACTGAATATTTTTTTTTATTGCTTAAGAGATACATGAGCCTACGGCCCACCTGATGGTAAGCGGTTACCGTCGCTCATGGACCTCTGCAATGCCAGGGCAAAGAGGGTCCGTTATCTATCAACTTCCCATACAGGACTTTTCTTAAACCTCGTTTAAAGAGGGACATGTCATACCGCTCCTGAAACAGCGTATTCCATATATCTTTTCTCTCTGAAATTATTGTACCCACTACAAACTTCTAACTTATACTTCAGTTCTATAAACATGTTTAAACAAAATGAACTACTTTAAATAAACAACATTTTCTTACCACCTCTTTATGTCTTTATATGTAAGTATACCGTTTTAGACAGGTTGTCGTCGGAATTGTCCTGCGACAACAGCAAGACTAAAGTGACGATACAATATACGATACAAGTATCAGCACTATAGTATCGCTGTTTTTACTCGCAGAAGACTTTTGACATCATCTGCTTTCTTCGACTTGATTGAGAAGTATCTTGTGATAGAAATAGTGGTGGTGATAATAATAAATACAATATTTACAATATTTTTTATATAGTATTTTTAAATTTATTTTCTTGTGATTGTTTTTTTAAAGATATAATGTAAAAAATGAGCAAAAAAATGAATATGAAAAATACAATATAAGCAAGTATGATTACTATTACACTACCCCTGTCCCTATCCACTATATGCGGAGGAAGCTTTATTACTTTTTCAATTAAGTCATTCGATATTACAGCAGACTATGTCAATTACAGAAAATTGACGTCGTCGTCTTGAAAAAATCTTGATAACTTTAGAAAATTTCGAAATTCAAAATTATAGCCAAGCAAATTGTGGTCTAATGTAAGACATTCTGTTCGACCATGTAGTACTGTATCTATACTGCTATAATACAATACTTCGCTGCGAACACAATGTCTTCCACTTCTTCTGTCTTCTATGTGTCGATCTGTCTGTAGGTAATTAGGATTATTCAGTTTAATAAACATATTAGAAAAAACTGTCTTTAATTTTGATGACATTCTTCCCGCCGTTTCTTGATTAATTGTTAAAAAAGACTTGTTGACATCGATGACGCCTAAGCAAAACATATAAATATACTCAGAAACAGTAATGTAGATAGTGAATTAAATATAAGTAATTATATGATCTAATGATCTCCTCCACATCGACTCGATTTTATTTCATAAAATAATTAGTGCATTGTCTTCAAGACATCATCTTCTTACTTAAGTTTGTGACAGAAGTCACTGTGGGAGTGATGAGAATTTACGATGTGATTCAACGTAAAATTTTCAGGTTTCCACTGTTCCTAACACGGAATATACGGAGTAATCTTCAATGACTTGTTGAGTCCTATGACGCCTAAGAAAAGCTATATATTGTTTAAAAATATTATATATTATCTATACTTTGATATACCTCAATCGTACATAGTAATAATATGATAATTTTATTTCATAAAATAATTAGTGCATTGTCTTCAAGACATCATCTTCTTACTTAAGTTTGTGACAGAAGTGACCCGTGACAGAAACAGTGATAACGACGAATATTTACGATGTGATATAACGTAAAGTAATCATGTTCCCACTGTTCCTACCACGGAATATGCGGAGTAGCCTCAACCTTCAATCTTCTTCAATGACTTGTTGATTTCGATGACGTTTAAAGAATACACATCGATGTACTTAGTAACTGTATTAGAAATAGAAATTGCACAATAAATAAGATAGATGATCCTCAGAGTAACTATCAATGTCTTCAGTAACTGAATATTCTTCTTTTTCTGTTCGAGTCACGTGCAGCTCATTTGCAGAAGTGTGTCGTGATAGAAACAGTAGAAACTATGTACCTCATACACTTATTATCAGTATGAGTGTTCATGCTCCTACTGTCCCTAACACAGAATATACAGAGCATCTTCTTCAATGACGCCTAAGAAAAATACATAGATGTACTCAGCAACACAAATATACATAGTAGGTATAATAAATTGTTGACTGTTTGTTTTGAATAAAAAAAAAATAGATATACCTAATTAATATTATGATCTAGTGAAAGTTATATGTTTCTTATTTCTCATTGTTTTATTACTATCTTGTGTCTTTTACTGGAAGTATTCTGCGACAGAAATGGTAGAAACAATGTTCCGTAAACATTAGTTGAATACAAGTACAAGAAACAATGTTACTACTGTCCCTAACTCAGGTTATACGGAGTAATCTTCAAGCACTTGTTGATTTCGACCATTGTTAAAAATAGATAACTACTAACTAATTCGAAATAGTTAAAATATTTACATGTCTTCGATTGACCTTTAAAACATCCTGAGTTAACATTCACTATTCGTCTATTCACGTCTTGTTATTCTATAAAAACTTGTTATTGTAAGTATTCTGTGAAAGAAATTAGTATAGCGATAGCGCTACACTGGTTGAGTACAAGTATAAGAACCATGCTACCATAGTCCCTACCATAGATAATATAACAGAGTCACATTCACAGTATCATCATTTTCTTACCGCCTCACTACAAAAAAATTTAAAACAGTATAACATGTCGCTGGAGTTGTAGAAACAACAGTAATAAATTGCAACACAATATAAAACATGTATCAGCAACATTTTACCGCTGTTTCTACTCGTAGAAGAATGATATAATTTAATGACATGAATTCATCTTCAATGACTTCTTGAAATGATCTATCTACTTCACTTAGTCCACAGAAGTGACCCATGATAGGAACTGTGGAAACTCGATCGTACCACGATGTGATTTAACGTAAGTTGATTGAGTTCCCACTGTCCCTGCCACAGTATACACGGAGTGTCTTCAATCTTCTTCATTGACTTGTTGACTTCGATGACGCCTAAGCCAAACACATAAATACATTCGGAAACAGTAATATAGATAGTGAATTAAATATAAGTAATATTATGATCTAATGATCTCCTCCACATATATACTATGTCTTCAGTACCTCAATATTCTTCTTTCTTCTATTCGCACTTGTTATTGTTCTGTGACAGAAATAGCGGTAACAATGCTTGATACACATTACTTTAATACAAGTATCAGACACAATGTTACCACTGTCCCTAACACGATTATACTGAGCAGTTAATCTTCAATGATTTGTTCACCTAAACTTCTTACCTATAGGTACTTGACAACAGAAATGTCTTGTCGCAATAACAAAGATGGTACTACACTATCTTAATTGTTATATTGATAAACATCAAACGCATTTAATGAAATATCTTCGTAATTACATATCATCTTCTTACTTCAACTTGTCGACAGAAGTAACCCATGGCAGGAACTGTGAAAGTATGACTATGTAACTACATAGTTATAGTGTTATCACATAGTGTGTGATTTAAAGTTAAATAATCATGCTCCCACTGTCCCTATCACGGAATATACGGAGTAATCTTCTTCAATGACGCCTACGAAAACACTTAGATATAATCAAAAATAATTAGTGCATTGTCTTCAAGACATCATCTTACTTAAGTTTCTGACAGAAGTGACCCGTGACAGGAACTGTGAAAGCTATGGTTCAGTACGACGTAATCAAACGTACAGTACCATGTTCCCACTGTCCCTACCACGGAATATACGGAGTAATTTCCAATCCTCTTCAATTGACTTTGATGTGAAAAATAACTTAAACATTGACTTCTTGATATCTTTGATCTTAAGCTTGTGACAGAAACAGTGAGAAATGACTACGTTGCGATGTAACTTAACGTAACGTTGTCATGTTCCCACTGTCTCCACCACGGAATATACGGAGTAATCTTCAATGACTTGTTGACTCTGAAGACGAATGCTGAGAACGGTAGTACAATGTGTTGATTGTTGGTTGCTCCATGTGCCTTTCCTCACTTCGCATCGGTCCACCTCCGTTGGTCGGAGCGCACTAACATGACTTCGAACACTGTTGAAAAAAAGGTATCATCATTAAATTATAAATAAAAAATAATGTAAAGACAATATATACACATATTATTCTATTCACGTCCTGTTTCTTGTTATTAGAAGTGTTCCGTGACAGAAATAGCAATAACAATGCTTCTTATACATTAGTTGAATACAAGTACAAGAAACAGTGTGTACAGAACAGAACAGAACAGAACAGAACAGAACAGAACAGAACAGAACAGAACAGAACAGAACAGAACAGAACAGAACAGAACAGAACAGAACAGAACAGAACAGAACAGAACAGAACAGAACAGAACAGAACAGAACAGAACAGAACAGAACAGAACAGAACAGAACAGAACAGAACAGAACAGAACAGAACAGAACAGAACAGAACAGAACAGAACAGAACAGAACAGAACAGAACAGAACAGAACAGAACAGAACAGAACAGAACAGAACAGAACAGAACAGAACAGAACAGAACAGAACAGAACAGAACAGAACAGAACAGAACAGAACAGAACAGAACAGAACAGAACAGAACAGAACAGAACAGAACAGAACAGAACAGAACAGAACAGAACAGAACAGAACAGAACAGAACAGAACAGAACAGAACAGAACAGAACAGAACAGAACAGAACAGAACAGAACAGAACAGAACAGAACAGAACAGAACAGAACAGAACAGAACAGAACAGAACAGAACAGAACAGAACAGAACAGAACAGAACACACTTTTGGATGGAGTCATCTTCAATCCTCTTCAATGACTTGTTGACTCTGATGAAGCTTTTCCCTGCTGGAAAAGAAAACGTCTCGGAACAGCTAAGGTAAAGTACTGTATGTTACACTCACAAGATTTTAACAAGAGATTTGTTTATATTCAATGCAATCTTCATATTCGGGTGTGTTGATAATTATTTTAACTAATAATGTCCGGCAATGTAGGTTAGTATATTTAAATTGCAATGAAATTATACACTACACTACTGAACATTTTCTGTTATTGCTTAACAGATACATGAGTCTACGGCCCACCGGATGGTTACCGTCGCTCATGGACCTCTGCAATGCCAGAGCAAAGAGGGTCCGTTATCTATCAACTTCCCATACAGGACTTTTCTTAAACCTCGTTTAAAGAGGGACATGTCATACCGCTCCTGAAACAGCGTATTCCATATATCTTTTCTCTCTGAAATTATTGTACCCACTACAAACTTCTAACTTATACTTCAGTTCTATAAACATGTTTAAACAAAATGAACTACTTTAAATAAACAACATTTTCTTACCACCTCTTTATGTCTTTATATGTAAGTATACCGTTTTAGACAGGTTGTCGTCGGAATTGTCCTGCGACAACAGCAAGACTAAAGTGACGATACAATATACGATACAAGTATCAGCACTATAGTATCGCTGTTTTTACTCGGAGAAGACTTTTGACATCATCTGCTTTCTTCGACTTGTTTGAGAAGCGTGTCTCGTGATAGAAACAGTAGAAATGACGTTTAGTTACGACGTGATCAAACGTAACGTAGTCGTCTTTCCACTGTCCCTACCACAGACTATACGGAGTTATCTTCAATGACTTGTTGAATTCCAGATCTTCAATAACTTATCATCTTGAAGAAATCTTGAGAGCTGTAAAAATGATGTTCAGAGCACACTTCACTGCGGGAAGCGGTTCGCGACAGGAAGGTCCAATCTCGGCGGTCCGTAGTAGAAGCGTGGAAGCGACGTCTCGCTAACCCCACCTGGGGTCTACGGACCGTCGAGGCGATCCGCCCGATCCTAGATGATTGGGTGGGTCGTGGCGCAGGACGCCTCACCTTTTGGATGGTGCAGATGCTGACCGGGCACGGATGTTTCGGTCGGTATCTGCACCGGATCAAGGCCGAGCCGACGGCGAGGTGCCACCATTGCGTGGGATGTGACCAGGACACGCCGGAGCATACGCTCGCGCGCTGCCCCGCATGGGAGAGGCAGCGCTGTGTCCTGGTCCAACAAATAGGTCCGGACTTGTCGCTCCCGGGCGTCGCGGCGTCGATGCTCGAGAGCGACGAGTCCTGGAAGGCGATGCTCGACTTCTGCGAGTCCACCATCTCGCAGAAGCAGGTGGCGGGGGCTGCGAGAGAGAGGCTTTACGCCGCTCTCAACTTGCCAACCCGCCGCCGTCGAGCAGGGGGCCGGGACCGGGATCTCGCCCGGATTCTGGCCCCCTAAGAGTTTCGGGTCCCCAACGCATGCGAGTGCGAGCGGGGACCCAAGAAGGTGCCGTGTCTCGCTCAGCACGCCCTTAGCGTAAGAGCATCCGGGGGATGGTAGACCGCGTACTCCCCGACCCACGCTGGTTCTGACCCAGCGGGGTATTCCGCGGGAGGGTGACACGCGGTCCCATCTTGGCGGGCTTCGGAAAGCCCGCCGACCGAGAGAGCCGGTGGCCGTATTCGCCGGCGGCTACCGGTTCGGCGTCCGGGGACGGAGCGACGGGAAAGCATGCCGATGGCGTAACGCGTCGCGCCGTCCCTCCAAACCCCGTGCTGGGTTCTGGCCTCAGCCGGGGTTCGGACGCTGAGTGTGAGCGGTTGGAGGTTTTAGTGAGGTTCAACTCCCACATACCCCGCCCGCGGGGCGGGCGGGGATCCGGTGATTTCCTCCAACTGAAAAAAAAAAAAAAAAAAAAAAAGAGCACACTTCAATGTTATAAAAATCATTAACCAACGTACAAAATAATGCATTAACATTTTGAAATCATCTTACTTCAAATCGTCGACTGCAGAAGTGATCCGTGACAGGAACAGTGACAAATATGAGAATTTACGATGTGATTTAACGTAAAATTATCATGTTGCCACCGTCCCTATCACGGAATATTGTACACGAAGTAATCTTCAATTACTTGTTGACTCTGATGACACCTAAGATTTACGAAGTAACATTATTATACAAACAAAAAAATATACATACCGTTTTCCTCGGTATAGCGGTCCTTTTATATTTAACAAAGTCCAGTTGTGTTGCTCCACCAAAATCTGACTATTTGGGGAGCCAAAAAGTAAGTCAGGGAGTGGTTAGTGGAACTTTCCTACAGCGAAACTGAAAGAATCGTTGAGAAGTCACAGTGATGGGATCCGATTTGTAATTTTGTGTTTTTATTCACTCTAATTCTAGTTCACTTCATTCATCGCATTAGTATCACTAAAGTCATTTATTTATTTTTTTGCTCGTGTTACATATTATTATTATTGCCATCATTCCAACTATAAACAATTAATTAATATTGTGATTGATATTATGACCCTATCAGGTCCTCACGATACAGGCCAGGCCTAGTGTGAGGACCACTGGAAACATATTATTTGAATTACAGTTTCGTAAAACGAAAATGATGTTACGGTATTATTAGAAAATGTGCTTTCTCTTTTGTATTTAAACTCAAACTTTACTACATACTCATATTTTCATGTATAAACAAATAAATAAATAAAAAAAAGAGTACAATAATTAAGTAGCACAATGATGTTTTGCAATGTCGTGCTAGAAAAAAAAACGTATCGTAATAGCTACAGTAATGTACTTTGCACAATTAAGATTTTTACAAGATATTTGCTGTAAAAATTTTGTATTGAATTTCTTCATCTTCGTGTATGTTGGAATATTTTTAAATAATAATATTTGACAATGTAGGTTAGTATATAAATGGCGATAATACTTTACACGAAATTACTATACTATACAGGGTGATTTGATAGACAGGGTACATATTGCAGGAGGGTGATGAGTACTCTGTTCTAATACGGAATATTACAAAAAATAGGTAAAATTACAATATATATATATATATATATATATATTTTAAATCTAAATTCGACAAAACTACCTCAAACATAAGCAATTTCGGCTTAAAGAGTGTTGACTAATGACCTCTAGTGATCTCGCGCACCCCACACCTCCGCCACACCTATCAGCTGTCGAAAAACCATCATTTTGCAAGAATTTTAGATATTTTTAAGTTGCGATTACTAAGGCATTAAGCCATATTCTTTGGTAATAATATTTTTACTGGTCGTATATAACCATCAGCTACCATGACCTTCAATATGTACCCTCACTAGGAAATCACCCTGTATATAAACTTGTTACTTATGATTCAGTTTATTCTAATTTCGTTTAACATGTTCTTATGATGATGAAACACCAAAAAAAACAACATTTTCTTACCACCTCTTTGTGTATAATAATATATACCATTTTAGACAGGTTGTCACCGGAGTTGTGCTGCGGCAAAAACAGCGATACTTAAGTGATTATACAATATACAATACAAGTATCAACACTATAGTATCGCTGTTTTTACTCGCAGAAGACTTTTGACATCATCTGCTTTCTTCGACTTGTTTGAGAAGCGTGTCTTGTGATAGAAACAGTAGAAATGACGTTTAGTTACGACGTGATCAAACGTAACGTAGTCGTCTTTCCACTGTCCCTACCACAGACTATACGGAGTTATCTTCAATGACTTGTTGAATTCCAGATCTTCAATAACTTATCTTCATGAAGAAATCTTGAGAACTGTAGAAATGATGTTCAGAGCACACAGCAATGCTATAAAAATCATTAACCAACTTACAAAATAACACATTAATATCTTGAAATCATCTTACTTCAACTTGTCAACTGCAGAAGTGATCCGTGACAGGAACAGTGACAAATATGGGAATTTACGATGTGATTTAACGTAAAATTACCATGTTGCCACTGTCCCTATCACGGAATATTATACAAGAAGTAATCTTCAATTACTTGTTGACTCTGATGACACCTAAGATTTACGAAGTAACAATAACATAGGTGCAAAAAAAACATTTACATAGTACAATAAATAAGTAGCACAATGATGTTTTGCAATGTCGTGCTAGAAAAAAAACGTATCGTAATAGCTACAGTAATGTATTTTGCACACTTAAGATTTTTAAAAGATATTTGCTATATAAATTCTGTATTGAATTTCTTCATCTTCGTGTATGTTGGAATATTTTTAAATAATAATATTTGACAATGTAGGTTAGTATATAAATGGCGATAATACTTTACACGAAATTACTATACTATACAGGGTGATTTGTTAGACAGGGTACATATTGCAGGAGGGTGATGAGTACTCTGTTCTAATACGGAATATTACAAAAAATAGGTAAAATTACAAAATATATATATATATTTTTTAAATCTAAATTCGACAAAACTACCTCAAACATAAGCAATTTCGGCTTAAAGAGTGTTGACTAATGACCTCTAGTGATCTCGCGCACCCCACACCTCCGCCACACCTATCAGCTGTCGAAAAACCATCATTTTGCAAGAATTTTAGATATTTTTAAGTTGCGATTACTAAGGCATTAAGCCATATTCTTTGGTAATAATATTTTTACTGGTCGTATATAACCATCAGCTACCATGACCTTCAATATGTACCCTCACTAGGAAATCACCCTGTATATAAACTTGTTACTTATGATTCAGTTTATTCTAATTTCGATTAACTTGTTCTTATGATGATGAAACACCAAAAAAAACAACATTTTCTTAGCATCTCTTTGTGTATAATAATATATACCATTTTAGACAGGTTGTCACTGGAGCTGTGCTGCGACAA
The DNA here is from genome assembly GCA_030269945.2 of Trilocha varians. Taxonomy (NCBI): domain Eukaryota; kingdom Metazoa; phylum Arthropoda; class Insecta; order Lepidoptera; family Bombycidae; genus Trilocha; species Trilocha varians. The sequence continues at coordinate 17,606,994 of AP028256.1, forward strand.
AAACAGCGATACTTAAGTGATTATACAATATACAATACAAGTATCAGCACTATAGTATCGCTGTTTTTACTCGCAGAAGACTTTTGACATCATCTGCTTTCTTCGACTTGTTTGAGAAGCGTGTCTCGTGATAGAAACAGTAGAAATGACGTTTAGTTACGACGTGATCAAACGTAACGTAGTCGTCTTTCCACTGTCCCTACCACAGACTATACGGAGTTATCTTCAATGACTTGTTGAATTCCAGATCTTAAATAATTTATCTTCTTGAAGAAATCTTGAGAGCTGTAGAAATGATGTTCAGAGCACACATCAATGTTATAAATCATTAACCAACGTACAAAATAATGCATTAACATTTTGAAATCATCTTACTTCAAATCGTCGACTGCTGAAGTGATCCGTGACAGGAACAGTGACAAATATGAGAATTTACGATGTGATTTAACGTAAAATTATCATGTTGCCACTGTCCCTACCACGGAATATTATACACGAAGTAATCTTCAATTACTTATTGACTCTGAGGACACCTAAGCTTTACGAAGTAACAATAACATAGGTGCAAAAAAACATATACATAGTACAATAAATAAGTAGCACAACGATGTTTTGCGTTGCCGTGCTAGAAAAAAAAACGTATCGTAACAGCTACAGTAATGTACTTTGCACACTTAAGATTTTTAAAAGATATTTGCTATATAAATTCTGTATTGAATTTCTTCATCTTCGTGTATGTTGGAACATTTTTAAATAATAATATTTAACAATGTAGGTTAGTATATAAATGGCGATAATACTTTACACGAAATTACTATACTATATATAAACTTGTTACTTATGATTCAGTTTATTCTAATTTCGTTTAACAAGTTCTTATGATGATGAAATACCAAAAAAAAACAACATTTTCTTACCACCTCTTTGTGTATAATAATATATACCATTTTAGACAGGTTGTCGTCGGAATTGTCCTGCGACAACAGCAATACTAAAGTGATAATACAACATACGACACAAGTATCAGCACTATAGTACCGCTGTTTTTACTCGCAGAACACTTTTGACGTCATCTGCTTTCTTCGACTTGTTTGAGAAGCGTGTCTTGTGATAGAAACAGTAGAAATGACGTTTAGTTACGACGTGATCAAACGTAACGTAGTCGTCTTTCCACTGTCCCTACCACAGACTATACGGAGTTATATTCAATGACTTGTTGTTCCATAAATTTATCTTCTTAAAGAAATTTTAAGCCTGTAGGAAAAGTTAAAGTTCGAAATGGCTCGAAACAATGTAAGTATTATTATAATGAGCAGCAATTATCATTTAATTTTATCCAGCAACCAATTTTCTATGATAAGTAGTATATTCTGCTGCAAAATTAATTTGTCTAAATGAAAAGATGTGCTTTGAACATCATTTCGTTTGTTACAAAAAGAAACATACTGCCTAAAAAATACACTTTTCTTACCACTTCTTTATGTCTTTATATAGCATTTAGACAGGTTGTCACCAGAGTTGTACTGCGGCAAAAACAGCGATACTTAAATGATGTACAATATATGATACAAGTATCAGCACTATAGTACCGCTGTTTTTACTCGCAGAACACTTTTGACATCATCTGCTTTCTTCGACTTGTTTGAGAAGCGTGTCTCGTGATAGAAACAGTAGAAATGACGTTTAGTTACGACGTGATCAAACGTAACGTAGTCGTCTTTCCACTGTCCCTACCACAGACTATACGGAGTTATCTTCAATGAGTTGTTGAATTCCAGATCTTCAATAACTTATCTTCTTGAAGAAATCTTGAGATCTGTAGAAATGATCACTTAGACTATTACTAAACGGGTTCTTACCACGATTATTATGTGGTAAGAACCCGTTCAGTAATACTGTAAGTGATGTAGATAACCGCGAGTGTTTAAAGAAATTTATGTAAAAATGATGTTCAGAGCACACATCAATGTTATAAAAATCATACTTTACGTTACATTACAAAATACGGCATCAATATCTTGAAATCATCTTACTTCAAATTGTCAACTGCAGAAGTGATCCGTGACAGGAACAGTGACAAATATGAGAATTTACGATGTGATTTAACGTAAAATTATCATGTTCCCACTGTCCCTATCACGGAATATTATACACGAAGTAATCTTCAATTACTTGTTGACTCTGATGACACCTAAGATTTACGAAGTAACATTATTATACAAACAAAAAAATATACATACCGTTTTCCTCGGTATAGCGGTTCTTTTATATTTAACAAAGTCCAGTTGTGTTGCTCCACCAAAAATCTGACTATTTAAGAAACCAATAAGAAAGTCAGGGAGTGGTTAATGGAACTTTCCTACAGCAAAACTGAAAGAATCGTTGAGAAGTCACAGTGATGGGATCCGATTTGTAATTTCGTGTTTTTATTCACTCTAATTCTAGTTCACTTCATTCATCGCATTAGTATCACTAAAGTCATTTATTTATTTTTTTGCTCGTGTTACATATTATTATTGCCATCATTCCAACTACCCATATAAACAATTAATTAATATTGTGATTAATATTATGACCCTATCAGGTCCTCACGATACAGGCCAGGCCTTTTTTTTTCAGGTTGTCACCGGAGTTGTGCAGCGACAAAAACAGCGACACTTAAGTGATTATACAATAGACAATACAAGTATCAGCACTATAGTACCGCTGCTTTTACTCGCAGAACACTTTTGACGTCATCTGCTTTCTTCGACTTGTTTGAGAAGCGTGTCTTGTGATAGAAACAGTAGAAATGACGTTTAGTTACGACGTGATCAAACGTAACGTAGTCGTCTTTCCACTGTCCCTACCACAGACTATACGGAGTTATCTTCAATGACTTGTTGAATTCCAGATCTTCAATAACCTATCATCTTGAAGAAATCTTGAGAGCTATAAAAATGATGTTCAGAGCACACATCAATGCTATAAATCATTAACCAATGTACAAAATAACGCATTAACATCTTGAAATCATCTTACTTCAAATCGTCGACTGCAGAAGTGATCCGTGACAGGAACAGTGACAAATATGAGAATTTACGATGTGATTTAACGTAAAATTATCATGTTCCCACTGTCCCTATCACGGAATATTATACACGAAGTAATCTTCAATTACTTGTTGACTCTGATGACACCTAAGATTTACGAAGTAACATTATTATACAAACAAAAAAATATACATACCGTTTTCCTCGGTATAGCGGTCCTTTTATATTAAACAAAGTCCAGTTGTGTTGCTCCACCAAAAATCTGACTATTTGGGGAGCCAAAAAGAAAGTCAGGGAGTGGTTAATGGAACTTTCCTACAGCGAAACTGAAAGAATAGTTGAGAAGTCACAGTGATGGGATCCGATTTGTAATTTCGTGTTTTTATTCACTCTAATTCTAGTTCACTTCATTCATCGCATTAGTATTATTAAAGTCATTTATTTATTTTTTTGATCGTGTTATATATTATTATTGCCATCATTCCAATTACCCATATAAACAATTAATTAATATTGTGATTGATATTATGACCCTATCAGGTCCTCACGATACAGGCCAGGCCTAGTGTGAGGGCCACTGGAAACGTATTATTTGAATTACAGTTTCGTAAAACGAAAATGATGTTACGGTATTATTAGACAATGTACTTTCTCTTTTATATTTAAACTCAAACTTTATTACATACTCATATTTTCATGTTTCAACAAATAAATAAATAAAAAACAATAGTACAATAAATAAGTAGCACAATGATGTTTTGCGATGCCGTGCTAGAAAAAAAAAAACGTATCGTAACAGCTACAGTAATGTACTTTGCACAATTAAGATTTTTACAAGATATTTGCTGTATACATTCTGTATTGAATTTCTTCATCTTCGTGTATGTTGGAACATTTTTAAATAATAATATTTAACAATGTAGGTTAGTATATAAATGGCGATAATACTTTACACGAAATTACTATACTATATATAAACTTGTTACTTATGATTCAGTTTATTCTAATTTCGTTTAACAAGTTCTTATGATGATGAAATACCAAAAAAAAACAACATTTTCTTACCACCTCTTTGTGTATAATAATATATACCATTTTAGACAGGTTGTCGTCGGAATTGTCCTGCGACAACAGCAATACTAAAGTGATAATACAACATACGACACAAGTATCAGCACTATAGTACCGCTGTTTTTACTCGCAGAACACTTTTGACGTCATCTGCTTTCTTCGACTTGTTTGAGGAGCGTGTCTTGTGATAGAAACAGTAGAAATGACGACTTGTTACGACGTGATCAAACGTAACGTAGTCGTCTTTCCACTGTCTCTACCACAGACTATACGGAGTTATCTTCAATGACTTGTTGAATTCCAGATCTTCAATAACTTATCCTCTTGAAGAAATCTTGAGAGCTGTAAAAATGATGTTCAGAGCACACTTCAATGTTATAAAAATCATTAACCAACGTACAAAATAACACATTAATATCTTGAAATCATCTTACTCCAAATCGTCGACTGCTGAAGTGATCCGTGACAGGAACAGTGACAAATATGAGAATTTACGATGTGATTTAACGTAAAATTATCATGTTCCCACTGTCCCTATCACGGAATATTACACACGAAGTAATCTTCAATTACTTGTTGACTCTGATGACACCTAAGATTTACGAAGTAACATTATTATACAAACAAAAAAATATACATACCGTTTTCCTCCGTATAGCGGCCCTTTTATATTTAACAAAGTCCAGTTGTGTTGCTCCACCAAAAATCTGACTATTTGGGGAGCCAAAAAGAAAGTCAGGGAGTGGTTAGTGGAACTTTCCTACAGCGAAACTGAAAGAATAGTTGAGAAGTCACAGTGATGGGATCCGATTTGTAATTTCGTGTTTTTATTCACTCTAATTCTAGTTCACTTCATTCATCGCATTAGTATCACTAAAGTCAAAAATTTATTTTTTTGCTCGTGTTACATGTTATTATTGCCATCATTCCAACTACACATATAAACAATTAATTAATATTGTGATTGATATTATGACCCTATCCAGGTCCTCACGATACAGGCCAGGCCTAGTGTGAGGGCCACTGGAAACATATTATTTGAATAATAGTTAAGTAAAACGAAAATGATGTTACGGTATTATTAGAAAATGTACTTTCTCTTTTGTATTTAAACTCAAACTTTATTACATACTCACATTTTCATGTATAAACAAATAAATAAATTAAAAAAAAATACAATAATATATATTTTTAAATAATAATATTTGACAATGTATATAAATGGCGATAATACTTTACACGAAATTACTATACTATATATAAACTTGTTACTTATGATTCAGTTTATTCTAATTTCGATTAACTTGTTCTTATGATGATGAAACACCAAAAAAAAACAACATTTTCTTACCATCTCTTTGTGTATAATAATATATACCATTTTAGACAGGTTGTCACTGGAGTTGTGCTGCGGCAAAAACAGCGATTCTTAAGTGATTATACAATAGACAATACAAGTATCAGCACTATAGTACCGCTGCTTTTACTCGCAGAACACTTTTGACATCATCTGCTTTCTTCGACTTGTTTGAGAAGCGTGTCTTGTGATAGAAACAGTAGAAATGACGTTTAGTTACGACGTGATCAAACGTAACGTAGTCGTCTTTCCACTGTCCCTACCACAGACTATACGGAGTTATCTTCAATGACTTGTTGAATTCCAGATCTTCAATAACTTGAAGAAATCTTGAGAGCTGTAAAAATGATGTTCAGAGCACACATCAATGTTATAAAAATCACTAACCAATGTACAAAATAACGCATTAACATCTTGAAATCATCTTACTTCAAATCGTCGACTGCAGAAGTGATCCGTGACAGGAACAGTGACAAATATGAGAGTTTACGATGTGATTTAACGTAAAATTATCATATTCCCACCGTCCCTATCACGAAATATACGGAGTAATCTTCGGTGACGTATTGACTTCGATGACATGAAATTAGTTAGAAATAATATAAGTATTGATAACAATGAGCAGCATTAATCATTTGTCCAGATTATTCAAACCACAGAGCTAAAAAATATTATGGTAAGTAACATATTCTGCTGTAAAATAGTTTACCTAAATGAAAAAGTAATGAAACATTCTTTAATACAATCTTTACAAAAATTGTTGTCATAAAGTAACAGAGAGTCTGTATTTACTCACAGGTAACTTCTTGAAATCATCTTCTTACTTCAACTTGTTAACAGAAGTGACCCCTGACAGGATCAGTGACAACAGTGATAGTTTTACGATGTGATTTAACGTAAAATTATCATGGTCCCACTGTCCCTGTCACGGAATATACGAAGTAAACAATTTCATTATTATTATATAATATGTATTATGAATATGTGACCTCTAGCCGTACTATTCATATCAAGCATATATTCAGTAATTGGCGTAGTCTGCTGTAATATCGAAATGAAACATCTCATGTGTTTTCTTCACAGGATTGTAGTCATAATGCAAAAGACACGTAAAGATTCGACCATGTAGTACTGTATTTAAATTGATATAATACTAGATACTACGCTGCGAACACAATGTCTTCCATTCTTCTGTCTTCTATTTGTCGATCTTTCTATAGATAATAACGACTATTCAGTATTACAACCTAAAAGATTATGACCATTTTTTTTCACTACTTGCACAATTTGTTACTAGGAGCAAGCACGATAGTACCATCGGTAAATAATATACAATCAATTAAATGATATACATACACAAGTACATTGAAACTGTAACTACGGAGCACGAAGTGATCTTTAATGACGTCTTGATTCTTCTTGTTCATATTGTGACTAGGAGTATCTCGTGACAGAAATAGTGGGTGTGATAATATTACGTACAATATATGATCAAGTATGACTAATATTACACTACCACTGTCCCTATCATGGAATATACTGCTTATATTCGGTTTCAACATTCTTCTTGACGTTCAATGAATTGTTGATTCTTGATCTTCATACTTCAACGTGTCGTTAGAAGTACGTCACAGAAACAGCGATAGCGATGATATCGTACTATGCAACGATAAGTACAATAATCATATTACCGCTGTCCCTATCACAAAGGAGATTACACTTCAACTTACGCTTCTTTATTTTTTTAATTTGCGCAGATCAATAAATTTTCTGAAACAGAGATAATTCTAGAAGTATCGGCAGAAACGGTGGTGCTCACGATATTTACTATAACATAAGTACTGCTATCATAATCACCACTGGCCCTGACTACGGATTTGATGATTCCGATAACTCCACTTCCTAAAGTAGTTGATATTATTCTGAAAACTGAAATTATAATACTACTAGATAATATAAAACTACTCGTAATATTTCGAAATCAATAGATATGACAGCAATATTATACTAGGTTATAGTACCTTTATCTGATTTTAATAAGAACACATTATTAATAAGAAAGCACTCCATATTTTACATTTCTTCATTTTCACAGAAATATCAAAAAAAAATATAATAATAATATTATTTCTTCAATCTAGTGCGTAGTAGACATCACCACACGTATTGTTGAAATATATTAAAATTAGAAATGCAGCGCTATATCCAAATAGTCATATTTAATACTGCGCTCCCAAGCTAAATATCTTTTAAATATAATCCGCTTCAAAACAATGTTTTTTTCTTCAGCAGGGTTCTTCAGTGGTTTGAAGAGCTCCAATATTTAAAATATGGAATATACGTATGAAATTTGAACAACGCTTTGTCCAGCAGTGAAGGTTGATGATGATATCTTAAATCTATATTTTATATTTTTTACAGCTGTACAGAGTTATGTAACTGATCAGCATTGTTCAATGTCTTCTTCTTCTATTTATTACTCCTGAAGTTGAATAACAGAGTGATACGCTGATTGTACGTTAGGAGGAATATCATGACGATAACATATCGCCTCCAAACTTACAAACCGAACGTCTCCCTGTGACTTCACCAGAACAAATCCATCTTCTCAATTTCACCGCGGTATTTCCAGCTATATATATGCGTAGAGTGTTCCGAGGAAGGAACAGTAATAAAGTAGGAATCATTACATGTTCAGTTACGTAATCATTGTGTTTTACTACTGTACCTCCATAGAATAAAGTACACATGTAATATTGTTATTGAAAAAAATATAAAAAAGCATGAAATATTTTAACTACTGTCTACGATAGAGAAGTGACAGATTAGGCATACGCACGTTCTGTAAATATAGTTTATTTGGCAAACTAGATTCAACCATCTCCGGAGCATTCTCTGAAAAGGAACAGAAAAGTAACCAACATTTTTAATAGACTTCCAACACAGAAAATAATGAAGATCTTACATATAGTTCACGAGTAATGCTTTAAAATTCGTAGATCGTTTTGTGAGCAGTATTCTTCACTGTGTTCTCCGTCGTGCATTGTTGTTACCGCTGCGCTGGAGATGTGAGTGAGACACTCTGTTTGCGAGTGTTAACATACATATAAGATGGTGACATATGGACGCTAAGACTTGCAAACAGAATGTCTCCCTCTGACTTCCACAGTTCTTCTCCATCTTCTCAATTTCTCTGCAGCATATCCAGCCTTCATGTGTAGAGTGTTCTGTAAAGAGACAGTAATAAAATACAAGTATTACGTTTGTTGAACTACGTAATCATTGTGTTCTACTACTGTACCTATACAGAATACAATTCAACCATTTTACGGAGCATTTTCTGAAGAGTGTCAGAACTGTTTCTCAGGCTTTGGAAACACAATTAAAGGATAAAGTTCAGAAGTAATGCATAAAATAATTATATCGTTACTTGCATTGTTTCGTTTCTTGCTGGAGTAGTGATGAATGTGAGAGAGATACTCTGCTCGTAAGTGCATATCGATATGATGGAAACATATCAAGATCCACACTAACAAACAGAATGTCTCCCTCTGACTTTCACAGTTCTTCTTCATCTTCTCAATTTCTCTGCAGCATATCCAGCCTTCATGTGTAGAGTGTTCTGTAAAGAGGCAGTAATAAAATACAAGTATTACGTTTGTTGAACTACGTAATCATTGTGTTCTACTACTGTACCTATACAGAATACAATATTTTCCATTTATTAAACACTTTATAAAATAACATGATATATATCGGGCTTCCTATTTTCAACCATTTTACGGAGCTGTTTCTAAGACCTTGGACACACAAGTAAGGAGTAAAGTTCAGAAGTAATGCATAAAATTAGTATATTGTTACTTACATTGTTTCGTTTCTTGCTGGAGTAGTGATGAATGTGAGAGAGATACCCTGCTCGTAAGTGTTTTATCATACGATGGAGACATATGAGAAACAACACTTACGAACAGGATGTCTTCCTCTGACCACTGATCTTGTCTATCTTCTCAATATTACCGCAGCCAATCTAGCTTCCATGTGTAGGGAGTTCTGAGGAAGGAACAGTAATAAAATACGAACCATTGCGATTTTCGAACTACGTAATCGTTGTATTTTATTACTGTACCTCTACAGAATATTCATTTTCTTCTTCGTGGTTCATAGTGTTGACTAATAAAAAAAAAATGCTTATTATACAAAAAAGACATGCCCGCTGAGTTTCTTGCCAGTTCTTCTCAGGACGGTGGCTACAATTATTATTTTTGTGTCCGAACCGTCAACAAGAATGAGTACGTCATCAATGTTGAAAATAAAGTATTTCATTTCATTTCATTTCAATGATCGTGATCATGATAATTGTGAGAAAGAATCTTTGTTCACAAGTCTCCCTTAATATTAATATAAAATATTGAACACGACACTTGCAAACAGGTTGTCTCCCTCTGACTTCCATAGATCTTGTCCATCTTCACAATATCACGCAGCACATACAACTTCCATGCGTAGAATGTTCTGAAAAAGGGACAGTAATAAAACGGAAAGCTGACTGGTCGAATAACGTAAGATTTGTGTCTTACTGCTGTACCTCAACATAATACAACATATTACAATCTTGTTATTGAACACGTCATACAATATATTAACTACTCGTCGCCTCAGTGCTTGTTTGGCCAATCTGACATTTTTTACGAAAATTACTTTTTAATGCAGTATTTTAAAGAATAAAATTTCCATCCGACTGGTAAAATATTTTTTTTAAAATTATCAATTCTAAAACAATAAAAATCTCATTTCAATTTTTTTCTTAACACGGCACTTAAAGAAAATTCCGTGCTTGTTTGCTGTCTCCTGTAAAATTTGCTCGAGTGCAGATTGGCCAAACAAGCACTGAGGCGACGTACTGGCGACGACAGAATAGTAATGGATATGTTTATTAGACGTCGAATAAACTGAATACAAGACTAAAGATTCTTCAAGTAGTTTATAAGTATTGCAGTAAGATCGTTTTGTGAGCAGTATTCTTCAATCCAACCTTCCTCAAGTGTTCAGATGATGTAGAAGATCACACAGGCTGAACTATGTAGCGACTCTGTCTTACTACCTCTACAGGAGCTATTCATCTTCATCTTTCTGTCGTTGTCTGCAAAAGAACAGTGGTAAGATAAAGAAGCACATTTTTTAACTCTGAATGTACTGCCTTTAACCTATCACTGACCCCCACAGATTTAATCGGTATCACGTGATGAAAAACATAAAAATCATCTTGATTATTGTACTTTTCTATCTTCTTCTTAGAGCTTGTTTCTGTCGATGTCTGCAAAAAGTCAGAAGTAAGATAGAATAGCGTATTTTTTAACTATTAATGCGCTATTCTAATCTGACTTCTGACCCTCTACAGATTTAAATGGTATCGCATATTGTATTCTTCTATCTTCTTCATATAGTTTCTTTCTGTCGTTGTCTGCAACAGGACAGTCGTAAGATAAAGAAGTACATTTTTTAACTATTAATGTACTGCCTTTATATTACCACTGACCCCCACAGATTTAATCGGTAGCACGTGATGAAAAACATAAAACATCTTGAATATTGTATTCTTCTAACTTCTTCTTAGAGCTTGTTGCTGTCGATGTCTGCAAAAAGTCAGAGTAAGATAGAATAGCGTATTTTTTAACTATTAATGCGCTATTCTAATCTCACTTCTGACCCTCTACAGATTTAAATGGTATCGCATAATGGAAAATCTAAAAACTTTTTAATTATTGTACATACTTATTTTCTTCATATAGTTTCTTCCTGTCGTTGTCTGCAAAAGGACAGAAGTAAGATAACACAGTACATTTTTGAACTATTAATGTGCTGCCTTTACCCTACCACTGACCCCCACTGATTTAATCGGTAGCACGTAATGAAAAACATAAAAAAACATATTAATTATTGTATTTTTCTATCTTCTTCATATAGTTTCTTTCTGTCGTTGTCTGCAACAGGACATTCGTAAGATAAAGAAATACATTTTTTAACTATTAATGTACTGCCTTTATATTACCACTGACCCCCACAGATTAAATCGGTAGCACGTGATGAAAAATTGTAATTGAATATTGTATTCTTCTATTTTCTTCATATAGTTTCTTTCTGTCGATGTCTGCAAAAAGCCAGAAGTAAGATAGAGTAGGACATTTTTCAACTATGAATGTGCTACTTTAATCTTACCACTGCCCCTCTACAGATTTATTCGTGAGCACGTGATGGAAAACCTAATAACATCTTGAAAACCTATGAAGAATACTCGGTATTATGCATGTTTGCTTGATAATAGGTTGATAAACTATGTCTATACTATGTATATATACAGGGTGTCCCAAAACTATGCGACATGAACCTTAAATATTGGATCTCCAATATCCTATCTAGGATCATCATAATTTGATTTTTGATATTTAATAAAACTGCATTCACAGATTTTTTGTAAATTGCTTGGTTTGTTTGAAAATCGAGCTAACAAAATCGGCAAAAATCTATACCCTGTATTTTTATGATGCCAATCGAAAGAACAGTTAAGTACGAATAATTTTTGCTAATAAACATAGTGCCTTAAACAAAAGGAATAAGAAGAAAATCGTGATAAACATTTTAATTACCTTATTTTCCACCATTTATTGTGTTTGTCTTTTATTGTGAGGATAGCGTTGATTGGTTACTAATAAATATCTACTTAATAATATTTTTATTACAAAAATTAAATCGACCGACTTCCATTTCTCAAGCATAGCACAAAAACTACCAGTCAGATCTTTATCAGATTTATATGAGATAATGCTCAAAATGTCTGCTTTCTAACAAGAATCATTGAAATCGGTTCATATAAAAAGGAAATACACGCAAAAGCGCAAGCAAATCGTGAAATTTTGTCCGTTAAAAATAAACACAAATCCAAAAGATCTTGTTTGATCTTTAAAAAAACAATGGGACCTAAGTTCAGCCATTACCTTTCATCTGACACCAGAATTATTTAAATCGGTCCACCCAAACTAAAGTTATCGAGGAACAAAAATAAAAAAAATAAAGACCAATTGAGTACCTCCTCAAAAAGTCGGTCAAAAAGACTATTCGGTGAAGTGTCTTATTTTAAAAGAAAACCCTAAAATAGAGTAATTTCAATGGTGAACCTCTTTAACCGCTTCCATAATAAAACACTCAACTAAAATATTCCACTTTCAGATTAAGAAGAGCAATTTACCTCTTTTTACTTTCCAACTCGCATAGGATCTGTCTGAACAATAAATTCAGTATTATTAAACATCAAAAATAAAATAATGTTTCGTTTCAGCAAAACATCCTAATATCTGAGGTACTTCCCGTTCATGTCGCATAGTTTTAGATACGTAAGCGACAATCGCGAACGCGTCCTGTCACCCCTACTACATCGGATGTCGAACGTGAGAGGCGGGAGGTTTTGGTGCGGTTCGACACCCACATACCCCACTCGCGGGGCGAGTGGAAGTCCGGCGATTTCCTACCGTCCAAAAAAAAAAAAAAAAAAAACACCCTTTATAGTATACAAAAGCCAGATATTCAGTTTTCACAGAACAATTAATATACAGTAATAAAGCGTCTAGAAGTAGAGAGTCTAGCTAAATAATCTTGAAGTTCGCTGCTTTAAGTTTCTTCCAGAGATGAGCACGAAGAATTGTTGGCAAGAAATAATGTCAATACAGTTGTACGCAAAGTCACCAGAAATCTTTGCACACAACGGAATGACACTATCTCTTCCCAGAACGAAACAAATAATACATCCTTCGATCTAAAAATCTGAAAATTAAAGTATTTACTTAGTAGCACACAGTTACACTAATTATATTATAGCATATATAACATTATGGTATTAACTCACTTTCACTACAGACGTGTTACGAGTAATATATAATAACTAGCTGTTCCGCACAACTTCTTAAAAAAAAATATTTAGGGGTGGACTACCCCTAATATTTAGGGGTATGAAAAATAAATGTTGGCCGATTCTCATCGATACCGGATAAGCACAAAAAATTTGATCAAAATCGGTCAAGCCGTTTCGGAGGAGTATGGCAACGAAAACTGTGACACGAGAATTTTATATATTAGATCTTTATTTGTGCCCCAAAAATGTTAGTATAATAAATTACTTACAAACTATGTGAAATTGAAATTTATTAGAATAAAATGTTTTTAAAAAATACTCAAATACAATAATGATTCTGAACGAAGTACCCAGTTTCGTAATGGAGCGAAAATTGACGCTCCCAGACGAGTGGTTACATCTATACATATTATGTTTTCAGAGAACTTCTCCTCACTTCTCTACACGCTCGGTCTACTAAGCGCCCGCCCCGAGACCTTCAGGGAAAGGGACGCTCAATACCCCCACTAATAAAAACAGAATCTCCTAACACTTTACTTACTATTGTACATGTGTGAACCGCGGCTTGTTTCTGTAAGATATTTATGTTGATGTTAGAATCTAGTATTTCACAATATTTATGCAGGGATTTGTCTATTACTCCTGTGGCTCCTACTACAATGGGTATTGTGTATGTAGTGGTGTTCCATAATCTGGATATTTCTCGTCTGAGTGGATGGTATTTGCTTAACTTTCGATTTCTTTAGGCCCTATGTTATAATCTGATGGTACTGTTATGTCTATGAGATAAGTTTTGTTTTCTATTTTGTTAATGTAAATGATGTCTGGTCTATTATGAACTATTATGTTTAGACTGGGATCTCCTACATTAGTTTCGTGGTTTCATTTTCCTTAACTTGAGGCTGCGTTGGTAAATCTCACCACCACAAGTCTAATATTATAAAGCTGAAGAGTTTGTTTGTTTGAACGAGCTAATCTCAGGAACTACTGGTCCCATTTCAAAAATTCTTTCACTGGTGTAAAGTCAATTTCGTTACAGGCTATATTTTATTTTGAAAATTTAGGGATCCGTATGAAAATATCGAATTTGTAACACAAGGTGTAAAATCGAAAATCTATTTATTCGTACGCTGCAAAAACTATTGACAATAGAACAAAATGATAATGAGTTTTTAAGTATTAGGCAGATTTAAAAAAAAGTCCGCGAGAGCATATATCTTACTATCATAGTCACAATAACCGCTACTATATTCAAGAAAAAATAAATTCGTCCGAAGATTGAAATTACGTTAAAATGGTATCGTTATATTAATTCTTATCTAAATTAAGTATTATGTTATCAAGATTATCAATGTAGAAGTAAATTATTTTTTGTTTTATTCCAATCGGATTTTTGGTTGAGAAGTTATGACGAGTATAAAACGCAAAAAAATATACCCAACGCGGGTCGCGCATATAACAACATTGCGAGTACTGTTTGAACCCCTTTGTGACGCAGACGAAGTTGTGGGGGTCATCTACTACATACATATAGTGATTATACAAATGCATGTTTTAAAATTTATAATTTAGACTAAGTTTGGTAATAGTACAGTAAAATAATGTTCCAAATAGTGTGTTTCTAAAAAGGACTTATTAGAAACAGTGTCTTCTGACATTGTAGAGGACCATGAGCGACGATAATCACTTACGATCAGATGGCCCGTTAGCTCGTCTGCCTACAAGGTCCCATTTGTTAACGATTGATGATGACGATTTTGATGATTGTTTTTTGTTACAAAGCAGACACTTTAACAAAATCACAAATAAATTTGATAAAGATATGGCTGGTAGTTTTCGGTCGATTTCGTAATAAAATATTGTTGTTCCACGGCAGCGATGAAGTCAGTTCTATTTTGCTAGACTTATGTTTCAGTAGAGATAAGACCTCAGGCTAGTTGCAGGGAATGAGATATCGACGTGTAATACAGACAACTCATTTAGTGCCCCTCGTGTTGGGTTCGAGCCTGGAGGGCCACACTATTACAACAAATAACTTTACAGAAGTAAAGATAGTTTACGTACGTAAAGCAACGAAATTCTGACTTAAAATTTATAATTTTATTAAATACTATATTTCCTGAACTTTGCGTCACATACGATGGAATACGTAAGATTGATCAAGTAATCTTTCTCAGCGTTATACCTTCCCTGGGTTTCCACGAATATTTCAAGACTAAAATAAGCCAAATCGGTTCAGCAGTTCTCGAGTTTTGACATGCAAATAGAAATTCATTGTTATAAATACGAAGATGTCTCGTTTGAAACTACTTAGCATATAATATTATGTGTTATATTGCATAAGTGAGATTGTCAATATTTGTTTGAAGGTTGCCTTCTGTATATTTATTTTGTGCTGTTAAACTATTACTATTAGTGCAGGAGGCGGGAACGTAACAACGTCACTCATCTGATAACCTGTTTAATTGAGTTTTAGCTCGTAGTTATGACGTGGTAGTGACGGTGGCTAACGAATGTAACGAAAATTGCTCACCCCTTTATTTATAAGTGTTAAATGTCTGTGATATTTTGTCTAGGATAACCGATTTGGATGATTATATTTGCATCTCATGGCGTCTTATTTCATGTCTTCAAGATACTGGAATGTACATATCTTTATCTAGATTTAATATATCTGCTTTTTAAAGCACACATCTAAATAAGCCTGTTTCACTATTTGATATTCTTTTAAAAATGTAATGATAGTTTCTTCAAGCGACTGATATGTTTTTTTTTAATTCTATTAGTCTTTGAGCTATTATTTAAATACAGAAGTTGGTTAAATATTATTTTTTTAGATTTATAGATTGGAAAGATTGGTAGTTTATTTTCTTAAAGATGTTCAAAACCTATCTATACATAGGTTTAAGAAAACTATTAAAGAACGTCTGTGCAAGAAAGCCTACTATAAGGAATGAGTTGCTCGCCAAGGTCATTTCATTATCGTAATCATTTTTTGCATATATTTAATGTAAAATTGCATACTGTACAAATACTAAAAAAAATGCTCATTATACAAAAAAAGACATGCCCACTGAGTTTCTTGCCAGTTCTTCTCAGGACGGTGGCTACAATTATTATTTTTTTGTGTCCGAACTGGTGGTATCTTTTAACTTTTGACGTCAACAAGAATGAGTACGTCATCAATGTTGAAAATAAAGTATTTCATTTAAAGTCATTTAATAATGAGCTTAATATAATCGATATTCAGCTACAGCAGTGACACAGGTGAAATAAAAGATGTTTTTCATCACATTCAACTTTATTCGTTATTTTCAATTAACTAAAATACATTTTAGAACAAACAAAATAAAACTAAGACTATGCTTTTACATTTGTATGTTTTGATACAGTTAGAGGGAATTACAAATTGTTGGTCTTTATTTTGGTTTTAATATCAACTATAAAACAAAGATATTTAATTAAAGAAACGACCAAATAAGATACAATGGTATACCCTACTGTGTAATTCACATAATTAAATACACAACACATAACACTTTCATGCATTTTCAACGGGTTCTTACCACGATATTTAATTAATTGAGTTGTCTCGATATTTCAACGTTGTTACAAACGTCATGATCACGAGAAGACTGGATACTGCGGGTCGATTTAAGAGCAAACAAAATTCTCGTGAAACAACGTTGAAATATCGAGACAACTCAATTAATTAAATATCGTGGTAAGAACCCTTTGAAAATGCATGAAAGTATTATAGAAAACCGTGAGTGTCTGAATAAGTTTATAAACAACACATAATTTTATGTTAATAGATATTTGTATTAGCTTCTTCATCATATGACCTTTCATATTTTCTCATACAATTTGTAACTGTGATTTTTTAATGCCTCATGGGTAGACGCCTTCTTCAAGCCTCGTTTGAAAATAAAGAGGAATACGTATCGAGCAGGAATCTATTCAATACTAAATAAGAATTAAATTCCTCTGGACACGTATCCTCCTTACAAAATAAGTTCTTTTGCACATTCATTTCTAAACAGCATCAAAAGACTTCTTCTCTTTTGATGTTTTTTCTAGAAGATTACATGAGACATTTGTGGTCGTTCCAAATTTTCTCTTTAAATAATCAAAGTTTTCCTCTGAGTATTATGATATAGTTTTTCAGATGATACGACTTGCTTTGAGTTTCTAATATTTCCTCATAAATCTGTATTTTTTTTTGAAATTTGCCAAACGATTTTTAATTATTTTAATTTTTGTGTATTGGTCCTTTGAAATCTATAATTCTGAAATAAAAGTATTAACAAACGGTAAATGATCAAAAGATGTAAAAGCAAGGTTCACGCTTCAACAGATAGAACTCAAAACTGAGGTAAATTCAAATTCATTTTATATGAAGTCATTTTGATGCCATTTTGTAAAGTAATTATTATTTTTACTTTGGGTACTTGTTTTTGTGTAAATCTAAAAAACGAAATGAATGTTTACCAAACATTCATTTCGTTTGAAGTAACGTGAATCTTGCAATGTATATATCTTGACAAGGAACACACTAATTGGGAAATTGAAAAAAAAAAGTTGTTTTTTTTTTCAATGAATTATAAGCAATTTAAATTTTATTAAAAATCACGCCCCGACTTTAAACGCCCCGTCATTGACTGTGACGTCAAAATGTTAACTTCTGAGGTTCGAACTTTGAATAAGGTTAGGACAAGTGAAGAGTGAAAACTAACATTATGACGTCACACACGCTCGGGATCTGTCCGTGTATTTTCGGTACTGAATTCAAAAATTTGAAATTTACTTTAATATACCTATCTTTTGAAATGTAGTTCACAAACAAAAAAAAATGTAGTATAACTAATTTTTATATGCTCTTTCCATATATGATTTTAAAAAAAAATTCAAATACCCAATTATAAATACTAAGCCATTTCTGTAAGCCGCTCCTAAGGTGAGGGTACTGCGATCTCGCATCATGGGTAGTAAATGCACTACCACAATTGTCCCGCCACGAACCAGTAAACGTGGATGGCTAATTGTGTTATTACACCACTACCCATACACAAATGCCTGGAACTTTACTATTAATATGCAATGGCTTCCGTAAGACATCTTCTTATTAGTAGTCGCACCTCTTGATCAAAACTTAAGTAGAATATCGCTGGTCATCTCATTGTCTCGCTACACTTCTTCTTGATCTTACAGTTACTAGTATTCTTCTACTCTTATCGTATTTCTTTTGTTTGTTTTATTTGTATTACTTGCATTGCAGTTTGGTTGCATAGCATAAGATTTTTCACGTATCACGTTTTCGGGTATCTGAAGACCTGATGAGCTCTTTTGTAGATGTTCTGTACTGTTAGCTCAGAGTTCTTCATCTATTTGCAGATTAGTAGGAAGTGTTGAGTTCTTGAGGAGAAATAGTGTTAGGGCACCTTTGAAACCAACTAAGATAATGTTAAAAAAGCGAGCTAACACTATCCCTCCCCAGATAACACCACGACGCTCTATCTTACTTCCTTCACAGTTATATTCCTGGAAGCACACGTAGTTATACATTTTTAGTAATATAGTATCCTGTGAGGTCACTATTTCAAGTTACAGTATTACGTAAAAGTGTATAACTTATTAGTAGCAAAAAAAGAAAACAAATCTGCAAGAGCAACATATATGTAGCTCATCAAATTTGGATTAGGACATGTAACGGAGATTTTTATTCTTTTGTTCATTCTTGAAAATAAGTTTATTTTCTTGACAACAATTGTTCTGGAAGAGGGCACGTAAAGCTGCACTGATGAATTAAAGTATACATCAGAACGGCGCCACGGTCCCTCCTCCGATCATATTTTAACGAGATCTTCTGTTCTTCCAAGTCTTCAATCAGAATTACAAGTTATTCCAGAACACATTTTAAGAAATCCACGTTAAGTTTTTGCAGTATTGTCACTAGATGGTGAATTCCTCAAAAATGTATTAAAAATTATGATGTATTATTAAACACATAAAATCACACAACCTGTATATATATCAACTTCATATGTCAAGATCACAGATCAGACTGAACTTGAGAGTGATGATTTCTAGAGGAGAATTGATGTTGGTGATGTCACAAATACTAGTTAGACAAAAGTGTTGTGCAACATCTCCTCCCAATGTCACCTCTAATGTAGTTCCCAAGCTGCGTTATGACAGTGTTTTGGTTTTTATAACTCGTTTGATGAAGTTTAACGACTTAAACTTGGATTTCGTTGTATTCCTTTCATTTGATCTATCATGTTTATTGGATAAGTTTAATCCTTATAAGTCACTCTATCGATTAGTGTAAAAATATACAGGGTGTGATTTTATCGAATTCGACTCCTGGAAGTGCCAAGATTTTTTTTTGAAACTTTGAGATGGGTTTTTTTTAAATCTGCAAAATTCGCTAAGATGTCGAGTACTTACCCTGGAGAGGGCGTTTAAAAATTTCACCCTGTATTCGTTCGTTGCGTTTTATTTGCTTGAGACGATGAAAGCGAAGTGATGATGCTGGAGGCTGAATGAGAAACAGTATACGCAATGTGATTTACTAATGAAAACAGCAAATATCACACTGGAATACTGTCTCCCCACCAGCCTTCTTCTTCTCTTTTTCTTCTTCTTCTCTTCAGTTCTTTTTATTGCTCACATGAAAAGTGGTCACATGATAGCGCAGGACCGGCCGTTGTGACGAAGCTTGAGGGACGCCTTTGTTCAGTCTATAGACCGATGATGATATTGGTGATGATGATGATGATGATGAAAAGTGGTTGCTGTCGTTCATAAGCCGTTGTAATGTCGTGATCATTACCTGTACAAAACTGACAAAAAAAATCTTTAAAGTGACAAATTTAAAATCATGGTTAGTACAATTATGTCTTCAATGTTACGATGTCGTCATGATTGGGAAATCTTCATGAGATGATGTCAGTGTAGTTGTATATCTGGATGATTCCGGAAAGATGTTGTGACAGGACGTGACGTAGATGAATGGTGGAAGACATTAGGTTGGGTAAGGGACGCTTTTCTATTCAAATTATGTTATAAGAAAGAGCAGTACCCTACCAAACAGAATGCCGTTCCCTCTGATCTTTTAATGTTGATATCTTCTCCCAGAATCCCAAATCTAAGAAAGATAAGATTTTATTATTATATTATATTTTATTAGGATATCGTTGATTAAATGATGATGATGATGATGAAAAGTGGTTTCTGTGGCTTATGAGCCGTTGTAATGTCGTGATCATTACCTATACAAAACTGAGAAAAAAAATCTTCAAAGTGACATTTTAAAATCATGGTTAGTACAATTATGTCTTCAATGTTACGATGTCGTCATGATTGTGAAATCTTCATGGAGATGATGTGAAGATGATGATGTTGTGACAGGACGTGACGAAGATGAATAGTGAAAGACATTTCGTCTGATAAGGGACGCTTTTCTATTAAAATTATGTTATAAGAAAGAGCTGTACCCTACCAAACAGAATGCCGTTCCCTCTGATATTTTTATATTGATATCTTCTCCCAGAATCCCAAATCTAAGAAATATAAGATTTTATTATTATATTTTATTAGGATATTGTTGATTATATATAAACTCGGTAATATTTCTTTCGTAGACTGAAAAATTTATGACATAAAAGTAAATGCCATTTCTAAATAGAAATTTGGATAAAAAATCCAATAGACACGTATTGTATGAAGATACTGCAGTAAATGAACGATATAGACTCAAAATGGCATTTAGTTAAGTTATAGTACCGTATAACAACACAATTATACAGGGTGATTTCCTAGTGAGGGTACATATTGAAGGTCATGGTAGCTGATGGTTATATACGACCAGTAAAAATATTATTACCAAAGAATATGGCTTAATGCCTTAGTAATCGCAACTTAAAAATATCTAAAATTCTTGCAAAATGATGGTTTTTCGACAGCTGATAGGTGTGGCGGAGGTGTGGGGTGCGCAAAATCACTAGAGGTCATTAGTCAACACTCTTTAAGCCGAAATTGCTTATGTTTGAGGTAGTTTTGTCGAATTTAGATTTAAAAAAAAATATATATATTTCGTAATTTTACTTATTTTTTGTAATATTCCGTATTAGAACAGAGTACTTATCACCCTCCTGCAATATGTACCCTGTCTAACAAATCACCCTGTATATAAATAATTAGTATTTAGTATATATGTGAAAATAATACACATACGGAAACACACAACTTACTCCATTTTAGAGAGCAGACACACATCGGTTCATCTAACAGAAACGAGAATATACAGGATGTAAACAGAGCACTTCCGAAAACGACGACTGGTGGTAGTACTAGTGATACCTGTGACGATAAGCCAGGAAATCGGTCCATTCAAACGATTTTTTTTTTTAAACTTAAATTCCCCATTTATCTCAGTACTAACCCAGCCTTCGTTTTCGGGAGGGGTCTGCATACACCCTGTATTTATTACACTATAGCTAACACAAATGAAGGCAACGTTTACCATTTTTTACTAGATCATGAAATTCTTTTACTTTTAATATAACATTAAACAAAAAACTCTTCTGTTTTAAATTATTAGATTAGATAGAGACGTCAGAACGCCCATCTAAATACAGGGATTTCCTTATTTTTTATGTGTCCACTCCTTAAACATAAAACTACAGAGACACATTAATATAAAAGTGAGTAGGAATAGTGCTTCGAAGTATTTTTAACTTAATATAAAAGTCAAACTACGTCGAAACACTATGTCTGCCCCAGAATTTACTTCAGTTCTTTGACAATATTCTTTCTGTATTCAATCATGCTTGAAGTTTCTTAAAGAGCTTGAATTCTCTTGTAGTTTCTTGTTCACTGGTCTGGAGAACAAATAATATCTCTTGTAACCCATACTAATGAAGAGTAAGTATTGGATCCACAGAGATATAATTCGATCCACCTGACTTCTAACTTCTGCAATCATCTTCTGATCTTCATATTAACAACTATCGTACAATCTTTAAATAAAACAGCTAGATTAGCATGTAAAAGAATTGCGCCTTTGAAGTGTTAATGGCCATATTGTGCGAAGGCTGATGGAGCCGAAAAGTTCTGGATTGTGGCGACATTGGGAGGTCTACATCTAGCAGTGAACGTCTACGGGCTGATTATGATGATGATCATGAAATAGCATAACTAATTGTAATTAGCATTATTCCTTATTAGTGTTCCCGGAGCCCTATGTCATGTCCCTCTTTAAACGAGGTTTAAGACAAGTCCTGTATGGGTAGGTGATAGAAAACGGCCCCTCATTGCCCTGGCATTGCAGAGGTTCATGAACGTGCGCAGGTGGGCTCGTTTATCTATCTTGCAATAATGAAAAAAATCCTTATAATCATTCTGTCACATAAAGGTTTTTTTTTATGAATTTTTAATATTTGGGAGACTGTCAAGATCCACACGTTACAACACAAAACAATTCTTATCATTATACAATATATACCATTACTACCATTTCCACAATTGTTGCAAATTCGACGAGGTGTCAAAATCTGGAGTAGGAATATTTCTACCGTGTCCCGTATACCAATTCAAAGGGAAGTATATAGTGACGCGATAGATATATCCCTCCCCCGATTATACCATGATTCTTGCGACGCAGCAAACCAACAGTAGCAACACTATCTTCAGTTCTTCATTACGGCTGAGAAAATTAAAAAGAACACTGCATACAAATTGCTCTGAAAATATAAAAAATTATCAAAATAACCGATACGAAATTCCTGGTTGTTTTAGAAGAGTGTAGGAGTGAACGTAGACATGAATAAAGCATGAAAAAAGAAGAGACGGAAGATGGAAGTGTTTTCTAGAACATTTTAATCACTCTTGAAATATGCTAGGATACTTATAAGATGAATGAGAAGTAAATACGAGTAGCTATGGAGAACAAAACTACATTGATTCAGAAATTAGATGATACCTTCAAATATTGAAAACAATGGCTATTTCTTTCCAGAACTTTCTTCCGTCCTTGATAACTGTTCCTGTATTCGTTACGTGTGATCCAGTTAAATCCGAGTTCATAATGAGATCATGATAATATGTTCGGTACTGCACATTCCTGATGATGCAAATTGATGAGGTCTGAGGAAGAAGTTGTATCAACTCGGAGTGCCTTACTAATGAAAAAAGTATAAGCCTCGTGATGATACTACTCCTCCCCCGACTGCGATCCATGATGAATGACTTGTAACATCTTCTATTTTGCCTAATATATAAAAGCACATACATAGAAATGATCTGAAAATCATTAAAATGTTATGTATATGTTACACTGTAAATTTGAAAAAAAGATTAAATACTTGTAGCTGAAGGTTGTTTTCAGAGTAGTGGATGATGATGGACTGTTGGACATGCTTAATACACAACACCGGGCAGGTTGAATGTTCCTAAATTACTTTTTACTGATTCTTCTATTTTTATCTTTTCCAAAATCTGTATTCTCATAATGTTTTCATTATACTAAATGTAAAGTTCTGGAGGAGAAATATTCTCGTTACACTTGTATAATAGAAAAGTGTAACGCAAAACTATAGTAAATCACAAAAATAAATCTGAAAAACGATAAGTGTGTTTGTTTCTTGTATGTTCTTCATATTACCGCCGACACAGAATACACTTTTAGAAATCGACTGGAAGGTGCTGAAGATACTGAAAATAACTCTAGCACCAAGCGGTCCATTTCATAAAACTGTATTATTTTTTGAAAATTTACATCTGAATGATTCTGAATGATCTGAATCTCTGAGATCATGATAATATGTTCGGTACTGCACATTCCTGATGATGCAAATTGATGAGGTCTGAGGAAGAAGTTGTATCAACTCGGAGTGCCTTACTGATGAAAAAAGTATAAGCCTCGTGATGATACTACTCCTCCCCCGACTGCGATCCATGATGAATGACTTGTGACATCTTCTATATTGCCTAATATAATGTTGTCAAATATCTCCCTTCCGCTTTTTTGTCTTTTGAATTTCGCGGCTATGTACAACGCGCTACAGAGCTCATATCTGGCAATACTATACATAACTTGAAAGGTCTTGACATAACCTACAAAACGACGGAAAACCTTTGACGACAAATACCGATCAAATCATGGACTACATCGAGTTAGACTGGCATGTGGCATCTCGTGACATCGCCCAGGAGATGGGAGTTAGTCACCAAACCATTTTAAACCATCTGCAGAAGGCTGGATACAAAAAAAAGCTTGATGTTTGGGTGCCGCATGGTTTGACGCAAACAACGCCTGCGATATGCTGCTGAAACGGAACGAACTCGACCCATTCTTCAAGCGGATGGTGACTGGCGACGAAAAATGGATCACATACGACAATATCAAGCGAAAACGGTCGTGGTCGAAGGCCGGTGAATCGTCCCAAACAGTGATCAAACCAGGATTGACGGCCAGGAAGGTTTTGCTGTGTGTTTGGTGGGATTGGAAGGGAATCATTCCACTATAAGCAGCTACCATATGGCCAGACGCTTTATTCTACCATCTACTGCGAACAACTGGACCGCTTGAAGCAGGCGATCGACCAGAAGCGTCCAGAATTGGCCAACAGGAAGGGTGTAGTGTTCCACCAGGACAACGCCAGACCACACACTTCGTTGATGACTCATCAGAAGCTACGGGAGCTTGGATGGGAGGTTTTATCGCATCCACCATATAGCCCGGACATAGCGCCAAGTAATTACCACCTGTTCCTGTCCATGGCGAACGCCCTTGGTGGTATAAAGTTGAACTCAAAAGAGGCTTGTGAAAAGTGGCTGTCCGAGTTCTTCACAAATAAGGAGGGGGGCTTCTACGAGGGAGGTATTATGAAGTTGCCGTCTAGATGGAAACAGATTATCGAACAAAACAGCGCATATTTGAACTAAATCCGATCACTGTAACACTTTTTATAAAGCATTGAATAAAGAGCAAAAAAGCGGAAGGGAGATATTTGACAATAAAGGCACATACATAGAATTGATCTGAAAATCACTAAAATGTTATGTATATATGTTACACTGGAAATTTGAAAAAAAAGATTAAATACTTGTAGCTGAAGGTTCTTTTCAGAGTAGTGGATG